>JAFEMH010000503.1:277500-742804 GCA_022495995.1 Adenophora triphylla var. japonica | reverse complement strand
ATGTCATATTTTGAGACAAATGCACTAACATTACAAATATTAATTGCAGAGGCGAATGAAGTAGTATTAGTTTTTAAAATATTAATTGGGATGAAGGGAATAATGATCATTTTTTTTGGATAAAAAAAGTTGCATTATCTTTGGGTTATTCATTTTGAATCGAAATTAATATTCATTTTTGAAATGTTGTAATGTTCGTGCCTTTGTTTCAAAATATGACATTAATTTTTTAAACAAATTAAGTAATATTTTATAGAATATTCAGTGGGATGAAAATAGTATTTTTTTTTTCTTTAGCTGAAGTAGTATTATTTTGTCAAAATTAATTTTTATAATGTTAGTTTCTTTGTCTCAGAAAATAAATATTAATTTTTTGGACAAGTAAATTCCTTGAGGCAAAGGAATCAATTTTTTTATATATATATAGAAAGTAGTATTAATTATGGGATGAAAGAAATATTCATTTTTGAATATAAGGACAATTTTTTTCCTTAAAAGTACTGTAGAAATAATGAAAAATATATGATTATGAATTTTCATTGAGTTTCTTTTTTACAAAACATTTTATATTAAGTTTTTCTTGCTCAATTTTTTTTTTTTTACGAAACAATTTCTATGGATCTCTTTTACAAAATGATGGGTTATTAATAAAGAACTTTAGATTAAGTGACGAGCGAAAAATAAAGGGATGCTTAGATTATTGAATAGAACTGAATTTACGAAACGCTATTATGGGCAAACCAACTATGCCTTAAATATATATTTACTCAAATTTAAACAACCTAATCCGATATTTCAGTACTATAATAATATGCTGTTGCAACTCGTATTTTACAATGTACACAATCATTTCCCTATTTTCTATTATATTTGTATTTTTAAAAACTTTCGTCAATATGTGTATAATATTAATACTCGTCAGATGATCGCATTAGCATCAAAGCACATTATATTAAAAGCAAGATAATCACCAAATGGAATTTCGACGCTCAAAACATCAACATCAAGTATTAAATTAAAACCAAACATATTCAGTTTATATACATTTGGTGACATAATTACTGTATATTGTACATTTAAACGGATACTGTGGCTTCATTCATTGGATGCATTGGATTTAGCAAAACAATTTTTATTCCTCCACATCTTTCGACCTCAATAAGTATTTATAATAAATTAATTAAAAAAAATTATACCAAAAATTCATAATTTCTTTTCTTTTTCGTACAACAGACTTTTTCATATTCCCTCCACTCATTCTCTCTCCTATTAATAAAGAAAAATTTCTATTTTTAAATATATAATTTCCTAATTAACTTTGTAAATTTTCCTCTTTTTCAAATTACACTCATTAAATATGTTTCTTTTTAAGATAAATTAATTAAGTGTGGAAGTATTTTTTAATTATAAATGATATTGATATTATTAACAATAATAATACTAACCATAGAAGTATTCTACGTTAATATTACTATCTCATATTACATTATTTAACTTTAATCGATATTTGAATCATTATATATTGTCTACCTGTTTACTAATTTTGGTTAGGAAATATTGTTTACATAATCGTATTTGATCGTTATATTCTTTCGTTATTTACTTTCCTCGACAAATCATGCTAAATATCAATAATTTCATATTATATTTTTTTTAATTTTTTTAATTGGTACTCCAGTTGATTATATACATTGCTATACTAATTTTTGATTTAATATAAATTATGCTTATTTTCGACCGCGGATCGCACGCACGGTGTAGGCGCTAGCACTTTATAACCTGAGAAAATCCCACGTGCCCTCACACTTTCATTGTTCTCTTTGCATCACCACCGTAGACCATCATTGGTGTAATCTAAAATCACTCTTACCGACCACGTGAACGAGAACCGGCCTCGTGCAACGAAATTCTCGCTCACGCCACTACATTACTTTAAGCCCATGAACGAATTTTCCTTAACTTGCAGAAATATTTTTGCCCCCGGAGGCTCCAAAGGACCCCGAATTATAAAATTAATAATATACATTAATAAATATAATTTCCCCTTCGGTAAGCCCACCATACATTAACAATCGGGCCAAATATAATTCTTTTTATTATTTAACTTAATCGCACAATTAGTTAAAAATTAAACACTCATAAAATAAAAATACGTTAAATTACGATAATTTAAAACATTACACTCTATAAAAATTAAAATTAAAATACAACGTTGTTTGATCTAGCAAAGAAAATTTAAATATATACACCCACACCGACACTTAAAATTTTTATCAAATATATACAATAATTTTTTACACTATCACTGACACTTTTAAATAGTACACTTAATATTAAAGTTGGGTCACTCGAATATTATACATCGACACTTCAGAATCCTAACACTCTTTATTTACTAGCCGAAAATGAAAGACATATTTTTCCGATAAACATTTTTAATATTTTTTATTTCAATAATATAATTTCGACCTTAAACATGTCAAAAATTACAATTTATGGGATACACATATAGCCATTATAGAATTTATTCAATTTCGCCGGCGAATTTCCTTCTTGGAACAGAATCCAAACTCATGGTTCACGAACTATTTTAACACTCGCTCTCACGACAGGTTTTAACGAAATTTCATTCACCACTAATCATTGTCATGCAAACGAATTTCGCTCCACAAAATTCAAGGCTTCATTTCATCTCACCATTAATTGAAATGCTCTTAGACCCACTCTTTCTCTCTTCTCACTATCTCGTCATTTTTCAACCTATTTTCCCTCCTTCAAGTCATTAGTGACCCTTTTTTGTCTGGATTAAAAGTGAGTGACATATATTGCTTTTGCCACGCTCATATTCATGAGAAAATGTCATGAATGAATGTAGATGCCTTCTTATACAGGCTGACTTTTAGGGACAGGGACGCTCAACAAACTAAATGCAAGGAAAAGAAAGCAACTCACAGCTGGGTAGTCAGTGTCCTCACCCACTTAATTTCTCAAACCATACTGAATCTGGGTGATTGTTCACGTGGATTTATAGGCCTCCATATGTAAACCTTGGATAAAATTGAAAAAAAATAAAATGAGCAAGACTCAATATTTTATTCACTACATTTAAAAAATTTATTAATAAATTTTACTCCCTCCGCCTCGTACCTCAAAAATCAACCAAGTGGTATACAATTTAATTTCACGCTTTCTAAGTTAAATTTTGAACTTTCGAAAACGAACTTTTCGGGAAAAGCTAAATGCTGCAGGGACGTATGGGAATAATAATTAAATGTGGTAGGAAATATGAAACAAATAATGTAAAAAAGCTTAAACGCCAAGCAGAGGACAGAGAGTATAATTCGTAAAAGTTCCTTAAAAGACATATTTAATAACTGAGTATAACTCCTGCGATGAAATGTGGTATAACACAGTTAAGCTTAAACGCCAAGATATCATAAAATAAAAGAGAGAGAATGTTTGTGTAAAGGATATAACACTTTTTTGAAAATTATTAGGTAAATATAGCGAAGATCGATCAAGGTGACTAATATATTCAAAAACTCGTCTTTTTCGAAACGAACTTTGACACTTCGAAACGTCCCAAAAGTAAGCATTTAACCCTTTTATAAAAAATGACGATCTGTGAGCAATTATGTTTTGTGCACTCTACCCCACCATTACAAAATTTCTCTCTCTAATTGTTACCACATATTTATTGAAAATATAATATCTATTTTGAAAATGGATAAAGTATATAATTGTTTCGCCTTCTTAATAGTAATAAATGTTTATTTTTATTTATCTTTAAAATAACATTTATTTTAAACCCACCTCGGGGAGGTAGTGTTTCTATAAATACTTATTAATGATAACTAGACGTAATTTGTCTACGTAGCACTTAAGTTTCGCCAACAATTAAAAAGTTTGACAAACGTATGGTAATAAAATGATAAAAATCTATTTGAAATTATTCATTTAACTCGTTCACCCATTGAACTCTTATTTATAGTGATTCTATAGCATTTAAAAATACTATAGATAGTGAGGTTTTAATGTTAAATGCTTTGTGTCTAGAAGTTATCGTTGTTTCGAAAGGCCTACAAGTATTCTACATCCCCGTTTGATTTTAAATATATTTTTGCTTTATTGTTATAAAGTGCAGTTAATTTTGTACTTTAAAATAAAAATTAAACTATAGGAAAATTTATTTATTCATATATTAATTACATAATATAAAAATATTTCCTTTTATATTCAAAAATATGGTGATTATTTTTTTAGAATAAGAAAAAATGTACTCCCTCGTCTCCGTTTAATGTTCTTGACTTTCAACTTGACACTAATTACAAAACTATTCAATAAAATACGTAAAAGAAAGTATAAAAGAGAAAGTGTAGTTTTGAGAATGATAAATGGGTCACATTACATCCATTTTAAGTAATAGCAACTAAAAATCTTAAATTTGAAAAAAAAAAAAAAAACCATCAAAACTGAGACGGATAGAGTAACTCCTGTTCTAAACAAGAATGAGTTTTTTTTTTTTTCCTTATAAATGCGTAGAGTTAATATATATAGTATTACTGTAGTAGTAAAAATAAGAAAGTACAATAAACTATAAACAAATAAATAAATAATAATATACAAATATTATCAATATTTAAAATTTATTCTAAAAAAGATGAATACTACGCGGGTTCGGGTTAAATGGGACGGTTTGAGCTAATCCTAAATCCACCCCAATCCCACCCGATTTAAAAGAAAACATTTTCAAACTCTTTTCATTAGAAGCGGATCAATGCGGATTTATGAGGGATTCAAAAATTTTATCAACCCGCTTTTTACTTACAAAATTCTTTAAATAGGGCAATATCAAGTTAACGCACATACTAAAACAGTTTTCATAGAATTGCGCAAAAAAAAAAGTAATTTGATTTCGCTACTTCACAAATTTTAGTTACTTGAGCCGGAAAATATAATTTTCTATTCTAGTTAAAGCACATAATAATGCAATTTTTTGGAAAAAAAAGTAGTATTATTATTTGGTGATTTATTTTAAGTTGAAAGTAATATTCATTTTTGAAATGAAGCAAATAATTTTTTTATGTAATGACATTTTTTAAAGTTGACTTGAGACAGAAAATATAATTTTCCCTTCTAGTTTTATTTATTTTAGTTTTTATTATGAAGACGTATTTTTTATTTTGCAAATAATTTAATTTAACATTAGGATAAATTATTTCACTATCAAATAAATAAATGCTCCCTTCGTCCCATTTTAAAATTCGTATTTTTTTAATAAAAGGTGGCCCATTTTAAATTTAAAAAAATTACAATGAAAAAATTAGAAAATTTCAATATTAAATGGTCTTATAAGTCATACTCACAACAACTATTCACTAATTACTTTGTAGCCAACTTTTTATACTTTATAATAGAACCATTCATCTCTTTAATATCCGAACCCAATTTTTAACGTTTAAAATAGGACAAAAGTTGAAGAAAAAATTATTCATAATTATTATATATAAAAAAGGCACAAATAATTGAAACCAAGATTAATAATCCATCAAAATTGCAAAAAACTTGTAAAAAACGAGTTTTTTTTAAGCTTAACAAAAAACGTGTTTTTAGAACACGTCGACTCTTCCGCCTCGCTCGCGGCACTCAACTCCCGTTCATCCCCAAATTCAAACTCCCAGTCCCCAGTACTAAACCAAACAAATTTCAAATCCGTCTTCAAAATTCGCGGGTAAGATTTTCTCGAACTCCGCCTGAAACTTTATCTTTCCTGGGATTCGTACGATTCTTGTATATTTTTAATGATCAAAAATTGAATTCCGAAGCATAATAATCTAATTAAAGTTCAAAATCAAATGTACTTGTGTTTTCCAATTCGAACATGTACCTTTACGCTTCCTGATTTGGTTTTCCTTTATTTTCTCGAAAAAGTGTTATTACATTTCTCGTCGTTGTTTTCACATTTCCTCCTTGATTGGCATTGTTCAGTTGGCTGGCTTTCATTTTTTTTTTGTTTGGTATTTTATCCAATCGAGTAAAAGCAGATCTTGTTTATTAGTTTTCTACAAAGTTTTGTAGATTCTACCATATTTTGGATATTTTGGAGTGCCAGTTCATGTGTTTTGGAGTGCCAGTGCTTGTGTTTTTGAGTGCCAGTGCTTGTGTGTAATTGGAGTGCCAGTTCATGTGTTTTGGAGTGTCAGTTCATGTGTTTTGGAGTGCCAGTGCTTGTGTTTTTGAGTGTCAGTGCTTGTGTGTAATTGGAGTGCCAGTTCATGTGTTTTGGAGTGCCAGTTCATGTGTTTTGGAGTGCCAGTGCTTGTGTTTTTGAGTGTCAGTGCTTGTGTTTTTGAGAGCCAGCAAAAATGATTACCAGTGTTTTTGAGTGCCAGTGTATGTGTTTATGAGTGCCAGTGCATGTGTTTTTGAATGCCAGTGCATGTGTTTTTGAATGTCAGTGCTTGTGTTTTTGAGAGCCAGCAAAAATGTTAGTGTAATAAAGTGCCGAGTGTTAGTGAAGCAGTGCCAGTGTGAAGAGTGTCAGTTCATGTATATAAAAGTGCCCGTGTAACCATCAGGACTTGACCTGATGGCCAGAGCACTGGGACACCAACACGGAGGTCCTGGGTTCGACTCTCCCCAGTGGTTAGAGTGGATGATTATCCCTCCCTAGTTAATATTAGGCGCCTCAGGGGGGATTTTAAGGAATTTCAGAGAATTGAGGGACTTGTTAGTAAATTGACTTACACAAAAAAGGGCTTGACTCGAGATGGGCAAGCCTCAAAAAAAAAAAAAAAAAAAAAAAAAAAAAAGCGCCCGTGTAAAAAGTGTCAGTGTCATTTTAACAAAGTGCCAGTGCCATTTTACACTGGCACTTTAGTAAACTGGTACTAGCACGTTTTTCACTGGCACTTTGTTACACATGCACTGACACTTTGTCACACTGGCACTTTGTTTAACTGGCACTGGCACAAACGGGAAAACACAAAACACGTTTTTTCTAAGTGCCAGAAAAAACGCGTTTTTTATAAGACCAACTCATCAAAATTTGATAAAATAAAAATTAAAACATAAATAGTTCTAATAATTATATTTGTAGCCAATAATAAGATTTTTAATTTTACTAATATACTTCAACTACTCTTTATAGAAATTTGTACAAAAATCAGAACCTGACGGACCGGACAGTGAAATCTGAATTTGGACCAAGAAAATCGGACCGAAAAAATAGTATTGGTCTGGTCCTGGTTCCAAATTTTTACGAAACCGTTTATTTGGTTTGATCCTGATTTTAAAAAATATACGCGGTTACGGACCTAACCTGGACCGGACCGAATATATATATAAATAAATAAATAAATATATATATATATATATATATATATATATATATATATATATATATATATATATATATATATATATATATATATATATATATATATATATATATAATTAACTTTGTTGGTCTTCATGAAGGACTCTTGTCATTTTCTCGGAGTTATTGCAACAAAAGACTTGGTATGCATGAAAAACCTTGTGAAAGAAATTAAGTTGCAATTTAAATCTTCGTCTACTTAGTCTGTAAAAATAAGTTTTAAAAGTTCACTTACACCCCCCTAACTTATTTCAATTTGTAACGTTTTCAATAATATTTTTAATTCCAAAATGAATATCATATCGTAGATTTTGTTATTGTAAAAAAAATATATTATATTGTAATTAACTGTTGATTTTGTTATTGTAATATTGTTCAACAATTTGGTTTTTAAATATGCTTTTACTTGTAGATTTTGTTATTGTAAAAAATTATATTATATTGTAATTTGTAGACCAGGTGGAGCCGAGGACCGAGCCGGACCATTGGAACCGGATCGATGGAACCGGTCCTATAATATAATGGTCCGGTCCTGGTCCTAAATTTTTACAGAACCGAAGTATTTGGTTCGGTCCTGATTTTCTAAAACTTTGACAAAAACCGGACCAACCCGGACCGTGAACACCCCTAACTCTTTAAATTAAAAAATGTTATATCAAATAGCTTCAACATTTTTTTTATCATTAATCTAAAGTTCTTTATTAATAACCCATCACTTTTTAAAAGAGATCAATAGGAATTGTTTCTCAAAAAAAAAAAAAAAAAAAAAAAAAAAAAAAAGCGAGCGAGAAGAACTTAATATAAAATGTTTTGTAAAAAAACAAACTCAATGAAAATTCATAATAATATGTTTTTCATTATTTCTAAAGTACTTTTAAGGAAAAAAATTGTCCTTCAAGTCAAAAATGAATATTTCTTTCATCCCATAATTAATACTACTTTCTATATAAAAACAAAATTTTTTTTTGCTTCCTTTGCCTCGAGGAATTTACTTGTCCAAAAAATTAATATTTATTTTCTTAGACGAAGACACTAACATTATAAACATTAATTTTTACAAAATAATACTACTTCAGCTAAAGAAAAAAAAACTATTTTCGTCCCAATGAATATTTTATAAAATCTTACTTAATTTGTTTTAAAAATTAATGTCATATTTTGAAACAAAGGCACTAACATTACAACATTTCAAAAAGGAATATTACTTTCTATTCAAAACGAATAACCCAAAAATAATACTACATTTTTTATAAAAAAAAATGAGCATTATTCCCTTCAACCCAATTAATATTTTAAAAAATAATACTACTTTTTTCGCCTCTGCAATTAATGTTTGTAATGTTAGTGCATTCGTCTCAAAATATGACATTAATATTTACAAAATAATATTACTTCGAGTAAAAAAATAAATTATTATATTCGTCCCTAGGAATATATATTTTATAAAATATTACTTAATTTGTTTAAAAAATTAATGTCAAATTTTGAAACGAAGGAACTAACATTACAAACATTAATTTTTTAGGCGAATGAAGCAGTACTAATATTCATATTAGTAAAATTATGATTATTATTATCATCATGTATAATAAAAAAATATACTTCACACTTAATTAATTTTCACAAAAAAGATATTGAAAAATTAAAAAGAAAAATTAAGAAAGGATAAATAAGAAATTTATAATTGGAAAAGAGTGTTTTTTTTTGTGTCCAAATTAAATGAAATTAGTCTCTAATTAGAGAGGAAAAAAAATTATGAATTTTGGTGTAAAATTTAATTTTTTTTTTTATAAAATAATTGAGGTCGAAAAAATGGGATAAAAATTAAAAATCTGAAACAAAACCGGCGAATCAGAGGTCACCACGTGGCTCAATTTAAAAAAAAAAAAAAAAAAAAAAAAAAAAAAAACTTCACGCGTCACGAGCCTTTGTCGGCGCGTGTGACGCACGTGCCAATGCCAGCGTCCCACGTGTCTTCTGAGGCTTGTTAATTTCAGTTTTGCCACCGCGTGAAATTACTAAAATATCCCTTATTTGGGCGAGATTTTGACAATCCTGTTATTATATATAGATAGATTGCACATGCACATCAATGGTTACTAAAAAGAAAAATAATTATTGCTACCCATGAAGGAGACTTTAAATTAATTAATTAATTAATTAATTAACCTATTTATTTATTTATTAGCTTGATAATTAACGATGATCATCGAGACTTATAAATGTTTTTTTGGTCAAAATTATCGTCATACATATCTCAATAGATTGACTCTGCTCATCCAAATCAAATCGGGCTCTTACATTGTTGACAACCTATATGCTGATGGACGCAGATCAAGGCAGTGATTTGTTTAGATTTAATTCTAATTATTATTATGTATTTTCGGATTTATATTTAAATAGGTGATAAATTCATATTTTAGAGCAAATTTATGTAATGTTTTAATGTTTTATAGTTTATTTAAGTTAATATATAAATTAGTTTTAGTTTTATAAGGTTTTTACTTGTTTTTCATGATTTAGGACTCCTATAAAAATAGGCTATCATGAAATTTCAAAAATTAATTGATTAATTGAGTTTTTTATTGAATAAACTTGAGAGTTTATTTTTTATTTTCCAAAAGTTGATTTATATCATTTTGGATGCCAATTCTTTGTAATCGTGCGTGATTCAACGAAACTTGAAAATCTTCACCGATAATCATGTTGGAAAAATTGTGTGTTTTGAAGGAAATTAATGGATTAATTTCTAAAGGGTAATTTTGTCAAATTACTTAATTGGGTTTGTGTTTGTGAAATAAAATATTTAATTGTCCAAAATGGGTTTTGGATGAATTAAATTTGAATTGCTCAAAATATGTGGTCCACATTTTGCTAATAAATTTTTATTTTGTAAATCAAAATTGGTTTTGACTTTGACTGATATGCTCGGCCGAGCAGAGTGATTGACTCGCCCGAGCATAGCATGGCAGAATGAAAATGTTTCTGGAAAGTCATGCTCGGCCGAGGCATATGCCTTGCTCGGCCGAGCATAGTCATGCTCGGCCGAGGCTTATGCCTTGCTCGGCCGAGCAGATCTGAGAAAAAGTTTCTGGACAGCCTTGCTCGGCCGAGCAAGGTACATGACTCGGCCGAACAGATCCTGAGCATTTATGTCAGGTTGATTTTCAAAGTGTAACAGCCGTGCCATAAATGGGAAAACTGAAAATCAAAATATTCATGTTTAATATTTTGATTTAATGTCCAAAATTATTTGTAATAATTCTTGGAATAATGTTTGAAATCAGTTTTAATTCTTGGCAAATGGCTATATAATGGAGTTATCAACAATGGTTGAAACTAGCTTGAAAAACACAAGAACACAGCAGAAAACATACACTTGCTCCTGCAAATCCTCTTTCATTTTCTCTTGTTGCATCTTGTTGATTCATCTATTGGCCTCCTAGCTTGCATTATAATAGAAGAGGTGATCTAGTCCAAGCACGATTCAACTTGCCGGGAACTTAGGTGCAAAGTGCCCCCGGTCCGCACGTTCTATCCTGGGAGACAACCGATCCAAGCAAACTCAAGCACACTCGGTGAGGGATCGAATATGTCTTAAGGAGACAGTGGTTTCATTGGGCTCGTGCATCAAAATTCAACAACTTCTTCTTTGTATTTTCAATTTTTGTTAATTGTGTTTTATTTAATTTTCTGTAATTATAACACCCTTGTAACAAATCATGCACAATTCAACATTGTTTGATATTTTGATACAATTATTCTGATATTGATGCGACAATCAACAAATTAATGTAGTTTTTATCCTCTTTAACCCTCTTATGCTATGATGTATCAAATAGTCAATGCTAGTGGTTGTCAGAATTGGTGTTTAAAGTTCGAGATGATTTTGAATTTGGTGAAATTTACTATTTATCAAATCAATCTCAATTGTATATAGTTAGAGGAAATTGTATATAATTGAAGGAGGGCGACGTAGACCGACTTATTATTGCTCGTAAGCGTTGGAGGTAGCTCGCGCTTGAGCCGGTGGTCTAATAGTTGCCGGTGTAGTTCCTAGCAAAGTCTCGTTAATCTGTTATTTTATTACTTTTAACGCAACAAAAAAACATTTTAGTAAATTTAAAATAAAAACTGATTTTTTTTTTTTATATAATTTACTTACATAAATAAGATTAATTTTCATATAATCCATTTGTTCAACTTGAAATAAATTTTTTGAGTTGGACACGAGATTAAGGAAAAATGTTAGTGGTACAAGTCTAGTGACTTTTTAAGTATAAAAAGTGAAGTAGGAGAGAGAGAGAGTAAGTTGAAATAATGAGTGGAAAGATGTTGTAAATGTGAAAGTGGTCCACTAAATAAAACATGTTTATTGAATTGTCATATTTTGAGCAAGAGACCAAAAATTGAAAAAATGACCCAATTTGAGTGGGATGGAGGTAATACATATTTTGCAAGGCTCCCATGGATTTGACTCTTACATATAAATCCAATGAAAGTACTATCTTCACCATTAAAATAAAACAGATAATCATTTTTGTTAATAATTTAAAATAAAATTATAAATTTTTGAATACTGAGGGGATATTTCACATTGAGTGGCAGCCTGCAATAAAATAATACAGTAATAATAATAACAAAAGTAGTAATAACCCACCTAGTTGATGCTCTCATATAGTATGTGGAGTGTACTTGAAAAATAATGATTCCCACCAATAAATAATTATACTAAATAATAATAAAATTATTATTATTATTATTTCAACCAAAAACTAATTATTGTACAGGTACCATTAGTGATCACAATAATAATAGCAAGAACAAAAATAATTACTCCCTCATTTTTTAGTTCTATACATATGCTGCCTCGTAATTCACGTGATCAGAATTCCCTAAACCGCCGCAATGCTAGTAGTCATGACGCTATATACTTCTGATTTATATTAAAAAAAAAAGGTGAGCGGTGATCAGAATAACATTCTTGTACGATCAAGTCCGCTATTGAAGAACGCTTTCCCGATGAGACAATCATAAGAGAAAGACTATACTTTTGGAAAGTAATCACCTGATATGCATATGCATAGCAACTAGAAAAAGAAAAGCAATAGCTAAATCCATAAACTTTGGGTTTGTGGCCCCATATGGAGGCATTGTACTACTTCTCTAAATAAATATTCAAATTTTTTATTTAAAGAATGCTGTAATAATATTTACTTTTTATATAATTAAATGTCCAAAAATATATGTTTAGCCATTTTAGGTGTTTCATTAATAAATAAGTTTTACTTTCCCACTCACAGAATATTAGTTCGATTATAGTACCTTAAAATTTATAAAACTGATGTAACAGTTTTATACTTACTCGGTTCCATAAGAAAAGGTATAAAATGAAATTTTCACAAGAATTAATAAGAGTGTATAGTAAAATAATTGTTATAAGTATAAAAAATAAAGTAGGAGAAATAAAGTAGGAGAGAGAAAATGGGTTGGAATAGAGCCGTCAATTTGATTTGGCTCCGCCATGCAATAAGGTTAGATTGGGTTTTAATTTTTAAAACTACTAACCCAAATAAAAGTGGGCTAATTCGGGCTGGCCCATATGGGTACGGACTAAAACGAGTTGACCCACTATATTTTTTATATATTTTTTTGCCACAAAATAATGTCATTTTAAGTGGAAATTCTGGGGCTACATCGACTTTGTGGACTTAATCCGTGAGTCATTAAGTGATAGAGACTCGAGAGAAGTAGAGAGCATAAACGGAGAAACCCTAAGGAGACGCCACCGCCCTCGTCGCCGTTTCCATCGCCGTCGGTGCACTCTATCACGACCACTAATTCGTTGCCGTTACTATTTCCGATCCACACATATGTATATCTCTCTCTATCTCCATTTTTATTGATATTAATCTTTATTTCTGGTATCAAGATTTATTTGTCTTTGTTTGTAGCAATTTGTGTAAAGTTTACTTGTATTTATTGCTTGAAAATTAGTTTATATTGATATAAATTTTTGTTTGTTTTTGTTTGACTGTTATAATTTTTGTTATCTTTTAAGACATTATTGTGTTTTACAGTTTGTGTTTATTTGACTATTATGATTTTTTATTTTTTGGGTATCAGTTATGCTTAATTTCAAGCCCAAATTTCATTTATTTGATTGACCCGCATGGCCCACCAACCCAAGATGGGTTGGGTAGGGATGAGATGACGTATTTTGTGGTTACAAAATGTGACTATCATAAATCTTTGGTTTTGACCAGAAAGTCCAAAATAGGGGGAGATTGAAAGCGTGAGCTTTTTAGGGAACAAAGTCTTGTTTCCTTATTTCAAAAGACTTCTATTATGGTAAGAAGATTTTGGGAATTTCATGGAAGATTTATTATTGTCCTACTTTGACTAGGACATTGTAAATAAAGTAAATATCTTTTATTTATGTACATAGTTTTATATTAGGATCAACCTACTAATATTCTATTTCTTTGTGAGTGTGTTTATGTTTTCTTATAGGAAAAGAGATCTCACAAAGGAAGATGTTGATTACTTGAAGATCTTCTCCAAAGTGCATATAAATACAAGGCATTCAGCACAAGAGAAGCTACGTAAATTCTGAGAGAAAAATACATATTCTTCATAGTTTTCGACTTTGTGTTTTAGGTTGTGAGTGAAGGTTGTGCCTTACATTCGTAACTCACATCTAGTTTTTCATAGAGTTCTTTGTTTTACTTCTGACTAGAATATGTCCTACTTGGGAAAGGGGAGTTGTTCTTGTCGTAGAAGGTGATTAGAACTCGTTTAATATTTTAGTATTTTAGTTTTTCACTTATTTATTTTTGTAAGCATCAAAAGTTTTTATAGTGAAAAGTTTTTGGGCGTAAGCCTAGTTTGCTGATCTCAAGATCAGTAAGCGTATATAACCCTTGTGTTATTGTTTTATTCTGTTTTATTTCGCTGCATTATCTGTGGATGTGTGGACAGTTGTGAGACACATCTGTACTCACATCTATAAACTGTTGAGTTGTTTGAAGCTTCCTAGCTACACAAAACTTTCAATTGGTATCTGATGCGTACCAGATGGGTGTCGTTCGTGAAGTGTCTGCACAGGAGGGCGGCCGCGCTAGGACTGAGGGCGCTCGCGCTGGTGTTACAAACCAAGGGGCAGAATCGCCTGGAGGTGTGCGCGGTCGCGCAGCTTTGGAGGGCGGCCGCGCAGGAAGCGATGACGAGAAGGTTTGATACTCTGGACATGAGCGCGAACGCGCTGAGGGAGTGAGCGGCCGCGCTAACGACGGATGACTGGAACCAGTTGGAGTATTTACGTAAACTCTTTTATTTTTGGGATGTTTTATTTATTTTGGGAACTTATTTAATTGCTGAATTAGGGTTTAGTATAAATACTTTTATGTTTTTATTTTGAAAAAAACTCTCATTATTAGTAATTTTATTCAAAGAGATTTTCTCTTAATTCCTAAGTTCTTCTTCAGAGTTCTTAGTTTATCTTGGGGATTCTTAGGATTCCTTGCAGAAGGATTCGATTTCGATCGTTCCTTGGTTACTTCCGCTGCGTATTCACATCAGTTGGTATCAGAAATCGGACGATCTTAGGGTTCTCCGACGAGAGGATGGCCAATAATGGGGATAACGATGTCAACATCACCCTTACCACAATCCTTCAAACCATGGAACGCAATCGCCAGGCTGATCGTCAAGCAGATATCGAGCGACAGGAGCGTCATCACAGAGACCTGGTGCAGCTTTTGACGGGTTTACAGGTTGGGCAAGGTGGTGTCAACCCACGAAATCGGGCTGGTCGTCAAGGGGAAAATCTCCACCATGGCGATCCGATGGGCGGGGATGTGTCGGACATTGAAGATGAAGAGGCCAGGGAAGCGCCTCCTGTGGATCATCGACCCAAGATTAGGGCGGACATTCCGGTCTTTACTGGTGAGTTGTCCATTGAAAAGTTTTTAGATTGGCTTTCTGAAGTTGAAAAATTCTTTAAATTGATGCGTGTTGAGGAGGATAGAAAAGTCCCCTATGTTGCTTATAAACTGCGTGATGGTGCCTCTGCTTGGTGGGACCAATTGTCAAGGCAGAGGGTACGCGAGGGACAACCTGAAATTCGTTATTGGGATCAGATGAAGAGGGAATTACGGGATCGTTTTCTCCCACGTGATCATGATCAGGACCTTTATAAGAAATTCTTGGCGTGTAAACAGGGTGGTCGTTCAGTCGAGGAATATGCCCATGATTTTTATGCACAATCGGCGCGTACTGAGCTGTTTGAGACAGAGTCGCAGATGGTTGCTCGGTTTGTTTCAGGTCTTCGGCTGAATATTAAGAATGCGGTTGAATTGTTTACTACTTATTCTTTGAACGAAGCTATTTCAAGAGCGAAAAAGGCGGAGAAACAATTATCGACTACATATCGGCCTCCGACTACATTTAAACAGTTTGGTACTGCTTCGTCTTCGGGTGGCAGGAGCCAAGGGTCAGGTTCTAATGGCGAGGGCAGTAAGGAGATCTCGCAAGCTGCAAGGTCGAAGACGGATGATGGTAAAAAGCCTACTACTCCCGCTCCTACTCCTGATCCACCGGCTCGTAGAAATACCAACCCCCAAAATAATAATCCGTATGCTCGTAATTATGGGGATAAATGTTTTCGGTGTAATCAGACTGGACATCTGTCTAATCGTTGTCCACAACCACGGAGAGGAGTTAATATGGTGGATCGTGATGCGTGTGATGATGCGGAGGATGACGATAATTGTGAGACTGTTTATATTGATCCGAATGGGGAGGCGGATGATGAAGATAATTGTGACGAGCATGAGTCCTATGTGGTCCGGAAGCTTATGCTGACCACCCCTGCAGTGGAGACTGATCCGGAACGACATAACCTTTTTCGTGCCAAAGGGAAGGTCAAGAACTTCACAGCTACGATTATTGTTGATAGTGGTAGCAGCGAGAACCTGGTGGCTCGTGGCTTGGTGGATAAGTTGAAGCTTGAGGTCCGCAAACATCCTACTCCCTACACTGTGGGGTGGATCAACAGTGTCGGCTCTATAAAGGTACATGAACAATGTCTTCTCCCTTTTTCTATGGGTAGTTATAAAGACGAGGTTCTATGTGATATAATCGATATGACTGCATGCCATGTATTGTTGGGTAGACCGTGGCAATATGATCTTGGGGTTGTGCATAATGGGAGGGAAAATTTTATTCGTTTTAAGAAAGACGGGGTCCATTTTCATTTACCTGCATTGAAAGCTGATCCTAGTGGTAATATGAAAGTGAAACCTCTTGTTTCCTTATGCACTGCACATGAATTTGCTGAGGATATTATGGCTGCGCCTTTTGTGGTCAGCAAGTAGTGCGTAAAGGGCTTTTGGGGACAGTTAGTTTGGTCCCTACGTCTCTACAGTCATTGTTAGATGAGTATAAAGATGTTATGCCGGACGAACTTCCTGCTGGGTTACCGCCCTTGCGTGATATACAACATCACATTGACTTGGTGCCGGTGCTTCCCTTCCTAATCTTGCTCATTATAGAATGAGCCCTGCTGAGCATGACATTTTGAGGGGACAGGTGGAAGAGTTATTGAACAAGGGGTATATACAGGAAAGCATGAGCCCGTGCGCAGCCTGGCTCTCCTTGTTCCTAAGAAAGATGGCACTTGGCGTATGTGTGTCGACAGTAGAGCCATCAACAAAATCACTGTCAAGTACCGTTTTCCCATTCCTCGTCTGGATGGTATGTTGGATATGCTTAGGGGTTCCACGGTGTTTTCTAAGATTGACTTGAAGAACGGCTACCATCAAGTCCGCGTGCGACCCGGGGATGAGTGGAAGACCGCATTTAAAACTAAGGAGGGATTGTACGAGTGGTTGGTCATGCCGTTTGGGTTGTCAAATGCCCCTAGCACTTTCATGAGATTAATGCATCAAGTGTTGAAGCCCTTTAATGGTAAATTCTTGGTGGTGTACTTTGACGATATTTTGATTTATAGCAGATCGGAGGAGGAGCATCTGGAACATCTTCGAGCGGTTCTGCAGGCTTTGAGGGATAATGAATTATATGTGAATCTCAAGAAGTGTAGTTTCATGCTTGATCATCTATTGTTCTTGGGATATGTTGTTTCTGCAGATGGCATTCGGGTGGATTAAGAGAAGGTTCGTGCTATTCGTGATTGGCCTACGCCGACAACTGTTAGTGAGGTTCGTAGTTTCCATGGCCTTGCTACTTTCTATCGTCGTTTTATATGGAATTTTAGCACTATTATGGCTCCGGTCACTGAATGTTTGAAGAAAGGGAAGTTTCTTTGGAGTGAGGAAGCTACAGCTAGCTTTGCACTGATTAAAGAAAAGCTATCTAGTGCTCCATTATTAGTCTTGCCGGATTTCTCTAAGCCATTTGAATTAGAAACAGATGCTTTGGTGGTTGGTATTGGGGCTATTTTGCGCCAAGGGAAGAAGCCGGTTGCTTTCATGAGCCAGAAATTGGAGGAAGCTAAACGTAAGTGGACAGTTTATGAACTCAAATTCTACGCAGTGGTCTAAGCGGTAAAGCATTGGGAAGAGTACTTGTTGCATCGTGAATTCATTCTTCATACAGATCACGAGGCCTTAAAGTATTTGAATAGTAAGACTCCTGTTATTCGTATGCACGCTCGTTGGGTTGCTTATTTGCAGCAGTTTACTTTTGTTATCAAACACAAGAGTGGACAGCTCAATAAAGTTGCAGATGCCTTGAGTCGTCGGGCTAATTTATTGGTGATTATGGCGAATATAGTTGCGGGGTTCGACTGCTTGAAGGAATTATATGCGACTGATCAGGACTTCGCGGATGACTGGGCCAAGTGTCGTGATGGAAACCCGGTCGGGTTATTTTTATTGCAGGATGGTTTCTTGTTTTACATGGATAAATTGTGTATTCCCCATGGCTCAGTTCGTGAGAGCCTTATTTCAGAAATTCACAAGAAGGGACACTATGGGAGAGAAAAGACCAAGCTGAGCTTGTCGCGAAGAAGTATTTTTGGCCACATCTTCGGCGGGATGCACATAGAGTTGTTCAGAAGTGCATGGTGTGTCAGATCAACAAGGGACAGTCACAGAACACAGGTTTATACACCCCTTTGCCAATTCCGGATGGTCCTTGGGAGGATATTTCTATGGATTTCGTGCTTGGTCTTCCGAGGACGCAGCGTGCTCATGATTTCGTTTTTGTGGTGGTGGACCCTTTTTCTAAGATGGCTCACTTTATACCTTGTCGTAAGACTCATGATGCTTCTCACATCGCGGGGCTGTTTTTCAAGGAGGTTGTTCGTCTTCATGGGATCCCGAAGACTATTACATTTGACAGAGATACGAAGTTCCTTAGTCATTTCTGGCGTACCTTGTGGCGTATCTTTCAGACGGACTTGCAGTTCAGTAGCTCGTTTCACCCTCAGACTGACGGCCAAACGGAGGTGGTCAACCGGACTATGGGTTCTATGATGCGTTGTTTGTGTGGGGAGTATCCGAAGAAATGGGATTTGGCTTTGTCTACAGCTGAATTTGCTTTTAATAATATGACGAACCGGACGACGAAGAAGACTCCTTTTGAGATAGTGTATCAACGACCTCCGATGTGAGGACCCCGACCCGGAACCTACGCTTGTCCCGAGCTGGAGCGTCCTCAAACTAACCCAAATTTCCTTAACTTTTAAAACATTGTTTTAACTTTCAAATATAAACACAATTGTCATAACCATTTCAAATTAACTCTACACCTTTCCACAATGGAGAAAGAGTTGACCAACTTTGAAAGTAAGAAACTGTTTTAGTTACAAAAAGACATCGGTTATAACATAAAATTAAGGTTTATAAATACAACTCCATAAATGAATTATACCCAAAATATACTTTCTATGCCAACCTATTCATACCCCGACAATTCCCAAAATCACTTCCAAACTCCTCACCGCCCTTACTTGGCCGGTCCGCCTGTCTCGGAATCTAAAAACATTAAAGGGAGAGGGGTGAGAATAAATCTCAGCAAGCTATTATGAATGCAACAATATGCCAAGTAAAATGCAACACATAACAAGTTGCATATAACACATTGGAAAAGCTGTAAACACCTTACATTACCTTGGTTTACCTTTTCCCGTCTGAACAATAGTCGTACAACATTGGGTATAATAATACTCCAATCTTACAGTGAGCTGCTTAAGCAATACTCACATCTTATAAGACCCGTTTTTCAGGGAACCAAATAAGATAGTAGCAACTCTGTAAGGCTTTTGACTCACTACAGATGCTATAACCCCAACCTGTGGCCACAGGAGGGGACGGTCACAGGTATAACATAATCCGATCACATTAGGTCACACTTCCATAATTGATCGTATTATGTTATACCCCCAATATCAGCTGATTAACACATTATCAAGCACATAATAGTTACTTGAAATATAATCCACAAACGGGATAAGCAATATAGCCACATGGTAAAATATACTCATGTTCAACAAATCTCATAGTGCAACATTTATTTAAAACACTATGCATAAATAAGCAATATAGCCACATGGTAAAATATACTCATGTTCAACAATAATCAGAGTGCAGCATTTATGTAATACACTAAACATAATATAAGCCATGAATAGGTACTCAAGTAAGATGATGAGATATCTTCAACCCATCTTACTTAGTCATTATACGACAATATATGATCTCTATAAAGGTCCAAGTTAACTCTACCAAGTTGGAATCACCTTTAATAAACTGCCAAATGATTTCTAAGTCGGAGATAGAGTGCTTCCGTATTTCCATTTAATCCCAATTAAGGTACTATTAAGTGTTATAACTATAACTTAAATTAAGAGGACTCATTCATATCCGGTTTGGATTAGCTTCCATTAATTTATAATGGTTAGGAATCACACCACTAGGTTGTTGGTAAAATCATCAGGAAAGGAGGCTAAGGAGGTTCTGATGACATGGGCGACCGCCCATGCCACTTGGGCGACCGCCCAAGTGAGGTTTCAAAGTGATCCCACCATCGCCCTCTTGGGCGACCGCACATAACCTCTTGGGCGACCGCCCAAGAGGAGTTTCCAAGCATCCCATTTTCTGTCGACATGGGCGGCCGCTCATAGCCCCTTGGGCGACCGCCCAAGACTCCTGTCTAACCAAATCAGATTTCAAACCTTTAATTTCCTAGGTTCTTTTTCCTTTTTTTAAATCTTCCTACTTCCATGATTACCAAAGGAATTTCCTCACTTTACAACCTCAACCTAAATCCCTTAAATCCCAAAAATATCATAAACCTAGATTATTTTCCACAAGATTTCCAACCCATTTTATCAACACATTTCATGTTTAATTCTCTAAAATCAACTTCACCCATTTCTTACACTTTAAATCCACTTCTAAGAACAAGAGTATCATTCCATATCATTTATCAAATCTCCAACTCAAGAGGGTTCCAAGTATTTAAACAATTATCATCATAACAAAGACATCAATAAAGAGTTCATGAGCATCACATAGAAGGGGAAGTCATAATAACTCACCTTAGGTTTTTAGAATGGAAGGTTGATCTTCTTAGCTTGATTTGTTCTTCTAGATGATCCAACCTCAAAAATGCTCTTGGACTTGAAAATGGTGGAGAAATAAACTATCTATATGACTTGGGAAGGGGAGGCTTCACATGGAGCTTCCATGGAAGAGATGTAAGAAGAAGATGAAGAATGATGAATGAGGAGGTTAGAGGGGTATGGGGAGAGTAAGAGAAAGTATTGTGGTGTAGTTGGGGGTTTGACTAATTGGTACAAGGGAGGATGAGTGAATTAGGGGGAGGCATGGCCCCCCATGCCACCAAACTCAAGGCTTTCACCAAATTACAATTTGGTCCCCTAATATTCTAAAGCATTTAAATTAAAACCCTCCTACTCAAGTATTTATTCCACATACTATAATCCTCCTTCCACATTTTATTTATTTTCTATTTTTGTATTTCCCTTTAGAACATTATTTTATTTCCCAAACATTTCATCCTAATATAAGAATTTAAAGATATAAAGTAAACATATAAAGTTAACATTAATATTAAAAGCATATAATGTTATACTAAAATAGTGCCTAGGGTTAGGGTCGTTACACTCACTCCCCCTTAAAGAAATTTCGTCCCGAATTTGACTGTCACTTTCCTAACTGTTCAACCCGCCTCGGTTACTTATGTATACCTCAGACTCCAATTCCCAAATAGTCTCTTCAATATTGTGATTCTTCCCCAAGATTTCTAATTCCATTAATAATGCGATATTACAACTTAATGTTCCAAGAATACCATACAAATATTACTAACCTGAATTTTCACGACCTCAATAAAATATAACTAAATGAAAGTATTACAACTCATATAACCAAATACATTAAAATATTTCATTTAAAACCTTAAATACTCTATAAGCTGCTCCAAGCCCGTCTATGAGTCACACTACCAACCTTTTCTAAGACTTCAAATGGATTAACAAACTTTGGCGCCAATTTACCTTAGGCCTTGCTTCACTAACCTCACCTCAACAAATTAGAGATCGCTATTTTCTTCCCGAGCAACGCCTTATACGGTTTTTTCTCAATGCTAGAATGATAACTGCTATTATACGCAACCAACCATGGGTAACCATACGCCCTATCGACTACTAAAGCTATTGCACATGCCCGTAGCATATCCTCAGCAATAAGTAATGGTTCCTCGAATTTTCACAAGGTTAAACTTACTAGCATTCTTACATTCCAAAAGGACCTTCCCCAATTGATGTCTATCCAATCCATTTAATACTATGGGGTTTATAAAATCAAACTATCCCCTAACACATATGAGGACTTGATCAAAGAATCTCATCACTATATACCTATATAATGAGTAGAAAATACAACCAACTTTCTATAAATAAAACAACATACTCCTTTTTCACTTCCAAGGTACCCTAATCACAAAATCCATCTTGATAATACTCTCAAGTTCAATCTAGAACTCTAAATATTTTAATAAATCTTCTAACGTCAATATTCTATTTTCACATTTATGACCAAACCACCTTATGTCTTGACTCGTTTGAAACGAGTTATTTCAATTATCTCGTCCGAAATTCTCATAATACAAACATTAAACAACTTCTCATGGAATAACAAGTATGGACATGCTAATAAGACCCTGATTCCATAAACGGAATATTAATCGACTATATTTCACAGTTCAATGTTCTAATTATGTTCAGGTCCAGTGACGGATCAATATCCGAATCAAATGGTTGGCCGCCCACAACGGAGCCGATCCAACTCCAATACAAAAACCGAGTCTACTGCGACCGTCACATTAATAACCCCACAATTTATCAAATCATTTCTCTGATCAAAACTTTAATATAATTAATCACTATAGGGGAACTAGGTTGCCTTTCTACTTGCTTCTGTATGAACTACATCTTTAAAATAACATGTCTATCTAAAATTTGCAACATCTTTCAGAATTTCAAAGGATAGATAAAAAGAGATCCAATGAGACTCGAATGGTTTATTTATTTAAAACCGTCCCATACCAGTTTTAATTAACTAAACCACTCACAATTTTAAGAAATTTCAAAAGATTGATAAGCTAAACAAAACTAACTCGAGTGATTTAATTATCTACAACCGTCCCATACCAGTGGTAGATAATTAAATTACTCACAGATTTTAATGTACACAAAAACGGTTCACTGACCTTATTAAATCAACTATCCCCGAAGGGCACAATTGCTCATACCAAAGTTCAATATACAATCCAAAGTTTTACATTTAAAACAATCCTATCATAATATTCTTGTTGGACTTCTATTTATAGTGTGGCCACCACTCATAATATTTCTGCTTAATTAAATTCCCTATGAGAAAACACAATCTCGAAATACTAATACTATCCTCTATAATTAACACTAAAGCATTCATTAAGATAATAAATTTGGTAAATCTTTCTCAATTCAATAATTCCTCAAGTTGAACTTTCAACACTTTTATTTAATTTGGCCATCCATTCACTACCTTTGATATTGGTATTGTATTTAGCAAAAAAAAAAAACATATTGTAAACATCTAGTTTCCAATCAAATATCATGATTTTTAAATAAGAAAATATAATTGGAACTCACATAGATCAATCATCCCCAAATTTCAATTAAACATTAACGGTATAATCTAACTTACCTCCCAATAACCATCAACAAATCAAAATCCGTATAACGTCAACATCTTCCAAGCCTCACCCCAAGCACTCATATGAGTCACGCAACTAAGTCAACTTATACGGTGTAATCATCCTAAAGTATCCTGCCTTCCAATAAGATTTATCCTCATTTTATTTTCTCAACTAATGATAATCATTTCTCAAAACAAACCATATACATATTTTACCAATTCCTGAAGTTGATCCTATACGTCACCAATAACTACATCTATTATACTTCTTCACATTTATCTTATTTACCCCTCCATAACTATTACACAACCAAAATTCAAAACGGTCCTACTAGATACAAATGTTGTCTTAAGTATATCCTTAAAACAAGTATTCACCATAATTGTAACATCCCGAACATTCAACTAATAACCATTGAGTATTTTACTTGTTCCTAAAATCAGTCATACAAATCGTCAACAAGTGCTAACGAATACTTATTCTTCACAGTTACCTATTTAAGATCTTTATAACCTTATAATTAACCACCAAGTATCATCTTTTCTAAATATAGTAACAATTTATCCTTACGGAGATTCGCTAAGCTCATTATCTTCTTTATCAAAAAATTTCCCAAAATGAATCCTCAATTCTATCATCCCAATTAGTGTCCTCTATCTAGGGATCTGAATACTAAGATAGTACCTTATATCAATTCAAAGCCTCAATGTCTTGGTATGATACCTGATGAAAACCCATTTTTGAAAGTCACATGAAAAACACCACTTAGTCGACTCATAGGGTGATACCACCTACAAGAATATCTGATTCCTTATTCAAATTAGTAGCAAGAATACAATCAATCTCTCATTAGAGAATATACTTATAGCACATAAGGCAAAGATATATCAGTTCCATAAGATCTCGTACTCGCGATATTTTATAACCCATATAATCCCACTTAGACCATCACTTTCAATACTAGTCTCATATATCTAGTCTCCACCATGAGACACCAATGAATAAATAATCATGCTATTATACAACCATAAACCACTCTTAATTAGGCCATATACCTATCCTCAACTAAGAGTTCACAAATTCATTTACCACCGGTACATGAGATATTTCAAGGTTCTTCTACTTAAATATAACACATAACCCAAATAACCTTCACATTCTTTAGGCCATACTTTCGACATTTACGCATATATGACATAATATCAATTAATGACTTATCTGCTTCAACTACACACGAAGGCAAGTCAAATATAGATAAGGAGACTCGCTTCTTGCGACAGTCATTCCCAAACACAACAACTACTCAAATATTTCAGGTCAATATAACAATAATTCACGTATTGGTATCTCTACCACATCCACCGGCAATCCATGCCCACTTAATCACAATTACCATGATAATCAAGAATGATTCGAGGTATTCTCCCATAAGAGTAGAACCTCCAGCACATAAGGCAACTCTTAGGTCATTTATGCAAATAAAGAGGAATGTAATGCCACATGAGAATGAAATAAACGGGGATTTATAAAAGTATGAACCCTAACTCCGGAGACAGGTAATATACCTCAAATGATTGTGGAGGAATCTATCTCTCCATATTGCTCACATTTCCTTGATCATTTGGTTGGTCATTATTATTTTCTGTCATTGAACAAACTCCTGTATTAAACACTCGACGTAAGTTATCGCACACTCTCACACAGCTAGACTCTACCCGAGAACTCTAACCGAGCTCTGATACCAACTGTGAGGACCCCGACCCGGAACCTACACTTGTCCCGAGCTGGAGCGTCCTCAAACTAACCCAAATTTCCTTAACTTTTAAAACATTGTTTTAACTTTCAAATATAAACACAATTGTCATAACCATTTCAAATTAACTCTACACCTTTCCACAATGGAGAAAGAGTTGACCAACTTTGAAAGTAAGAAACTGTTTTAGTTACAAAAAGACATCGGTTATAACATAAAATTAAGGTTTATAAATACAACTCCATAAATGAATTATACCCAAAATATACTTTCTATGCCAACCTATTCATACCCCGACAATTCCCAAAATCACTTCCAAACTCCTCACCGCCCTTACTTGGCCGGTCCGCCTGTCTCGGAATCTAAAAACATTAAAGGGAGAGGGGTGAGAATAAATCTCAGCAAGCTATTATGAATGCAACAATATGCCAAGTAAAATGCAACACATAACAAGTTGCATATAACACATTGGAAAAGCTGTAAACACCTTACATTACCTTGGTTTACCTTTTCCCGTCTGAACAATAGTCGTACAACATTGGGTATAATAATACTCCAATCTTACAGTGAGCTGCTTAAGCAATACTCACATCTTATAAGACCCATTTTTCAGGGAACCAAATAAGATAGTAGCAACTCTGTAAGGCTTTTGGCTCACTACAGATGCTATAACCCCAACCTGTGGCCACAGGAGGGGACGGTCACAGGTATAACATAATCCGATCACATTAGGTCACACTTTCATAATTGATCGTATTATGTTATACCCCCAATTTCAGCTAATTAACACATTATCAAGCACATAATAGTTACTTGAAATATAATCCACAAACGGGATAAGCAATATAGCCACATGGTAAAATATACTCATGTTCAACAAATCTCATAGTGCAACATTTATTTAAAACACTATGCATAAATAAGCAATATAGCCACATGGTAAAATATACTCATGTTCAACAATAATCAGAGTGCAGCATTTATGTAATACACTAAACATAATACAAGCCATGAATAGGTACTCAAGTAAGATGATGAGATATCTTCAACCCATCTTACTTAGTCATTATACGACAATATATGATCTCTATAAGGATCCAAGTTAACTCTACCAAGTTGGAATCACCTTTAATAAACTGCCAAATGATTTCTAAGTCGGAGATAGAGTGCTTCCGTATTTCCATTTAATCCCAATTAAGGTACTATTAAGTGTTCTAACTATAACTTAAATTAAGAGGACTCATTCATATCCGGTTTGGATTAGCTTCCATTAATTTATAATGGTTAGGAATCACACCACTAGGTTGTTGGTAAAATCATCAGGAAAGGAGGCTAAGGAGGTTCTGATGACATGGGCGACCGCCCATGCCACTTGGGCGACCGCCCAAGTGAGGTTTCAAAGTGATCCCAATTACTGCCCTCTTGGGCGACCGCACATAACCTCTTGGGCGACCGCCCAAGAGGAGTTTCCAAGCATCCCATTTTCTGTCGACATGGGCGGCCGCTCATAGCCCCTTGGGCGACTGCCCAAGACTCCTGTCTAACCAAATCAGATTTCAAACCTTTAATTACCTAGGTTCTTTTTCCTCTTTTTAAATCTTCCTACTTCCATGATTACCAAAGGAATTTCCTCACTTTACAACCTCAACCTAAATCCCTTAAATCCCAAAAATATCATAAACCTAGATTATTTTCCACAAGATTTCCAACCCATTTTATCAACACATTTCAAGTTTAATTCTCTAAAATCAACTTCACCCATTTCTTACACTTTAAATCCACTTCTAAGAACAAGAGTATCATTCCATATCATTTATCAAATCTCCAACTCAAGAGGGTTCCACATATTTAAACGATTATCATCATAACAAAGACATCAATAAAGAGTTCATGAGCATCACATAGAAGGGGAAGTCATAATAACTCACCTTAGGTTTTTAGAATGGAAGATTGATCTTCTTAGCTTGATTTGTTCTTCTAGATGATTCAACCTCAAAAATGCTCTTGAACTTGAAAATGATGGAGAAATAAACTATCTATAAGACTTGAGAAGGGGAGGCTTCACATGGAGCTTCCATGGAAGAGATGTAAGAAGAAGATGAGGAATGATGAATGAGGAGGTTAGAGGGGTATGGGGAGAGTAAGAGAAAGTATGGTGGTGTAGTGGGGGTTTGACTAATTGGTACAAGGGAGGATGAGTGAATTAAGGGGAGGCATGGCCCCCCATGCCACCCAACTCAAGGCTTTCACCAAATTACAATTTGATCCCCTAATATTCTAAGGCATTTAAATTAAAACCCTCCTACTCAAGTATTTATTCCACATACTATAATCCTCCTTCCACATTTTATTTATTTTCTATTTTTATATTTCCCTTTAGAACATTATTTTATTTCCCAAACATTTCATCCTAATATAAGAATTTAAAGATATAAAGTAAACATATAAAGTTAACATTAATATTAAAAGCATATAATGTTATACTAAAATAGTGCATAGGGTTAGGGTCGTTACATCCGAAGTATACTCTTGACTTGATTCCTCTTCCGAAGGTACCGGGGTATAGTATCGCAGCTGAGAATCTAGCAGGGTTGGTTGATGCGGTGCAGTCAGAGGTTCTTAAGAATATTGAGGCGTCCAATGCCAAATATAAAGAGCTAGCGGATAGGAGACGTCGTGTGAAGGTCTTCAGTGTGGGTGACTTGGTGATGGTTCATTTGCGTAAGGAACGAATTCCTCAAGGGACGTATCACAAACTTCATCCCAAGAATATTGGGCCTTATCGGATTTTGAAGAAGATTAATGACAATGCCTATGTTGTCGAGTTACCGGAGGGGTGGAATATATCTTCCACGTTTAATGTTTCCGATCTGGTGGAGTTCCATCCCGATGACCCCCTTTACATGGATAAGGATTCGGGGTCGAATCCTTTTGAAGTCGGGGCGAATGATGCGTACCAGATGGGTGTCGTTCATGAAGTGTCTGCACAGGAGGGTGGCCGCGCTAGGATTGAGGGCGCCCGCGCTGGTGTTACAAACCAAGGGGCAGAATCGCCTGGAGGTGTGCGCGGTCGCGCAGCTTTGGAGGACGGCCGCGCAGGAAGCGATGACGAGAAGGTTTGATACTCTGGACATGAGCGCGAACGCGCTGAGGGAGTGAGCGGCCACGCTAACGACGGATGACTGGAACCAGTTGAAGTATTTACGTAAACTCTTTTATTTTTGGGATGTTTTATTTATTTTGGGAACTTATTTAATTGCTGAATTAGGGTTTAGTATAAATACTTTTATGTTTTTATTTTGAAAAAAAAACTCTCATTATTAGTAATTTTATTCAAAGAGATTTTCTCTTAATTCCTAAGTTCTTCTTCGGAGTTCTTAGTTTATCTTGGGGATTCTTCGGATTCCTTGCAGAAGGATTCGATTTCGATCGTTCCTTGGTTACTTTCGCTGCGTATTCACATCAGTATCAGAGCCAACTCTCGATATATTACTGAGTGTTGATCCAGAAAGTGTAGTCATTATGGAATGCCAAAATCACCAAAACAAGCGTCCTGTCTTGGATGGCACCAATTACTCTCTTTGGAAGTCTAAGATGCGTAATTATATCAAAAGTATTGATGAAAGGGCTTGGATGTGTATCATTGTTGCATGGCAATCTCCTACTGTGGAGAAAAAGCCTGCATCTGGTGTTGGTGAGTCAATTTTCGAAAGAAAACCTGAAAGTCAATGGACTCTTGATGAAATACATTTGGCTAACTATAATTCTAAAGCAATGGGTGCTATTTCCAGCCATATTTCTGGGAATATGTACAATCTTATCACTAATGAGAATGTAGCCAAAGCTGCTTGGGATATCCTGCAAACACAATGTGAGGGTGCACCAAGTGTAAAAGCTACTAGACTTAGAATTTTAATGGATAGGTTTGAGTTACTTCGAATGGAAGAAACTGAGGACATTGTATCATATGCTGCTAAGATTCATGAGATTTCAAATGAGTGCACAAGTCTAGGAGAATCAATCTCCAATGCAAGACTTGTGAGTAAGATTTTGAGGACCTTACCTGAGAGGTTCAACATAAAAGTGGCTGTGATTGAGGAAACAAATGACACCAATACCGTAGGTCTGGATACAATTGTAGGGATTTTGACTGTGTTTGAGCTAAACCTTAATTCTCAGAAAAAGAACAAAACTCACAGTCTTGCTCTCAAAAGTGCTGCTGCACTTCCAAAAGAGCTTGTGGAATTATCCTCTGAGATTGACAAGTCAAATCTTGAAGAGGAGGATGTAGCTCTTATTTCAAAGAAATTCAGTTCCATACTAAAAAATAAAAGGATAAGTAAGTTTCCAAACAGACCTACTCCCAGTGCTCCTGAAAAACCAAAACCTAGCACTGACACTGGATTAAAAAAACCAAGCTTTGAAAACAAAAAATCCTCTGAGTCTGTTCAATGTAGGGCATGTCGTGGCTTTGGTCATTATGCCAATGAGTGTGCTAATACACTCAAAAAGAAGGGAATGAACTTAACTGCTACCCTTAGTGACAGTGAGGATGAAGATGAAGTGGCTAACATGTCTATTATCAATTGCCATTACGTGTTTAATGCTTTACGTGAGATATAGAAGATGGAGTTCTGAAAAATCTTTGGATGTGGTCTCGGATGTGTACACATCTCGACCTAATGCCGAACCTGTTTACGAAAAGGAGATTCTGAAGATGAAGAAAGGGACATTCCCTATGAGGAACTTTTTGCAACATACAAGGAGTTGCATACAGATTGGATGAAAAGATTGGACAAGATTGAGGTACTTGTTAAGATAAATAAATCTCTTTCTGATAAATTGGCTGCTTGTGAAGATGAAAAAGCTGTACTTTCAAAGGAAAATGATGTTCAAAAAGATACCATTGACAAACTTGAAGTCCTTGTAACCAAAAGAGAAGTTGAGCTTGAAAAATTCAAAAATGAATGTGAGAAAGCTGAGAGTACATTTACCAAGTTAAACAAAAGTAAGATGAAACTTGATGAAGCTATCTCTATAAGTCAGCTTAACAAAACAGGTTTGGGCTTTAAAAAATGTAATTTTGTAAAGGAGGGATGTGAGACTTCTACTTCAAAAGGTGTGGAAAAACCAATTTTTAGAGAAAAACCCCTTTTAAGTGAGAAAAGACCAAGGAAGAGGCACTACATCTGCCACTATTGCCTTGCTCCTGGTCACATTAGGCCCTTCTGTTACAAACTCAAGGCTGACAAAAAGTCTGGTCACTTCAATCAGCCTCAGATGTTTGAGAAGATGTATGCACATCCGAACACACATCCTGGTAATATGAGACCTCTGCAATCCAAAAAGAAAGCTGTAAAGCAGTGGGTGGCCAAACCAATTGCCACCTGCAATGTTGTTTACTCTTCCCTCAAGAGTACTGTCTCTGGCTCTTGGTATTTCGATAGTGGGTGCTCTAGGCACATGACTGGAAATCAAGCAGTCCTCCTTGACTATGAAGTGATTAATGGGGGAAAAGTAAACTTTGGTGGAGGTGCTCAAGGAAAAATTGTTGGGAAAGGAACCCTAGATGTCAAGGGTCTTCCAAAATTGCACAATGTGTATCATGTGGAAGGCTTGAAAGCCAACATAATAAGCATCAGTTAACTGTGTGATGATGACCTTTATGTGAAGTTTGATAAGCACTTGTGTGAAGTGTTTGATAAGGATAATAAATGTGTGTTTACTGGTCCTAGATCTGCTGACAATTGTTACCAATTTGGTGACAATCTTTCTTTCCTAAGCTCAAAAGCTAATGATGTCAATCTTTGGCACCAAAAATTAGGGCATGCTAGTTGTAGAACTCTGGAAGAACTTCAAAGGTTTGAAGCTATTAAAGGCCTCCCTAAACTAAACTTCAAGAACCCTGATGTCTGTGGTTCATGTCAAAAGGGAAAGCAAACAAAAGCATCACATAAAAAGGTCCAACAATGCTCCACTTCTAGGTGCTTGGAGCTAATTCACACTGATTTAATGGGACCTATTGAAGTAGAAAGCTTTGGTAGGAAAAAGTATGCCTTTGTGTGTGTTGATGATTATTCTAGGTACACTTGGGTAATGTTCTTAAGAGAGAAATCTGAAACCATTGGAGAATTCAGAAATTGGTACAAAAGGGTGAGAAATCTTTATGGTCTTAAGACTGTGAGGATTAGGTCTGACCATGACACTAAATATGAGAACCAAATGTTTACTAATTTTTGCAATTCTAAGGGAATCACCCATGAATTTTCTGCACCAATCACTCCACAGCAAAATGGAATTGCTGAAAGAAAGAATATAACTTTGCAAGATATGGCTAGGGTCATGTTAAGTTCTAAAAACTTGTTCAAGAAATTTTGGGCAGAAGCTTTAAACACTGCTTGTCACATTGACAATAGAGTGTTTCTAAGGATTGGTAGCACTGTCACTCCATATCAAATCCTTCTTGGTAAAAATAATTAAAAACGAAATGTTATAATCACCGACGGAATAAATCCATCGCTGATAAATTAAAAAAAAATTAATTTATCACCGACGAAAATATTCCGCCGCTGGTAAATTTATTTTAAAAAAATTAAAAATTATTTAATTTCCACCGACGGAATAATTCCGTCGCTGTTTAATTAAAAATAATTAAAATTAAATGTTATAATCTCCGACGGAATATTTCCGTCGCTGATAAACAAAAAAAAATTAATTTATAACCGACGGAAATATTTCGTCGCTGGTTTATTTAAAAAAAATAAAAAAATATTAAATTTTTACGGACAGAATAATTCCGCCGCTGATAAAGTATTAGCGACGGAATATTCCGTCGGTAATCTAGGCGCCAATCTAGTGGCCGTAATGAAACAAATATTCGACGAATATTCGTTTTTAGCGACGAAAGATATGGACTGCTGACTCCTGAAGACAAAAACCACCTTCTGGCTCAAGATTTAGATACTGTGGATGAACTCAGGGACATAGCCAAGATAAGGATGGCCCCCTACCAACAATGAATTGCCAGGTCATACAACAAGAACGCAAGAATAATACGCTTTCAGGCTGGAGACGTGGTGCTAAGTAAAGTGTTCCAAAATATGATGCAGGTACGAGGCAGAAGGAAGCAATGGCAGAAGTAAGCAATGGTAGAAAACAGAGGAGGCAGTCTCTGAAAGTGGGGCGGGCGCCTCTAGACACCCCAGGCGGGCGCCTGGTAGCCAGGCAAAACATCAGCAATGCAGCTGCTGTTTCCTTTTCTGATTTAGTTGTTTCCTTATTTCATTTGATGGTATTTTATTTTACTAATATTTTGATTGATTTTAATTAGGTTTATTTTGGTAGTGTTCTAGAATAATCTTAGAGTAGTATTTAAACAATGGTAGGGTTTTATTTTAAAGTAGACTTTTGATTTTGAATTATGAAAATTGTATTGCTGTGAGCAATTACTGAGGGTTGAAATCCCGTCTTGTTTTCTCAATTCCGTTCAGTCATTCCTAAGTTTATCATATAACCTTAGTTTGCTGTATCAATCGGTATTAGTTTCCTGGTCGAATTGATGGCTGAACGAGGGCGTGGTCGTGGTGTTCATGGTGTTCGTAGTAGGGTTCGTGAAGCGAATCTCCAGGAATATGATCCCCATCACGAACGTGAACTATATGAAATCGAGAAGGACGAAGTGCGAAGAAAGATTCAAGATCTCAAACTTCGTTTGTTGCGTTCCGAGATTCGAGAACTCCAACGATACTTTGATCGGGTGGAGGGTCGACGAATCCAACGACAACTAGCGCGGTTGGAGGACTCGGATTCAGACATATCACCTGATGAAGAGGGTGTAGCGGTGACCATTCCCCCGCTAGGGATCACGAACTTGGTAACAGGAAGTGGACATATCCTTCTAGGGTTATCGGCAACATGAAGACCGAGATTCCGGAGTTAGATGGTAAGTCACAGCCTGAAAAGTTTGTTGATTGGTCTATACCACCGGTGTTTGATAAGTGTGATTGCGAGATTTGTCATGCTGTGACAACTCGCAAGGCGGAACACCTAAGGAGGCTGCGACCTGAGAGGACGGTAGTCAGCCTGGGGGAAATACCCAAAGCAGTAAACAACATGGGAGCGCCTCACCTGAAGGAAATCACGGCCGAGCTTCTTGAGTCGAGGCGAGCGCCTCATTGGAAGCCAGGCGAGCGCCTCATTGACGGGGGAGTTTCTGCAGCAAAAGTGCAGATGTTTGGTCCACATGTTAATTTGGTGTGGAATTGTGAAACCATGTTTTTTTCTCCGTATGAAGATCCGTTTGACACGTATGTCCCCCGTTCTTTTGCTCGATACATCATTTAGAAATTACTTATTGAATTCTTTGTCATTCCAATGGTGTGATTGGATGGATGTTGGGGTGCAAGGAATGAAGTATATAGTTCGTCGTCGATTCAAAGATAAATTTCAAACAAGCTTTCCCGGTACGACACTCAAAATTCGAGGTCGAATTTTTCTAAGAAGGGGAGAGATGATGCAGGTACGAGGCAGAAGGAAGCAATGGCAGAAGGAAGCAATGGCAGAAAACAGAGGAGGCGCTCTCGGAAGTGGGGCGGGCGCCTCAAGACACCCAGGCGGGCGCCTGGTAGCCAGGCAAAACATCAGCAACGCAGCTGCTGTTTGATTTAGTTGTTTCCTTATTTCATTTGATGGTATTTTAGGACTGTTATTTTACTAATATTTTGATTGATTTTAATTAGGTTTATTTTGATAGTGTTCTAGAATAATCTTAGAGTAGTATTTAAACAATGGTAGGGTTTTATTTTAAAGTAGACTTTTGATTTTGAATTATGAAAATTGTATTGCTGTGAGCAATTACTGAGGGTTGAAATTCCGTCTTGTTTTCTCAATTCCGTTCAGTCATTTCTAAGTTTATCATATAACCTTAGTTCGCTGTATCAAAATACCCGGGAATTGCACACAGGAAAATTAGCTCCGAAGTGGGAAGATCCCTACCTTGTTGACGATGAAGCAGGAAAAGGTGCATACTGGATGTCTACCCCAGACGGCATCCGAATACCTAGAAGCTGGAACGCCCTACACTTGAAGCATTATTACATGTAAATTGACATTTATTGCGATTTTCACACCCAGGTACGAGCTTCATCTCAAACTAATCTCTTTTAATTTTCTTTCCTTTCTACTTAAATCAAACCTCTATTTACTTAAGCATTGGAGGGGTGTTAGATAAAGACACTGTCATAGCTTTCATTCAGGCCGTCGCTAAAGACACTATTTCTGGTAGTGGGGGTTGCTTTGTTGGATTAATGTTGCTACACTGTCATAGCTTTCATTCAAGCCGGCTATTACTTGAAGAACCATCCGATTATTAGAAACCGGAGCACCTACATTGGCCAATTGATCTGCAAGTGTTTTTAACTCCTTGCAATATGCAGAAATACTAGGGAAATCATCCGACATAACTTGAGAGAATTGATTCTCAAGTTGGACGGCACGCGAGTGTTTATTATCAAGAAAGATACCTTCTGGACGCTCCCATGTCTTCTGTGCATTAGAACCAGGCTCTAGTATTGTCTCCAATAAATCAGAAGAAATTGTCCCGTAAATCCACCGAAGAACCAACGAATCTAGGCGCGACCACAAACCCCTTTCAATGGATGACTCCTCCTTCGCTTTCCCTTTGTCATCCTTCGGAGGTGGAATGATATGGTCGATGACCTCAAACACATTGCAGTGGATCCGAAAAAGTATCGCCCATGATACATATTTTCGCCTCTGGTTCAAGAGTAATAGGAATAAAGTTCCTAATGTTACCCACCGTAAACGCAGGATGTAGCGTTTGTTGGGGGGCCATTGTTGCCGTGAAAAAGAAGGAATAGAGAATATAATAGAGAAGGGAATAGAAAAGAGAGAGAGAGACGTGAGGGAGATGGGTGGCTTACTTTGATACCATAATAGAATTCAATCGTCCCCCTTCTCTATTTCGTAAAGTCCGAATATATACAAGGGTCAGTCCTTGATTTTAGGGTCTCATACTAATCACAATATTAATCTAGAATATTGACCTACCTAATTTAGGAGATATATATAAGTATCAACTTTAATATTACAAGAATAAATATCCAAAATTAAGCGTGCTATCAGGGACACGTGTTAATTTGTGGACCTTCCGCGTAAATATACTAGTGCATGGTCACTTCCAAATCACTCACTTATCGTCTTTCTCCTATATATTTGAGTTCTCATTCATTTTTGTAGCATCCTTGATAATTAGCTTATAAAAACATTCTTCATGTATATATATCTAGTAATTCTGGTTTAGATTTTCCATAAAAATGGAATCAAAAGTCAACCCTTCCATGAAAAAGACACTCTTCATAGTTAACTCTATCCTCCTCACCGTCGGCAACTGCGGCGGCCCTCTTATTATGCGCTTATACTTTATCCACGGCGGCAACCGCGTTTGGCTTTCTGCCTTTCTAGAAACCGCCGGTTTCCCCTTCCCTGCAATAGTCCTTATCTTCGCCTTCTTCATTCGTTGCTCAGCCACCACCGGAACGGGATCCAAAACAAAGCTCATTTACATGGGACCTCGGGTATTCATTGGGGCGGCGGTCGCCGGAATTCTTACCGGCGCCGATGATTACCTCTACGCTTACGGCGTGGCTAGGCTACCGGTTTCCACGTCATCTCTAATAATTGCGTCCCAGCTTGCATTTACTGCAGGTTTCGCGTTTCTGTTGGTTAGGCAGAAATTTACGTCGTTTTCTATAAATGCGGTGGTTTTATTGACGGTGGGTGCCGGAGTGTTGGCGCTGCATACTAGCGGTGATAGGCCAGAAGGGGAGTCGGAGAAGGAGTATATAAAAGGGTTCTTGATGACTATAGGGGCGGCGGCGTTGTACGGGTTTGTGTTGCCGTTTGTGGAATTGGTGTACAATAAGGCTAAACAGGATATCACGTATACGCTTGTTCTTGAGTTTCAGACGATTATGTGCTTGTTTGCCTCCATTTTTTGCCTTATAGGGATGCTCGTCAATAATGATCACAAGGTACCAACACCCCCTTGTCTCTCAAAAAACTCCTTCCCTCCGTCCCATATTATTAATTACTACTTAGCTTCCTTTTTGCCATCCCATACTATCTATCTATATCTAATAACAAGATTGTCATCCCTTTTTTGGCAAAAGCCCGCCCATTTCTGTCAACATCAAACCCAACAAAAACGAAAACTTTAAACGGTGTCGTCTTATTTCGGACCACCTTCCCAAAGCCAGTTTTATCGGTTAGTGAAAAACCATGGGTGCACACTGTTTGGCGAAATATCAGGGCATTGATGAAAAATCAAACTTGCAAGTTACTCTCTTTTGTTGACAGCTGGTGTTGTTTTGGATACACATGTGTGCTATAGGCAGAAGAAAAAATCCACGTTTTAGGTCCTCTTTCCATAACCCTTTAATTTAAAACTTGGAAAAATAGCCTTTCAATCCCAAATATATTCCCAAATCCAATGGATTTGAAATCAAAATGAAAAAAATGTGTTTATAGGATTAGATATAGAGAAGAGAATTTTAAATATCAAAATGAAGAAGAAAAAGGGGCAGCATCAATTTTAGAAGAAGAGGAAGCTGCGATTGCAGAACGGAATTAAGACGGAGGCGTAGTTGTTGCATTAAATGGAGAAGAACCAGCGGTTGAGTTGGCTGTTGTGGTGATGTAGTCGTCGGATCCGAAGTGATCTTAATGTTAAAACGTAATTCCTAGGAGAAAGAAGGGAAGTGAGAGAGATAGAGAGAGAGATTGAGGGTAGGTTTGAAGAGGACGACGGTAATAGTGTGGTGGTTGTTTGTGGTGTAGCGGCGAGAAAAGGTAGCTTGGGTGGGGTGGACTAGCTTAGAAGCCGAAGAAGAAATAGATAGAGAGAGTGAGGGTAGTGTTTAAAGAGGACACTGTAGTTTGTGGTGGTGTGGGTATCGGCGGGAGGTGTAGCTGGGCTAGGGAAGAGAGAGAGAGAGAGAGAGAGAGAGAGAGAGAGAGAGAGAGAGAGAGAGAGAGCCATCTTTTTTACAAATTAAAAAAAGTAAAAAGAGGGAAAGAGAAAGTGAGAGAGTGGTAATGTTGGATGGCTGACCACTTTTTGACACATGGAAAATGGAGGAATGCTTTGAAATGACCACTCGAATGCCAAAAAATAGTGCGATTTAAGTGGCAAATATGATTGATCATACATGCATGGTATCAATGATAAAATTGCATTAAAAATTTTTCTTATTTAAAAATAATTATTATTGTATACCTTGGTTGAATTATCTTTGATAACTTGTTGAAATAATTTTCAGGTGATTCCAAGAGAAGCAAGAGAATTCGGACTTGGTGAAAATAGATATTATCTTGTATTGGTTTTCAGCGCGATACTTTGGCAGTGCTTCTTCTTAGGAGCGGTAGGGGTGATATTCTGTGCTTCATCGTTGTTGTCTGGCATCATAATTGCGGTCCTAATACCAGTAACGGAGGCCTTAGCTGTAATCTTTTACCGGGAGAAGTTTCAAGCCGAGAAAGGGGTTGCACTTATTCTCTCTATTTGGGGTTTTGTTTCTTACTTTTATGGCGAGTTGAAGGAGAATAAAGAGAATAAAGATAAACCTGAACTGGATATGTCTCCTGCTGTCACTAGTGTATGATTTGTAGTTAGATTACTTATATTATGCTCCCTCAGTCCTAAATGAACGTACAAAAAAATTTCAAATTTGTTATTTATCAAAAGTGAAAGAATTATACTCCGTGAGTTTTGTTATTCATCCTCTTCCAATATATACAAAAGTATTCCCTAATCAGCTGAAGCTAATCCCTAAAGTTATGGGATATACATCCCTACAATCTTGCCACTAATTTATCTATACAATATTCTAAATACAAGGAAACTCTAATCAAATATAACTACAGAATATATACATATTCTAACACTCCCCCACAGTCGGAACAGGAGGAAGGCGAACGTTGAGACTGGTACGGAATTTATCAAACAGTATAAGTGGTAGGCCTTTAGTAAAGATATCCGCAATCTGAAATCGTGACGGAACATGTAACACTCGAACTTGGCCACGTGCCACTTTTTCGCGAACAAAATGGATATCCATCTCTATATGCTTCGTTCGCTGATGTTGTACAGGATTCCCGGACAAATATATGTCACTCACATTGTCACAATAGACCAAAGTAGCTTTGTGGATTGGACAATGGAGCTCTAGGAGTAAGTTGCGTAACCAGCAAGATTCCGAGACAACATTTGCGACACCTCGATACTCAGCTTCGGCACTAGATCGAGAAAGAGTGGGTTGCCATTTGGAAGACCACGAAATAAGATTGTCACCCAAAAATACACAGTAGCCAGAAGTAGATCGGCGAGTATCCGGACAACCGCCCCAATCAGCATCAGTATAAGAGAGGAGAGTAGATGTTGTAGACTGGGAGAGGTGTAACCCAAGAGTGAGTGTACCTTGAAGATATCTGAGGACACGCTTCAAGGCATTCATATGAGTCTCCATAGGATTATGCATAAACAGACAAATCTGTTGGACTGCATAAGATATATCTGGTCTTGTAAAGGTGAGATACTGTAAAGCACCTGCAAGACTACGATAGAGAAACGGATCACTAAACGGGACAGACGAAGTTGCACCTAGCTTGGGCTTCGTGTCAACTGGAGTAGAGACAGGTTTGCAAGATGACATCCCAGCTCTATGAATAATGTCTTTCGTGTACTTCCGTTGAGAGAGAAACAAACCCTTAGCCGATCGAACCAAAGCTATACCCAGAATGTAACTCAAGTGCCCCAAGTCTTTCATAGCAAATTCTGCGCTAAGGTGAGACATGATGGACTTATAGAGAGAATCAGATGAGGTAGTGAGAATTATATCATCGACATAAAGAAGCAAGTACGCAGTCTGTCCATTGTGATGATAGATAAAAAGAGAATTATCCAAGCGACTATTGGAAAAACCAATTGAAGAGACAAAATCGGCAAACCGCTTGCACCATGCTCGTGGGGCCTGTTTAAGGCCATACAGAGACTTCTTAAGTAAACATACATGATCTGGAAGACGAGCATCTCAATACCCAACCGGTTGGTGCATGTATACCGTCTCACGTAGTTCACCATGCAAAAATGCATTCTTTACATCTAGCTGATGTAGCTCCCAATTTTTAGATAGGGCCAGGCTAAGAACAAGACGTATTGTAGCTGGTTTAACCACTGGGCTAAATGTTTCACCACAATCTACTCCAACCCGCTGTGTTTTTCCATCACCTACAAGACGGGCTTTGTGCCTCTCAAAAGAACCATCAGACCGAGATTTATGAGAGAATATCCACATAGAATGAATAATATTAACATTCGGGGGACGAGGTACCAACACCCAAGTATTATTTTTAATACGAGCATTAAATTCATCATCCATAGCCAATTTCCAATTAGGGTCACGAAGAGCAAGAATTGGACTTGAAGGAATGGGAGATTTGGATATACTCGATTGAAAACAGTATTTAGGATTGGGTTTATGGATACCTGACTGACTACGCGTTGTAGGACGATGATGTGTTTGGGATTGAGCTGGAGGAAGATTGGTCACGACAAAGGTATTGGTAGAGTTTGACATGAGGCGACCGCTTGGGAGGTTCGAGGCGCACGCCTGAGAGTCAGTAACACCAGCCGAATCAAGGGATGATTGAGGCGGGCGCATGGGGGTGGGTGAGGCGGGCGCCTGAGAGGCCGTAGGTGTGGCCAGGTCGTGGAATGTATGAGGCGGGCGCCTGGAGATTATTGAGGCGGGCGCCTCACCATTTCCTGATGTAAAGCCATCTGTAGAGACAACAGACCGAGAAGAAGGAGCTGTTTGAGGCTGAGATGGATTGATCGTGGAAAAATGATGAATAATGCTTGGAGAGAGTCCATCACTAAGGAAATCATATTGATGAGAAGGAGACTCATGAAGAGAAGAAAATGGGAAGCGCGACTCATCAAATATAACATGTCGGCATAACAAAATTTTCTTAGAAACTATATCATAGCACATATAACCACGGTGGTGTTTTGGATAACCCAAGAAAACACAAGGAGTAGACCGGGGTTGTAATTTGTGGATGGTGGAAGATGGACGGAGAGGATAACAAAGACACCCAAACACTCTAAGATGGTCAAACGATGGAACCCGATTATATAAAATAAGAAGAGGGGAGTTGTATGCTAAGTGTTTGACGGGAAGAATGTTGAGTAAATATGTTGACATTTGGAGAGCATAATGCCAAAAATTTGGAGGTAAAGAAGCATGAACAAGAAGAGTACGAGCCATGTTATTTATGGTACGAAGTTTTCGTTCGGCTTTGCCATTTTGTGGAGAAGGGTATGGACAAGCTAATCTAAAAGACAGCCCATGAGTGGTAAAAAAAAAATCCCAAAATGACTTGTTATCAAACTCCCTCCCATTGTCACATTGTATTGTTTTTATGTCACGTTCAATGTGAGTTCGAACATAAGCACGAAAATGAAGAAAAGTGTTGTAAACTTGAGATTTATGTGATAACGGAAACGTTCACACAAAATTAGAAAAATCATCAAGTAAAACAAGATAATATCTATGTCCCAAAGAACTTAGGACATGAGAAGTCCATAAATCACAATGCAATATGTCAAAAGGCATAGTAGTGAAAGACGTAGAATCACTAAAAGGTAACTTAATTTGTTTTCCCAGAACACAAGAGTGACAAACATGAGAATTGCCACTTTTATTACAACGAATAAAATTCCTATGCTTAAGAGAATCAAAAATTGGAGTTCCGGGGTGACCTAAACGGTCATGCCATAAAGACGAACTCGTTGCCACGAATGATGAAGGAGAAGATGACGTAAACATAGATGTGAGCGGATAGAGATCCCCTTGACTATTACATCTCATAAGAAGAGCCCCCGTCCGAAAATCCTTCACAGAAAAACCAAACGGGTCAAATTCAACAGAGACGGAATTATCACTAGTAAACTTACGAACATAAATGAGATTCTTAACAACAAGAGGAGCATGAAGGACATTTTTTAACAGGAAGGGAGGGGACGGAGAAGATAAATGTGTATGACCAATGCCATTAATTGGAATTCGACTACCATTACTAACAGTAATACCACTATTTTTAATGCTCGTATTAAAGTAAGACTTAAGTATACCTTGCTCCGATGCCATGTGATTCGTATCATCAGTGTCCATAAGCCAACTAGCATCCGGTGGATTGAGGGACATAGTATGCATTGCTGCATCAATATCCGTGGGAATGGATTCTGCAGTATACACCTGAGGAGATCGATTCTTCTGGATCGGGCGAGGACCAAGAACACCTTGTTGAAAGGGAGCCATGGGTCCTTGCTGTTGAAACATTGGCCTGGCCCAAGGAGTGGTAGGATAGGGACATGGCGGCATCGCCCAAGGCCACCGCCGTTGCTGCTGCCCGAAATTTGGATGCCGGATGTGGCTGCTGCTGAAAACGATCAAAATTAATGCGGCCACCCCCACTGTTTCCTCCTCCATTTCGACCCCCAGATTGCTGCTTATTCCGATTACCTTTACTGCCACCCCCATTTTTTTTATTTCCTCTTCCCTGCCCCCTCTTATTTCCGCCAGCCCCTCTACCAGAACCACCATAATCAGAGAACTGGACTGGATTCTCGAGAAGCTTTGGCTGCGATGCAATCATGGCAGAATGAACAGAGGTTGCGGCTTTCTTGGCAAGGCCAGATTCTTCCAAAATCAGCATCGAACAAGCCTGGGAGAATGTTGGCAGATGGTCCCTTTGCTGAATAAGCGTAGCCACACCATTGTAGGCTTCAGTAAGACCAGCTACCAACTGGAGAACCATCCGACTATTCGAAATAGGAGCACCCACATTTTTCAATTGATCACCCAATGACTTTAGCTTTTGACAGTAATTTGAAGCATTGGTGAAATCCTCCATTGTTGTAGAAGAAAACTCTTGCTCGAGAGAGACTGCCCGAGAGTTTTTGTTATCCTAAAAAATCTCTCGTAGTCTTTCCCAAGCCTCCATTGCCGTAGCCCCTGGGACGAGAATGGTTTGAAGCAGATCATTCGATATAGTCGAATAAATCCACTTCAACACAATGGCATCCAAGGTATCCCACAGATCTTGTTCCTCCTCAGTTAATGGATCCTGCGCTTTGCCTTTATCCGACTGAAGAATGTGATGCAACACCCTACACGAATTGGCATGGTTGCGGAAGAGCTTCGCCCAAGTGAAATATTGCACATTCTCTAACTCTAGAATGACCGGAACATCATTCTTTACATTGGACATGGCGAAAGCTGGGTGAAAACCTTGTTTGGATGATGACATGGTGACTGCCTGGGAGAGAAGCGGACACAAAGAGAAAAAATTGACGAGGTATAATGATGCGGAAGCGGGAGATATCAAAAAACTAGGCTGATACAATGAAAGAATTATACTCCGTGAGTTTTGTTATTCATCCTCTTCCAATATATACAAAAGTATTCCCTAATCAGCTGAAGCTAATCCCTAAAGTTATGGGATATACATCCCTACAATCTTGCCACTAATTTATCTATACAATATTCTAAATACAAGGAAACTCTAATAAAATATAACTACAGAATATATACATATTCTAACAAAAAGTAAATTTGAAAAAAATAAAATTGTACATTTAATTTAGGATGAAGGTAATATATTGTATTGAAAATGAATGGGGATAAGGTTATTGGAAAACCCCATGAAAAATTACGCTAATTACCCCTGGCACAAGTTATTGAAGCCCGGGGGATTTCGTTGATGAGCATTATGTATTGTTGGTTCAATAACAACTATTTGCTTAAGCCCAACAATAAATTATAGAGTTTGCTTGATACAACATATTATCTTAATGAGTTTATTTATGAATAAATGGGATAAATTTCTCCAAATAATGCAACTTCTATTTCTCAATTTATTATAGTACTCCATTTGTCCTATAATAATATGGCAAACTTTTTTTTCGATCCCAAAATGAATATTGCCTTTATAATTTATAGTTAAGAATATAGTATACATAATTTGTGCAATTTTTTCATGGTATTAACAGAAGTAAATTATGCTCCTTAAAATGATTAACAAGTCAACTGCGATCCACATGGTATGAAATTTCAACAGAGGGCAGTAATGCCTTTCAATCTTTCCCGAGTATCAAATTCAAAGTTTGTCTTAATGGTTAATGGTTGTTAGAACTATTGAAGGTTTTCTTAAAATAAAACGCACTCTTTATTAATTTGGTTAAAGGAAATCGTTTATGTAGGCATATTATGACGGTGTAGATGATGAAATGATGAACCTGGTGTAAAATCGTTGTTTCTGTTATAATCACGTAAAAGATTTACGTAAACAATAAACATAAACTAAAAATTTAAATTTACGTGATTCAAAAACAATATGCAAGTTATGTATACGAACAAAAGAGAACATATCTTATTAATTCATAAGGCAAAATACATATTACAAATCTCAAATTGTATACCATACTTTTAGATCACTAGAACAAACTATCAAATTACACAATACTTATCAAATCCAGAATAAGCAAAACAAAATTTACCAAATATCATGTGTTCTTGACCAGCGTCCTTAAACAATAGATGAACATCAAATTCAGATCACGAAACGACGAGAATCACCCTATCATATTGCTAGCAAAGGCGATAGTCCAGGTTCGTGTTTGCATTTCCTCCCTTTCTTTTCACTTCATCATTTAATTTTCATATTCACAAATAATCATTAATATATTAAAATTAATGTGATATTTTTTAAATTAATTAGAAGTAAATTTGACTTTCTTTTTGTATTTTTTTAAAAAATTCTTTGCACTAATTACTTTAATATTTCAGCAACATATTTTTGAGTTATTTTTAATACTTTAATACTAGTGCAATATTTTTTTTTCTCAATTATCATTTAAAATTGCTGCAATATTTTTTGAAATGTATTTTGAGAATTTCATTCAAAACCCTATCCTCAGGGATTTAGTTTGTTTCGTCTTGTCAATACGAGAAAAATATTGTTCTTGAATTTTTTTTCGACTTATAAATTTTGATATATATTTAATTTTTAAATTTTAGGAAAATTTAAATTATGACGTGGCAGTACCTTCCAATTTTCACAAATACATCTAATCTAAACCATTAATTTATCTTAATTTAATGGTTTTGGTTGGTTTTCATGGTTCTCATTTTAAATAGGTTCTCATTTGAGCACCCTTATATATATATATATATATATATATATATATATATATATATATATATATATATATATATATATATATATACTCCTTCCGTCCGGAACATAATTCACAAACACTTTGTTTTGCACCTTGGTTTTAAGGAGGGAGTATTATATTGAAAGTGTTGTGAGTGTGAAAATAAAATAGGAGAGAGAATGAGTGGAGAGAATAGTAAATTATAATGGTGTTGTGAGTATTAAAATAATGTAGGAGAGAGAATGAGTGGAGGGAATAGTAAAGATTCCTTTCCATTTTAGGTAAGTTTTAAATGTGTGAAGTAAGTTTTGGGGCCCCAAAAGGGAAAGTATGAAAGATTGTTCGGGACGGAGGGAGTATATATATATATATATATATATATATATATATATATATATATATATATATATATATATATATATATATATATATATATAATGTCTAACTACAATGAGAACTAATTAAAATGAGAACCATGATAACCAACTACAATCATTGAATAACAGACAAATCAATGTTTCATATTAGAAATTACTTGGATACACTACAAGAAAAAGGCGTTTTTACGTTCAAAATTCCAAAATCCCACCGCCTTCTCCAAATTCCCCTCCCAAATTCCCCCCCCCAAATTTCCGAATTCCCTTCAAAAATTCCCTCTCAATCCAAATCCAAATCCAAATCCAAATCGTTTCTGATTTCCATTCCTCTCTTAGAATTCTAACCTAATTAGGATTTCGGTATAGAAGAAGAGATCAGCTCTGACTACTCCGATTAAAGGAGGCGGGACAACTACTCCCTCCGCCGCCTTTGCTTTTGCTTCTATTCCTGAAGAAGATTGCAACAGACAGCAGCTTCAGTCCATCAGGTACATTTATATTCACCGCCGTGATCATGATTTTGTTATGCTTTTTTATTTTTGTTTGATTTTGGCAAATAAATTTATGCTGTCTTTGTGTTTATGTTTATGTTAGTGCGTCTTTGGCATTGTTGACGAGGGAGACAGGGCCGAAGGTGGTGAGAGGTAATCCGGCGAGGGGCGGTGATACTCCGAGGGCTTACGTGACTCATCACCATTCATACCCTAACCTTGGCACCAGTGACAGTGCCCTCAATTCACCCACATCCTCTACAATCTCTCTCCTGCAGTTAAACAAAAACAAACACATCCTTTAATTGCCAATAACATAATGCTATAGTTAACATGTGTATGTTATAACTCATATCATAAGCACTAATAAACTGAAAAATATGGAGTAAATGCGTAGTAATCAAGATTGTTGTACAATGCAGCGGAAGCAAATAAACAATAACCAAGAACACAATTGAGAAATTGAAAGAGAAAGAGATGTATTGGGGTTATGAATTTCGGCCACTCTTCTATTAATCTGTGCAATATCTGTATTGTTTACATAGGATACAATCATATATATATGAACAAAACCCTAGCCCAACAACAAAGACAACGAAAATAGAAAAGCCCGCAAAACAGCTTCAGCCCGTCACCTAGGCGCCTGCCCCGTGGAATCCCAGGCGCCCGCCTGGGCCTTGACACGCCACAGCCACAGCTACGGCCTTCGAGGCGCCCGCCCCAGATATCCCATGCGGCCGCCTCAATGAAGTTCCAACCCAGACCATGTTACTGACTTTGAGGCGTGCGCCTCCCGAGCCTCGTGCGGCCGCCTCAAACTGCTGAAGCTTCACGACTTTGCTGTTGCTCCGAAATCCATACCGCGGGGGGCTACGCCCCCCCGCACCCCCCTTTGAAATCCGTTACCAGTCTACACGTCAGCTAGGGCTCGGAGGGCGTCGGGCCCTTTGCCAGGACATCGAGCCATAAACATCCAACAATCTCCACCTTGGCGAGCATTCACCCAACCCAACAGAAGATACATGGAACCAATACCCGAACACCCCGTGTAGACATCGAAACTCCCCATCTATAACAGCTAGAAATGTGCAACATGTCCAAACAGTGCTTGAACTTGTCAGTGGTAACCGGCTTTGTCAACATACCAGTAGCATTCTCCATAGTGTGAACCTTCTCTAACACAACCTCACCCATATCAATAAACTCCCGAATCTTGTGAAACCGAACATCAATATGCTTTTCCGTTGATGATAAATGTGATTCTTCGCTAGAAATATCACGCTTTGACTGTCACAAAGCAACTTCACTCCACCTTCCTGAATGCCCAATTCGTTGACCAAACCCCGAAGCCATAAGGCTTCCTTTGCAGCTTCAACCCCTGCCATGTACTCCGCTTCCGTTGTAGACAATGCAATAATCGACTGAATCCTAGATCTCCGACATATGGGTCCACCACCAAGAGTAAACGCATAACCCGTAGTCGACCTTCTCCGATCCAAGTCAACCACATAATCCGAATCAAAATATCCCACAACAGAAAGCTCCTCACTCTTACCTCCAAACATGGTTCCATAATCCATAGTGCCCTTCAAATATCTGAGAATCCACTTGACTGCTTCCCAATGCTGTTTACCTGGATTCGCCATATACTTGCTAACCACACTAATAGCTTGCGCCAAATCTGGTCTCATGCAAATCATAGCATACATGAGACATCCCACTGCACTTGCATAAGGAACCTTTGACATACTATTAATATCTTCAGTCGAACTCGGGGAATCTGAGGCAGATAAATTAAAATGATTCCCCAATGGTGTCTTCACAGGCTTTGCATCCCGCATATTAAACCTCTCCAACACCTTCTCAACGTAGACGGCTTGAGACAACCACAATCTCCTAGATTTCCTGTCTCGGCGAATCTCCATCCCAAGAATCTTCTTGGCTTCCCCCAAATCCTTTATGTCAAATTCTGTACTCAACAAGGTCTTCAACTGATTGACCTCGTTCTTACTTTTACCCGCGATAAGCATATCATCCACATACAGTAACAGAAAAATAAAAGAACCATTATCAAGGCTCTTCACATAAATGCAACAATCATACTCACAACGCTTGTAGCCAATACGTACCATGTAGGAGTCAAACCTCGTATACCACTACCTCGGAGACTACTTTAGCCCATAAAGTGACTTCTTCAATCTACAAACCAAATGCTCCTGCCCGGGCTCAGTGAACCCATGTGGTTGCTCCATGAAAATATGCTCATCCAACTCACCATGTAGAAACGCAGTTTTCACATCCATCTGCTCCAACACCAAATCATAGTGCGCTACAAGACCCAACACAATCTGAATGGGAGTATGTCTCACAACAGGCGAAAAATCTCATTATAATCCACCCCCACTCGCTGCGAATACCCCTTTGCTACCAAATGAGCCTTGAACTTTTCCCCCTCTTTTTCTAATACTGCTTCCTTGCGCTTGAAAACCCACTTGCAACTAATAGCACGCTTCCCTTTAGGAAGCTCCACCAAATCCCATGTATTGTTCTTGTACAATCCATCTCCTCCGCCATAGCAGTTACCCACTTATCCTTTTCCGAACTATTTATAGCCTCCTTAAAAGTACTCGGGTCTCCACTACTAAGAACAAGAACATACAAAGCCATGTCTTCAAACCCATACCTGACTGGTGGCTTGATTACTCTCTTAGGTCTCCCAACTGAAGTACTAGCCACTTCCTGTGTAGTTGTCTCTGAATCCAGAAGAGTGAGATCCGCATCAGTATCATCCTCACGTAGCTCTACCTCAATAACCTGCTTCTCGCCCTCTTTGCTTTCTGGCACCTTCTCCTTATCATCTTGAGTACACTTCAACATAGCCTTTTCATCAAAGACTACATCCCTACTAATCACCACCTTGCTTGACTTGGGATCCCAAAGCTTGTATCCTTTCACACCTGTTTCATACCTGAGAAAGACACACTGTTTTGACTTTGGGTCAAGCTTCGACCGCTCTTCACCAGGAATATGCACATAGGATGGACACCCAAACACCCGGATATCGGTGAAGTCTACCTCATTACCCGTCCATACCTCCTCCACAAACCTGTTATCCAAAGAGACTCTAGGTGATCTGTTAATCAAGAAACATGCCATACTCACCGCATCAGCCCAAAAGTTCTTCGCCAACCCCGCATTGAATCGTAGACACCTAGCCCTTTCCGCAATAGTTCTATTCATCCTCTCAGCCACACCGTTTTGCTGTGGTGTCTTGCGTACTGTATAGTGCCTCTTGATTTCATGCTCTCTACAGAACTTCTTGAACTCGCCATCTGTGTACTCTGTCCCATTATCACTCCTCAAACACTTGATTTTTCGCCCCGTTTGATTTTCCACTTCAGCTTACCACACCTTAAACTTCTCAATAGTTTCTGACTTGTGCCTCATGAAGTAAACCCAAACCTTCTTCGAAAAATCATCAATAAACATCACGAAGTAATAATGTCCTCCTCTAGATTCTGTTCTAACCGGCCCCCCACACATCTGAATGAACATAATCAAGAATGCCCTTTGTTGTATGCTTAGCCGTCTTGAATTGCACCTTGCTCTGCTTTCCAAGAACACAATACTTACAAAACTCAAGTTTACAAGTCTTCACACCCTTCAACAACTTTCGTTTATGAAGTTCCCGCATTCCCCTGTCACCCATGTGACCAAGCCTCATATGCCATAGAAGGGCATCAGTATCAACCTCAGACTCAACGGATGTGACTCCACCTACAACCGTGCTCCCTAGCAACCTGTAAATGTTCTTAGAGCCCTTCTAACCCTTCATCACAACCATAGCACCTTTAAATACTTTCAATACTCCACCTTGTGCTTTATAGTTCATACCGTTAGCATCCAAGGTACCCAATGAAATCAGATTTTTAGAAACATCTGGCACATGTCTAACATCACATAACGTTCTAACCACACCATCATACATCTTAATTCTTATAGTTCCTATGCCAGCAATTTTACAAGTAGCACCATTACCCATAGTAACTATACCAGAATTAACTGACCTGTAGGTATCAAACCAATCACGATTCGCCGTCACATGAAACATGCTGAATCCAGAATCCAGCCATCTGTCGGGTGCTCTACAGCTGATGAAGTCGTGAGCATATCTCCATCCACATCCTCTGAGCAATCTTCAACCACATTAACTTACTTTGAAGATCCTTCTTTGCCTTTGCCTTTACCATTCCCCTTCTCCGGACAATTCTGCCTCTTATGCCCCTTCTGCCCACACTTGAAACAATTCCCCTTATACTTCTTCCTTGACTGCGAACGGGAATTCTGCCTCTGCGAATTATCCCGAAACTGGGATCTCCCACGTTCCTGATTTTCCTTCACAAATAACCCCTCACCCGCAGGTTCATCAATGGACTTCTTTCGTTTTTGAAAAGCTAGAAGAGCTTCTGTGACCGGTTGCAATTACACAGTATCCTTCCCCAAAGTTAACTTAGTAATAAGGTTTTCGTATGTTGAAGAAGAGGGCAACGAATTCAACAGCATCAACGCCTTGTCCTCCTCCTCAAACGTCACCTCTACCCTAACCAAATCGTTGAGTATTTGATTAAACGTGTGGATGTGAGATTCAAGATCCGAACCCTCTGCCATCTTAAGCCCATACAACCTTTGCTTTAGATGCAACTTGTTCGACAACAATTTTGACAAATATCTAGCCTCCAAAATCTCCCAAACCTTCGTCGGTGATTCTTCATCGATCACGTGATACACCACCTCGTCCGCAAGGCACTGCAGTATAGAAGATACAGCCCGTTCCTGCAACTCCTTCCATGGTCCTTCTTCGACATCATCGAGTTTAGTTGAATGCCGAAGAACTTTTCCCAAACCTGCTTGAACCAGAAAATCCTTCACCCTCCTTTGCCACAATGCAAAGTTTCCATGCCCATCGAATTTCTGAACATCGGACTTCACGGTGATAGAATTAACCCCAGCCATCGCAGTCGTGCTCTGATACCAGTTGTTGTATAATGCAGCGGAAGCAAATAAACAATAACCAAGAACACAATTGAGAAATTGAAAGAGAAAGAGACGTAATTGGGGTTATGAATTTCGGCCACTCTTCTATTAATCTGTGCAATATCTGTATTGTTTACATATGATACAATCATATATATATGAATCAAACCCTAGCCCAACAAAAAAGACAACGAAAATAGAAAAGCCCGCAAAACAGCTTCAGCGCGTCACCCAGGCGCCCGCCCCGTGGAATCCCAGGCGCCCGCCTGGGCCTTGACACGCCACAGCCACAGCTACGGCCTTCGAGACTCCTGCCCCAGATATCCCATGCGGCCGCCTCAATGAAGTTCCAACCCAGACCATGTTACTGACTTTGAGGCGTGCGCCTCAAACCTCGCCAGGCTGCCGCCTCAAACTGCTGAAGCTTCATGGCTTTGCTGTTGCTCTGAAATCCATACCGCGGGGGGCTACGCCCCCCCACACCCCCCTTTGAATTCCGTTACCAGTCTACACGTCAGCTAGGGCTCAGAGGGCGTCAGGCCCTTTGCCAGGACATCGAGCCATAACATCCAACAAAGATGAAATTTACATTCTCCCCATCTAAAAATAAATGACCATTTTTTTCTGATATGAACAAAAATGGAAACTCTATTCTATATCGAAAATTAAAATGATGTTTGAACTTATTCTATACCGAAAAGTAAAATGATACTCTTATAAAGATTTAGCAATAAAGTCTCTTTAGAATTGCAATCTCAAATCTGAATATAAGATTTTTATTTTAGTTTCTCTTACTATGGTTATGATGATTATATGATGTATGGAAAATAGAGCTTTATGAGCAAGCCATACAGTATGAGAAATGGTCATTCATCACATCTAGTGGTGCTTTGGCCACTCTATCGGGAGCAAAAACAGGACGATCACAGAGGGACAAACGTGTTGTAGGGATGAGACCACTGAAGATGATCTTTGGTGGGGAAAGTAAGTACTGCCATACTCCCTCCATCCCGATAATAGCTTCACCATTTTTTCCCGACACGTAAATTAAGGATTTCAAAAATGTTGTGAGTGTAATAGTAAAATAGGAGAGAGAATGAGTGGAGGAAATAGTAAATTTGAAAAATGTTGTGAGTGTAATAGTGAAATAGGAGAGAGAATGAGTGGGTTAAATAGTAAAGATTCTTGGCCAAAAAAGGAAAGGTGAAGCTTCTAATGAGACGCCCTTTTAAATAATTGGTGAAGCTTTTATTGGAATGGAGGAAGTATATCTATAATTCTTTATCTTATTCACATTTCATAGATCTAATTCAAACTCACCAGTACTGTTATTAATTGTGACATGTTTGAATAAATTTTATAGGGGTTCGCCCAATATTGAGTTGGATGAACACACTTTCTTGGTCAACAGAGAACGTGCAGTTGATTACCTTTGCTCATTGGGAAAGGTATTCAATTAGTTCATATTCTACACTAACATATACTCCATCCTCCGTCCCATTTCAAGCTTCACTTTTTGTTAAAATGAATGTCCCGTTAAAAGCTTCACCTTTCCTAAAATGGCAAATAATCTTTACTATTCCACCAACTATTTCTCTCTCCTATTTCACTATTATACTCACAACACTTTTCAAATTTACTATTTCCTTCACTCATTCTCTCTTCTATTTTACTTTTACACTCACAACATTTTTTCTACTTACCTTTTTCCTTAATTTGCGTGCGTGGCCAAAAGTGTGAAGCATGAAATGGGACGGAGGGAGTATGTACTTGCTTAGTCCCAATGAATGTCTTTTTTGTTCTTGATCAAGAACAAAATTGACATTCATTTTGGGACGGATGCCATAACGACTTCTGTTATACTATTAGTAGATCTTGCTACCTCCATTTTAAAATGAATGTGAAAAAAAAAATCAAAATTTTCATCAAGAGCAAATTTGATTTTTTTTCGGACATTCATTTTGGGACGGAGGGAATACTAAGATTGGCTTACTACTAGTCACTTTCCAGTTGCATCTACCTTTGAATTTTAAGCACATTAATTTAAGTGTATACAGTACATCCACCTTCTTGGCCCATCATGTGCAGTAAGACTTGATTTTTTTTTATTTGGTTGGGAGGGACTATGTATGGTGATAATGAGCAAGCAATGCCATAGAATGGAAAAGACATGGTTGACCTAGTTATTTAATCTTAAATGGGGATTCTTAAATTTCAACCCTGGCTTTGTCCACCTTCCAGTTAAATATCTCCATTTTTTAATCTGTAGTTAGTATTTTGTCTCTTTGTTTATCATGATAATGTTCCTTCGTTAACTCTCATTAAACCTGGATCATGGGCATATTTACGATAGCATGTTAGACTTGGTCGCCGCTGTCTATCCCATTATGATGCAGGAGGAGATGAGGCCCCAGGCGGCCGCCCCATGAAACACCAGGCGGACGCCTCAAAGGTTGTCAACGGGAGTGGAGCTTCTGGCCTTGAGGCGAGCTCCCCACCATAGCTCAGGCGGGCGCCTCTAGGTGGACCTAGTATGGCCTTGGTTACTGACGGTGAGGCAGGCGCATGAAAATTCCCAGGCGGGTGCCTCAGATTGCGTACATAAGCATCATAGAGTCTGGACTCCAGGCGGGCGCCTGGCTCATTCCCAGGCGGGCGCTCCGCGTCGTTTGCTTATTTCCTAATTTCGTATTTATTCTGTTTTTACTGTTTTCCGAACAATAAGTTAGGGTTATTTTGGTAATTGGTTTACTCTTTTGTCTTGGGGTTGGGGAGAAGTATTTAAACACTTTTAGGCATGTTTAAAACACAATTTTGATTGATTAATTCAAGGGTTTTATCACTTTTCTGGTGGATTTCAGTTCTTTGTGTTTTAGGATTCTTCGCTTGAAGAATTCTTGTGTTTAGTGCGCTAAACACGAATCTATCGCTTTCGTGCTGCGTCAGTTGGTATCAGAGCATGCTTAACATGTCTTTCATCACTGATTCGTTATGGGGGATCAAGTAACAAGGGCAGATCTCGCTGAAATAACCACCTCTATTGCTGCGTTGACAACACAGATGGCGGCGTTCATGGATGCTCAGCAGGGTCCTAATGCTCGTGCTAATCGTAACCGTGGTGGCGAGAGAGACAGGGGTATTGAACAGGGCCGATGCCCTAGGAGGGTCGAAAATAGGGATGAGGAGGATTCTAGTTCCAATTCCGATGTTGAGGTTGATAGTGATGATGAACCGGAGCAGGGTGGTAATCGACACCGCCAAGATTATAGTATTAAGGCGGATATTCCATTATTCTATGGAACCATGGGAATTGAAGATTTTCTTGATTGGCAGAATGACGTTGATCGTTTCTTCGAGGTTATGGAGGTGCCTGCGAATAAACTGGTCAAGATGGTGGCGATCCGATTGAAGAGTACTGCTGCGGTTTGGTGGGAAAAACTTGTTGCTCAGAGGCCACGACAGGGGAAGGGGCCAATCAAAACATGGAGGCGTATGAAACAGTTGATTTCGGAACGATTTTTATCGGCAGATTATGAACAGACATAAGTTGTATCTCAATTGTGTGCAGGGTAAAAGAACAGTTGATGAGTACACGACTGAATTTCAGAGGTATACTGCGCGGGTTAGAGTTGAGGAGATCGAGGATCAGAGAATTGCCCGTTACATTAATGGATTGAAGGGTACGATACAAGAAAAGATGGGTTTGCATCAGGTGTGGACTTTGACCGATGCTACCACCCTGGCGTTAAAGGCTAAACTTATGGAGAAGTCGAGCACGAAAAACTTTACTCCTTTTCGCAGGTTTCCACAGTAAGGTAGTTCCGAAGCAGTAGTTGATAAAGACCCAGTTCCGCAGTCCAAGAGTACCGTCAATGCTTGTAGTAGCACAGTGAACAAGGCTCCGGCACCGAAAACAACAAATCCGTACGCCATGCCAACATTGTCATAGATCGAACGTTTGCCCCACTCGGAGAACTGCTGCAGTTTTGCATGAGTACGAAGAGGAAGAGTCCGAAGTCAATGAGTATGAAGGAGTTGAGTTTGTGGGAGAGGAATCCGATGAGAGGGTTGGGTGCGTGCTTCAACAGGGGCCAACGAAAGAATCTGCTGCGAGTACACTGATCTGTTAAGAAGAAGGTATGTAATGTGATTATTGATAATGAGTGTACTGAAAATCTCGTTTCGCAGAAATTGGTTGAATTTCTAGGTTTATCGACTGAACCTCATGATAGTCCTTATAGCTTGGGATGGGTGAATAAAGGTTCGGAACTCCGAGTAACACGAACTTGCAGGGTCCCTATTTCCATTGGCAAACACTATAAGGAGGAAGTCGTTTGTGATGTCTTGAGTATGGATGTATGTCATATACTGCTTGGTCGCCCATGGCAGTTTGACCATGATATTACTTATCGGGGGTAAGGATAATGTATTGATGTTCACTTGGAATAAACATAAGATTGCTATAGCTCCTATGTTGCGTTTTGAGAAACAGGTGGAGAAGGAGAAGCCGGTCGTGATGCTTATACAGAATGAGAAGGATCTAACAACAGCTATTGAAGAGGCCGAGTACTTTTGTGCAATAGTGGTTAAAGGGCTGTTGGGTTCTGTTAGTGTGGAGATCGGGATGCCACAGGATATTGCAGATCTTCTGTCAGGTTTTTCGAAGTTGCTTTTTGACGAGTTGCCTAACGAACTCCCTCCTACGAAGGACATTCAGCATCAGATTGACTTGATTTCGGGAGCTAGTCTGCCAAACCTCCCACATTATCGCATGAGCCCTAAGGAGAACGAGATACTTAGAGAGCAGATTGAAGATTTGCTACGGAAGGGATTTATCAGTGATGCAGGTCAACGTGTTGAGCGGCCGTGCATCAAGATGAGGAGCGGCCGTGCAAGGCGGCGGCAGCTGCAAACGGGCTTCAACGTATTTTAGGGTTTTAGGTTTAATTTTAATTATTATTATTATTTTTATTGTCATTTTCGGATTTAATATTAGGTTGTTAGTATTTTTGGTATTAGAAGTATATTAGGACTTTATTTTAAGGTTTTATTGATTGATTAGGTTACTATATAGACTAGGGTTATTTTAGAAAGTTTTTGACTTGTTTTTCAAGTCCTAGGGTCACCATATAATTAGGGTTATATGTAATTCCGAAAATCAGTTGTTGATTAATAAAAAATGAGTGTTTACTCTTCTTAATCCGAAAGTGGAGTGTTCTCCTTTCGTCCAACTTTTGTATTGATTAAATTCTACAAGGTTGAAGGTCTCTTGCTAGGATCGATTAAATTCTCCTAGTAATTGATATTTATCAAGTCTTCCGCTACGTCAGTTGGTATTAGAGCTTTTCGTTCGTTCTAGGAAGAATGGTTCGGAGGCAGAAGAGACAAACAGTGGAAGCGATCTACGAGCGAGATGAGGCGGTTCTGGAGGAACGTATCGAATCCATCGTAGATCAACGTATGGAGTTGTTGATGGAACAGTTAACGGCCTGGATGACCGACTTGTTCAATCAACAGACTCGGAGGAATCAGCCTAGACCTGGTGGCAGCGACGGACAGCGAGACTGGGAGGTGGATTCTGATGGTGATATTTCGTGGCCTTTCGCCGAATCGGCCACTACCGAACTTCCAATCGATTTGGTCAAAACCACCAAAATATGATGAGTGTGATTGTGAAAATTGTCAGTTTGATAGCGTCCTACCTTTTTCCGATACACCTTTTCCACAATCTATGATTGAGTGGTTTCAGCCTTCTATTTATGATGAAGAGATTATTAGTCATCAATTCGTTGATCCGTTTGATATCCCTCATTCAAAGAAATTTTCTTCTAGTTACATAAAAAGTTTGTTACTTCATGAGTTTATTAGATTACATTGGACGGATTGGATGGAGGTTGTTACTCAAGTAAGCAAGTTTAAAGTCCGACAAGGTTATAAAGGAAGATTTCAAGTGTTCAAGCATTATGTCAATGAGAGGATCGTTACAAATATTTTTTAAGCAATGATCTAGATTCGACGACAACTTGCTGCAAATTCGAGGATGAATTTTTCAAAGGAGGCGAGAATGATACAGGTCAACGTGTGGAGCGGCTGTGCAGCAAGATGAGGAGCGCCCGTCCAAGGCGGCGACAGCTGCAAACGGGCTTCAACGTATTTTAGGGTTTTAGGTTTAATTTTAATTATTATTATTATTTTTATTGTCATTTTCGGATTTAATATTAGTTTGTTAGTATTTTTGGTATTAGAAGTATATTAGGACTTTATTTTAAGGTTTTATTGATTGATTAGGTTACTATATAGACTAGGGTTATTTTAGGAAGTTTTTGACTTGTTTTTCAAGTCCTAGGGTCACTATATAATTAGGGTTATATTTAATTCCGAAAATCAGTTGTTGATTAATAAAAATTGAGTGTTTACTCTTCTTAATCCGAAAGTGGAGTGTTCTCCTTTCGTCCAACTTTTGTATTGATTAAATTCTATAAGGTTGAAGGTCTCTTGCTAGGATCGATTAAATTCTCCTAGTAATTGACATTTATCAAGTCTTCTACAAGGTTGAAGGTCTCTTGCTAGGATCGATTAAATTCTCCTAGTAATTGACATTTATCAAGTCTTCCGCTACGTCAATCAGGGAGAGTATGAGCCCATGTACAGTACCTGTCCTTCTTGTGCCAAAGAAGGGAAATCAGTGGCGTATCTGTGTTGGCAGCAGAGCCATCAACAAGATCACCATCAAGTACAAATTTCCTATCCCGCATTTAGAGGACATGCTTGATGAGTTATCCGATTCGAAGGTGCTTACGAAGTTGGATTTGCGCAGTGGATACCACCAGATTCGGATCTGACCTGGGGATGAATGGAAGACAGCGTTCAAGAGCAAGGATGGTCTTTATGAGTGGCTAGTCATGCCATTCGGGTTGTCTAATGCCCCTAGTACTTTCATGAGGTTGATGAACAAGGTATTCCGACCTTTTATTGGTTCTTTTGTAGTAGTTTATTTTGATGATATCCTGATTTATAGTAATGATAGAACTGCGCATTTGGAACACCTTAGTCAAGTGTTGCAGGTTTTGAAAGATAATCAGTTGTATATCAATCTTAAAAAGTGTATATTCTGCACCAACAAGTTTCTTTTCCTGGGATTTGTTGTTGGTGAGGATGGGATTCATGTTGATGAGGGGAAGGTGAGGGCGATAAGGGATTGGCCGGTTTCACAATCAGTCACTGAGGTGCGCAGTTTCCATGGCTTGGCTACCTTTTACAGGAGGTTTGTGCGTGATTTCAACACTATTACTGCACCTATTATAGAGTGTCTGAAGAAGGGGATTTTTCAGTGGGGCTTGGAGCAAGATCAGAGTTTTGCCCTCATCAAGGAGAAGCTTTGCACCGCACCAGTTCTTGCCCTACCAGATTTTGACAAAATCTTTCAAGTGGAGTGTGATGCTAGTGGTATAGGAATTGGGGTTGTTCTCTCCCAAGAAAAGCGTCCGGTGGCTTAATTCAGTGAGAAGTTGAGTGAGGCTCGTCAGAAGTGGAGTACTTATGATCTGGAATTTTATGCAGTTTTTCGGGCCTTGCGACAGTGGGAGCATTATCTAGTTCAAAGGGAGTTTGTTCTGTTTTCTGATCATCTTGCCTTGAAGTTCTTGCATAGTCAGAAGGTGATAAACAAGATGCATGCTCGCTGGGTTAGTTATTTGCAGAAATTCCCTTTCATTATTCAACACAAGTTGGGAGTTCAAAACAAAGTCGCAGATGCTTTGAGCAGGAGGGCTTCTTTGTTGATTACTTTATCGCAGGAGATTGTGGGTTTTGACTTGCTGAAAGACTTGTACGAGGAGGATGCAGATTTTATGGAGATATGGTTGAAGTGTGTGGGCAAGCCTCCTAGCGCAGATTTTCATGTCCGAGATGGTTTTTTGTTTAAAGGGGATCGGTTGTGCATTCCTATTTCGTCCCTGCGGGAGAAACTGATTCGTGACTTACACGGTGGGGGGCCTTAGTGGACAGCTGGGACGAGACAAGACTATCGCGAGTTTGGAGGAGCGTTATTTCTGGCCTCATCTACGGAAGGATGCGAGCTCGATTGTTCAGAGGTGTTATGTTTGTCAGGTTTCTAAAGGTCAGTCTCAAAATACTGGTCTTTATTTACCTCTACCTGTTCCTGATAATATTTTGCTAGATTTTTCCATGGATTTTGTTTTTGGATTACCTCGAACACAGCGGGGTGTGGATTCTGTATTTGTTGTGGTTGATCGGTTCTCCAAGATGTCCCATTTTATTGCTTGTAAGAAGACGGCGGATGCCTCCAATATTGCGAAGTTATTCTTTCGGGAGATTGTGCGACTGCATGGAGTCCCTAGGTCCATTACCTCGGATAGGGACACCAAGTTTCTGAGCCACTTCTGGATTACTCTGTGGCGCATGTTTGGTACTTCGCTAAATAGGAGTTCTACAGCACACCCGCAAACGGACGGACAGACGGAGGTCACTAACCGGACTTTGGGGAACATGATTAGGAGTGTTTGTGGGGATAAGCCAAAACAGTGGGATCTTGCATTACCACAAGTGGGGTTTTCTTATAACAGTGCGATACACTCGGCGACAGGGAAGTCACCTTTCTCCTTGGTTTATACATCTGTCCCTAGGCATGTGGTTGACTTGGCGCCTTTACCTGGCGTTCGTGGGGTGAGTCAGGCTGCTGAAAATATGGCCAAAGAGGTGCAAGCTATCAAGGAAGCGGTCAAGGCTAAGCTAGAGGCTACGGGGTTGAAAAACAAGGCGGCTGCGGACAAAAAGAAGCGGGTGAAAGTTTTCGCAGTTGGTGATGATGTTATGGTGTTCTTGCGAAAGGAGCATTTTCCTGTTGGTACCTACAAGAAGTTGTAACCCCGCAAGTATGGACCTTTCAAAGTGACCCGAAAGATTAATGATAATGCGTATGTGGTGGCCCTCCCCGATGATTTGAACATTTCTAATATGTTCAAGGCCAGAAGTTCCACTCCCATTGACAACGGGAGTGGAGCTTCTGGCCTTGAGGCGAGCGCCCCACCACAGCTCAGGCGGGCGCCTCAAGGTGGATCCAGCATGGCCTTGGTTACTGACGGTGAGGCGGGCACATGAAGATTCCCAGGCGGGCGCCTCAGATTGCGAACATAAGCATCATAGAGTCTGGACTCCAGGCGGGCGCCTAGCTCATTCCCAGGCGGGCGCCCCGCGTCGTTTGCTTGTTTCCTAATTTCGTTTTTATTCCCTTTTTACTGTTTTCTAAACAATAAGTTTGGGTTATTTTGGTAATTGGTTTACTCTTTTGCCTTAGGGTTGGGGAGAAGTATTTAAACACTTTTAGGCATGTTTAAAACACAGTTTTGATTGATTAATTCAAGGGTTTTATCTCTTTTCTAGTGGATTTCAGTTCTTTGTGTTTTAGGGTTATTCGCTTGAAGAATTCTTGTGTTCAGGGGCGGAGCCAGGGGGGCACTCGCCCCCCCCCCCAGCGGCGGAAATGCAGTGGAAAAAAAATTTTTTGCCCCCCCCCCATATTTTTTTTATATATGTATATATATAATTAACTTCAAGATTAACACTAGTGAGTGGTGTGGTTCAGTGGTAGAAGGGGTGAAGTTAAAGCCTTTGGTGTTTCCTTTCAAATCCGTGTTCGAGCCCTGCTACATACATTTTCAATTAATTTTATTTGTCCTCCATCTTTGCTATTCTCTCTTTCTCTCTATCCATTTCTTTTTCTTAACAGTTTTGTTGTTCTCTTTCTCCTAATTTCCTCACATTTTTTCAATCTTAATTAATTAGTTAGGCTTTTCCCATTTCTTAATTCTTTACATTTTTAACTAAAATACATTGTATTTCATGGATCCGACCCATTTTTTACTTATCTGACCCGAAAATTTTTTTTCGGGGACGCTGCCCCCGAACCCCCGTGAAATCTTGCCCCCCCCGGGGCAATTCCTGGCTCCGCCCCTGCTTGTATTTAGTGCGCTAAACACGAATCTATCGCTTCCGTGCTGCGTCACATTAACTGAATATTAAAGTCAAAATTTGCAAGATCTTAATACGCTGTCATTCCCGGTGAACATTCCCACAGTTATCTGATACCGAACCTGTCGTAAGCACTAACTGTTAGGGACCGCTTCATTGTACAGTTGGTGAAAAGCTTTAATCGTTGATGAGCTGATACTGGCCCATGATAAAACCACTTAACAAGAGCAACTAAAGGATAATATGACGAATCACACATCTGAAATGGAATAATAAACGATATCAAATATTTGGATGGAAAGCCTGTGTACGATTTATCTCATTACCATTTGAGTTTTCATGATATAAAGTAGATTGTATGCCCTCTAATTTTTGCCATTTCCGCCTCAAGGAGCTAGTATAACTTTATATTGTTAATGGCAAAACTGTTGATACTGAGCCTTTCCGTTTCATGTGCACTAGGCAGGTTTGTGTGCATCTGGCCGCACAAATATAGAATATGCGTTGGTTTACTGTGATTGGAAGCTATCTGCTGTGTCAACATTTCCATATATCTACCAGCCTGAAATCCAGTTAATAAAAATAAATACACACACACAGAACTCTAGTCAAAATTGTTGCCATTTTCAGAAAGATGAATGTTAAGGGTTTTATTGTTGAAATGGAGTTGACCTTAGTTTTAACTGGTTCAGATCTTTTAGCGTAAAACATTTTCCGGAAAATGATTTCCGGCAAAATGTTTTCCGGAAAATGAAAATGTTTTCCGGAAAATAAGATAAAAATGAAGTTTTTCCCATTTTCTTGCGAAACAAACACCGGAAAATGAGGAAAATGTTTTCCGGAAAACATTTTCCCCCAAACAAACGGAGCCTTATTCTCATGTTTGTGATTTCATATAATGGTATTTTGATTTGCTTCAATTAAGCGATGAGGATTGACGAGAAGTTAGTAACCTGTAACCATTATTTCAGGTCTACGTGAATGATCAGTTTCTATACTGGGACCCAAATACCGTATGAAAGTCTGAATTGTATCTGCCAGGGCTTACTACTCCTTGTTCATGCACAATATGTAAGTAAATCAAGAAACTAATCTTTCAAGGACTATATATTCCTCTTCTACTACTGAACTGCATAGATTATAGGATGCATGCATAGATTCAACATTACATTAGCTTAGTACATAACCAAGTTGGTGACAGGTGTATCCAACCCACACCTGAAGAACTTGAGGATTTCGGTACTCCGGACTTCACAATATACAATGCAGGCCAATTCCCATGTAACCGTTACACCCATTATATGACATCCTCCACTAGCATAGACCTGAATCTGGCTAGGAGGGAAATGGTCATCCTTGGCACCCAGTATGCTGTGGAAATGAATGCACTATCTCATGCCTAAGCGTCAAATCCTCTCCCTACACTCTGGCTGCAATATGGGTAAAGATGGTGATGTGGCTCTTTTCTTTGGATTATCAGGTATAGTACTGTGGGTTCATCATCCCATTAGGGACCCACACAACTTCCCTTCAAATATGTGCCCATTTAATTAGTGTCTTGCTGACCATTTGTTATGCCTTTTGTCCGCTTATAAACTCATGACACCCTTCTCGCATATTTTTGTCTTAGGTACTGATCATAACAGGTATTTAATTGGAGATGATGAGCATTGCTGGAGTGAGAATGGTGTTTCAAACATTGAGGGTGGTTGTTATGCAAAGTGCATTGATCTGTAAAGGGACAAGGAGCCTGATATCTGGAATGCCATCAAGTTTGGAACAGGTGTTTTTCTAAGGCGAAATCTGCATTATTACTCTGTTTAGTCTTATATTTATTTTAAAGCAAGTATTTTAAATTCAATAGCCATATTGTAGTGATAATAATATTAAAAATTGTTGAATTTGTGTATTAACCGACTACAATATAATTGAGTACTCTATTTATTCTTGTATTTATTTGATAAGGTTACTCCACCATATGACTAATCCACATTGAAAGGTCCTGTGTACTTGTTCAGTTAAAAGAAGATCATGCAGTTAAGCTTAGACAGCTGAGATTGGTTCTTAGCTGTCAGATATTAACTGATTAAATAACAAGAATATAATGTGCAGCGGAATAAATAAGGTGAAATAATGTAAAGACAAAGTGATTGGTGTAAGTGTGTACTGTAGGTGTGTGTGTGTTTGTGTGTGATAATACCAAATGATACAAGAATTTTAAGGTGGTTCAAAGTTCACTCCTCCTACATTCACCCTCACTGTCAATCTTGACACGTGATATCAATCCACTATAATCTAGTTACCTTTAAGATTTACAACGATTGATTAGGCAAGTTCCTTAAACTTTCTCTTCCTAATTAGTACACTCAATTAGGAATTTACTTGTTACGAAGCAAATTATACAATACACACTTAAAGTACAGTCTTAAGTGGTTTACAAGATTGTTTATACACTTGAAGTGCTGTATCAAGTGTCTGAAGTTGTTTTGATGATTGTTTGCAGGTTTACATGTATGCAAGGGTGTGAGAAAGGTTGCAAAGGTTGTGGGTGGAAGGGCTGCAGAAGGTTGTTAAAGGGTGTTGTAAAGGTTGTAACAGGAGGTGTTAAAAGGGGATGCAGAAAGTTGAAAGGGCTACGGAAAAGCTGTAAAATGGGGACTGCAGAAGGTTGTATAGAGGTTGCAGATGGTTATATGAGGGGTGTGAAAAGGGTCTGTAAATGGGTGTGGAAATGCTGTAAAATGGAGACTCCAGAAGGTTGTAAAGGGTGTTGTAAATGGGTGTGAAAATGCTGTAAAATGGAGACTGCAGAAGGTTGGAAAGGGTGTTGTAAACGGGTGTGAAAAGAGCTGTAAATAGGCTCTGCAAAAGGTTGTGGAAAGACTGTAAAATGGCTCTGTGTAAGGGAATGATTTCATTCCAATATATAGGAGAGAGAGAGAAAACTAGCCGTTGGGAACATGGTCAAGGTTGTCTTCAATGGGAATTTTCATTGATGATGTCTGATCAATAAAGAGGAAGTAGCCGTTGGAGGATTTATTCTTGTTGGGTCTTCAATCCAATTGACTCAAAGTGGTTGTCATTACTTCCATGTTTTATGGAACAATGTTTTCTTCTTCTCCTGTGAATTGACTCAAAGTGGTTGCCATTACTTCCATGTTTTATGGAACAATGTTTTCTTCTTCTCCTGTGAAAACACAAGGCTTGGCTGGTATATATCCATTTGCAATTCCAAGTTCACCGATGATAAACATGGGGAACTTGGAGGGGCCTTCTTGTAACTTATGCAACTTTCCTCTCTTGACACTTTAGACCATTTAACATTGTCCCGTTAAATGATCAATCTTCATCAAAACACAATGTTAGGTCCTAACAATTCCCCCTTTTTGGTGAATGATTGGTCATTTTAAACTCTTAATGCCTTGCTTCAAAACTCCATAAGCAAAAAAAGAGATGACAATGAAAATTTTCTCTAAAAAATATGCTGATTTTTTAGTCTACTTAACGGAATTTTCTGTATCAACTCACAAGGTTCAAGGGTCTGTGGCTATATTTTTTGGAGAGGTGTATGAGTGTGTTTTAAATGGGAGAAAACGTTTAAGGATTATGAGTTTTGGAGAGGTAGATATTGCATTTTTGGTGAGAGGAGTCTTGACAAATTTTATCTCTGCTGTCAGAATTTCGATGTCTACTGCCAACTTCAGACAAGTCCCATTTTTCGCTCATAAGGAATCAGATTGTGGATTTAGACTTGTTGAAAAGATCTATGTGTCTACTTTACACAAAAAAAATCTGTTTGAGGTTTCGATGTCGGGAGAGGGTGATAATGTATTTTTTGTACAAGGTGTGGAACCAGTTTTTGGTCTGCTGTTAAGGTCTGACAGCTAAGGTCTGACAGCTAAGGTTTGGGATAGCTGTCAAGAGTTTAGGGGATTGATGTTTGGGGTTTTTTGTGTGAGGGTTTAGTGTGTGAAGGTTTGATATCGATCGAGGGGTTTGATGCAAGGGGTTTGCTGTCAAGGGTTAGGCTCAGACAGTTAAGATTGGGTCTTAGCTGTCAGAAAAAAAGGTCTGCTGTCTGTGGACAGCAACTTCAAACAAAATCTGGTATTGACTCACAAGGTTGTAGGCTATGTATTTATGCTTTCGGGAAAGGTATGTGAGTCTACTTTACTCACAAAAACTCGGATTGCAGTTTCGTGAAGCAGAGAGAGAGATATTGCAATTTCCGTGAAGGTGCGCAGACTGAGTTTTTGGAAATTTCCAGCAACCTTTTCTCTTCCAAAATTAGCCCTTCTTGGTTGGTTTGATCGTGTTTTGGGACCTCAAAAGATTTGTTCCCCCTCAAATGGTGTCATGGCCTTATGGAGAAATGTAACGGGCAAAACACAACCTTAAAGGTTTGGTTCCCCCTCAAACTGTGCTATCATTTGTAAGAAGGGGTCCAACCTTTTCTTGAAGCATGATATAAATTTGATTAAATCCAAGCAAGCTTTGACTTTACTACTCTTTTAACATCTGAAAATAAAACAAAAAAATTGGTACCCTTTATGTTTGGGTCCAGGGGGTTAGTTTTCTTTACGAACCCAAGCTTTGCTTGTTGCTTTTTTACTAAAGAATTGATTAAGAGTGTTGTAATATGACATGATTTGCATCATGTATGGAGTCAGAGCAAAAGGAAGATGAGAATGATACGAGGTGTTTAAGGAATAGGGATGTTGGTTTCTGAAGTTGGTTTGATGTGATTGCTGTCTTGGGGTAGATGAGTGGTATGGTGGTCTTGAGAAGTTGTTTTGTTGAACATGGTTCCTTCCATCCGAGTATTTCCATGTAGGATTCATATTTCTAGAGAATTTTTGATGTTGGTTTGATCTTGGCTGTCTATTGTGATAATGATAGCTTCTTGGTTTGGTGTTATGTTCTTGTTGTTTTCTTTGCCTTGAGGCGTCTTTGTCATTGATGCTTTCTTTTTCACTTTCAACAGCAGTTTTCTTCTTTTTCCCTTTCTTTATATGATTGTTCCTTTGTTTTGATCGAATATAAAGATTTTTGTATTTTAACTGGATTCATGTTGGCTAGTACCATTTTCTCAATAGCTTTCTCACCAGATGGTGGAATATATGTTTTTAGAGTAGGGTTTTCAGCTCCTAATCCTGTCTTATCAAAGGGATGTCTTTGATTGAAATGATACATAGAAACTGCAGTGCTTGACTTGTTCCAAGATTTGATTTTTTCTTTTATAGCATTATTTTCCTTTTCAAGAGACTCTAATTTAAAATTACTTTCAGATGATTCTGTAGTTAAATCACTAACTTTCTTTTCCAACATAAGACATTGGTCTTTTAATCCTTGATTGGCTTTCTCAAGATTTTCAATGGTTTTGGTTTGGGATAGGTTTTCATTGATCAATGAAGCAGAGCTAGTTTGTTGTTTCTTGAGTTGAATTAAAAGAGTGCAAACTACTTGTTTAACACCATCAATATTTAAAGAGTTGAAACCGTGTACCTCTTTTAATTGTTCTGCAACTGCCAGTGCTTCAAGATCTTCCTTATTGTCTGATTCTGCATTTTCTTCATTTGCCCTTAGACATGTCATGGCATTTATTTCATCATGACTTGAACTGTGAATTATTTCTTTTGAATAAGACACCTTTTTAGAGTCATTATTTCTTCTTGGTTTAGGCATGGTGGGTTGTGTTAGGACCTAACTTTGATCAATGTCTTAGTTAGTTGGTTTTGATAAAGGAATATATATATAGAACAGGGTTTATATCAAAAGAGGAAGACTGTCAGTCATGATCCTTTTCTCTGACAGCTAAGTCCATGACTTACCAAATCAAACTTCATATTCATTCCTCAGTGTATTCGATGCTATGAGTTTGATAGTTATGATTCTGTTGTATACAATGATTACAATCAATCAAAAACATGAATCATATTCACTCTCTAAGCCATCAAGATCATCAAAGTGCATCTCAGTCCTTATTAGAGAACATCTCTGATAGCTAAGCCTTGTATGATCTGACAGCTATGACTTCATTCCTATGATAACCATCACTTTGTCTCAATCTCTGTTACCACAATCTCAACCAAAGTGGAACCTGAATCTTCACAGCTGTCAAGTTCACCATTGAAGACCAATGAAGACCACTGAAGACCTTCTGGAAGCTCTCAGTTCAAGCCACAGCTCAAGCCAGCTCATAAAGACCTGCAAGTGGACAAGTGGGGCAAAGACCAGTCAAGGCTCATTAATGTAGCTGCAACAGTCATATTCCAACGGCTACATTGAAGGGTATAAATAGAGGAGTTCATCCTCTACACAAACCACTCTGGAAAAATACTCTTTTTCACAGTCCAAAACCTTTCCCTCACACCCACACACACCTCCTGTGATTCACACACACACTCACCAATCCTTACCTTTTAAACCCTGTTCTAAACCAAAACCCTCACCCCAAAACCTCTGCCTCCACAACAAAACACCCCTTAGTGTGTTAATTCACAAATTCCAAAATCCTAAGACTGTACTTTAGGTGTAGAATTAGTTTGTAAACACTCAAGACTGTACTTTGAGTGTATTATTTGTTTTGTAAAATCTTGAGACTGTACTTCAAGTTGTAAAAACACTTAAGACTGTACTTTAAGTGTATCCCTAGTTGACTGTACTAATTAGGAAGAGGAAGTTCAAGGAACTTGCCTGAATCAATCATTTGTAATTTTTGTTGATTAAAGATTATAATAAAATTGATCTCACTTGTCAAGATTGACAGTGGGGGTGGATGTAGGAGGAGTGAACTCTGAACCACTTTAAATTCTCTGTGTTATTACATTTTTGCAATCACATTCACACACTTGCATTATTTCTTTGTGTTCCTTGTCCTATCATTATTTCAAGCCTCTCTTATTCCGCTGCACAATTCAACTATCATCTGACAGCTAAGCCAAACCATAGCTGTCTGATCATCTGCATATCAACAAAGGGCCTTTCAATTGGTATCAGAGCTTGTCTTCACATTCAAAAGTCTAACAACTTGTGAAGGATCCTCTTCAAACCCACCATGCCTCAACCAAGGAGAAATAATGAGAAAGACATCCCACACATTGATGACTGTGGATCTTTTGAGATCTATGCTTCAAAAATAAAAACATACCTTGATGCAAACAGTATATGGAATTGGTATGTTCTAGAGAATGAAGTGTCCTACCCAACTCAAATCTGTACTGATGGAGGACCTAGTAAGATCAAATCCCCAGAAACATGGTCTGAAGCTGAAAAGCAATTGATAAGTGCAAACTTGAAAGTCAAGAACATTCTTCAAAAGAGTGTAAATGACTCACTAGCACAAGAAATTGCTAAGGAACCAAATGCCAGAACAGCATGGGCTCTTATTCAAACTAAGTTCACTAAACACTCCAGTGTTAGGACACAAAACTTGTATAACTTGCTTAGGCAATTAGACAACTTCAAGTTTTACCTTGGAGAAAAGGTGAGTCTTTGCTACCAAGGTTTGAGAACCTTGTTAGATCAATTGCTGACCATGGAAAAACTTTTGAACAACAAGATCTCTGCCTCAAGATATACTCAAATCTTCCTCAAGAATATGAAAAGGTAGCATTACCTATTAGAGAAGGATCTGAATGGAGCACCATGACAGTTGAACAGTACTTTGGAAAGCTTGAAGCTTATGAATTGGAAGGTATGATAAAGATTCAACCAGTCCCTTCCATTTCACAAACCTTAGCTTTGACTGCTCAAGAAACTGTCCACAAGCCAATCACTGACCAAGACATTGAGACCATTGTCAACAATGCCCTTCAAAAGATAAACATCAGATCCACACCTGTCAGCAAACAGATCTCCCAAGAAGACATTCCAAGTCTCATTTCCATGGCTGTCAGAAATGCCATGAAATTTCAAAAGAAATCTTTTGACAAAAAATTCAATCCCTCCACATCTAATGCTCAACAAGACAGCTACAAGAAGACAATTGATTGCTTCAACTGTGGAAAGCAAGGACATTACTCATCTGATTGTCCTGAACCAAGGAAACCTAGGGACAATCAGACAGCTAAGAAGATGACCTACTCAAAAGAGATCATTCACAGTTCTAAGTGCAACTGCTTCAATTGCTCCAAAAATAAACATGACAAAAACAAAGAGCAAGTTATGATAGCTGACTCATCAAAATTCAGTGATGAAGAGTATATGTCAAGTGATGAGTCTGACAATGAAGGAGAAGAAGCCATGATATGCCTTATAGCTGAAGATGAGGAAGAATCAGACAATGAGGATGAAATGGAAGCACTTGCTGCTGCTGATGAACTAAAAGAGGTACATGATTTTAACTCTTTAAATATTGATGGTTTTAAACAATTAGTTTGCACTCTTTTAATTCAAACAAAAAAACAAAAAACTAGCTTTGCTTCACTGGTCAATGAGAACCTTTCCCAATCCTCAACCATAGACACCCTTACAAAAACCATTTCTGAGCTTGAAAAAGCATGTCAAGGGCTAAGAGATCATGGCTTCATGCTTGAAAAACAAAACATGGATCTGACAGCTGAGGCTTCAAGGAATCTTGAAAGCTGCCAAAAAATCATAAATCTTGAAAAAGAAAATGATGCTCTTAAAAAGAAAATAGATTCATGGAACATGTCAAGCAAAGCATTATCCCTATTCACCTACACTCAAAGGCGTCCTAGTGATAAAACAGGGATTGGTGCTGATAATCCATCAGCAAAAGTGTACACTCCTCCCACTGGTGAAAGGGCCATTGAAAAAATGGTGCTAGAAAATCTTAGTTCTGGCAGCTATCAAGCTCAAACCTACCCTGTTCAAACCAAAGGAAAATCAAAAGAAATCTTGGGTGGTCCTAGTCAACCAAAGGAAGGATCAAGTAAAATTCAAGGAAGCAAGTATATTTGGGTTCAAAAAGGAGCCAATATACAGGAAGAAGTCAAGCTGCAAGAATGTGCTAGTCAGTCAAGTCCTATCAGACAGCCAAGGGTTGACAGACAGCCAAGGCATGACAGACAGCCAAGGCCTGACAGACAACCAAAATCTTCCAAACAACAAAGAACCCCAAGGCAACAAAGATTCTATAACAAACATAGATACACCAAACAACAAAAACCTCAATGGCAATACTCAAATGGTAGAAGCCATGCTAGTCAAAATGACTCTCCCAGATCATCCTCTTCAAATAGCTTTCAGTTTCAACCCCAATACAAAAATCCAAACCACTTCTTCAATCCATCCCAATCCACTGTCCTTACACCTTACATGATGCAAATCATGTCATATTATCATACCCTAAACCAATTCTTCAACAAGGGACCAATGAACAAAGCTAGGGTTCCAAAGAAAAACTAATCCTTTGGACCCAAAAGAATAAAAAGGGGTACCATAAAATTTACTTTCTGTTTTGCAGGTACCTAGGAAAGGACTTTGGTATTTAGATAGTGGTTGTAGTAGACATATGACCTGGTTGCAACAATATTCCCCTAACTGTTGAAATTGAAAGGGGGAATCTTGATAATACTTCTAAGGTCATTCAAAATCTCAAGAAGGTTGGAGTTGAGATTAATCCCATTCTTGTCTCAAAAGGAGAATCAATTGTGAATGCTTGCAAAGGCCTTGTGCTTGATGGAACTCAAGAAAATGAGGAAGCTATGATAGCTATCCTTGAGAAAAGGTTGGCCAAAAGTGAAGTAAGGGCAGCCTTGAATCTCCTTAAATCTCAATTCACTTCCAGTTCTCTTAATCAAAGTCTTGGCCAAACCTCTGAGTCAATCCCAACTGTTTCAACCCAACCCTCTGCACCTTCCAAGCCAACTTCTCCAATCCCTGAAAATGAACCTTTTGAAGCCCCTCCTCATAGTCCAATACTTGCTGGACAAGGTCAAGACTTCTCTGATAGTAATCCAATTCTATCCAGTCCTGACAGCTATCCAAGCAGTTCCATTCCTCCCTCTCAAAATCAATCCTTTCTTCCCAAGAAAGAACCCTGGATGCTTAGCTGTGGCATTGATTTCTCTATTTCTTCCATCAAGACAGCAAGAAAAGGGTTAGCCCATGTGTCTCATTTTCCAGACATTGTAAATCCCTTTACCTATCCAAAATCTTGGGAACTGTCAAGAAATGGGATGATTGTAGTGGCAAGAAACCTTGCAGGGTTAGTTTTCTTTGCCTATGAAAAATGGCAAGTATCAAGAACCTCATCAACTTCCAACTTTGTTCACCAAATCCCATCATTCCCAAAGTTCATCACTCCCAATACTCTTCTTGATTGGGAAGTTCTTTTCAGCCAACTCATCTCTCCATCTCTCAATTCATGCCTCGTATATGCCAAAGGGTCTAGTCTTCACCCTCTCGCATTGACCTTGCAAAATCCTTTTTCCTTTCTCGTTTGAACAAAAGTATGCCCTCATGCTTTTGATAAGCAAAATGGTCAACATCTTTCCCCCAACCCTTAATCCAGGAATTGAGCCCTACCTTTCCCCTTTCATCACCGTTGATCCCATGAACTTCACCTCACCCAATGAAAACTCTCACTTCATGAACTTGGTCTCTATTTCGAGATCAAAGAATTCAGAGAATCCACTACCGACCATCAAAACGTAACCAAACTGTTATTGATCTTTCCTCAGACTCTGACAGTGATGATGATGATGCTCCTTCAAGTCCTGATCAAGAACCTCCTATTACCATCCCATCTCCTACATTTACCAATCCTCCTCAGCAATCCACTCATTCCTTTCATGATACTCAAGTCTCAGTTCAATCACAACCAGATCAAACCATTGTGCCCATGAAGATCAAAAGAACAAGGACCAAGAAGAAACATTTGTGGGGAACAATGAGAATCAGAAATGATCAGATGCCCCTTACAAGAGCTCAACTAAAGTCAAAAGAAGATGAATTCTTCAAGTATGATGAGAGAATGTCATGGGAATGGAACAATAAATTCTACTACAGAGGAGTAGAGCCGGACATGAGAAGAGAACTAGAGGAAGAAAGAAATCTGATTATTTCGGCCGTGCAAGAAAGAGAGGAGTTCTATGATCAATCGGGCGATGATTGATATGTAGTTTTATGGAACAATTTTTGGTGTGTTAAAACAATTTGTTTTGATTGGCTCAGTTTTGTAATCGTAATCGTGAACCTTTTCATCATGAGATTAAATTCATGTATTTCAATCTCATTCTGGTTATTTGTGCTTGCTATAAATCCTTGTATTATTTCTTCTATTATTTCTCTTATCAAATGTGAAAACATGTTCTAAAATAGATCTTCCTTTACCAAAAAGGGGGAAATTGTTAGGACCTAACTTTGATCAATGTCTTAGTTAGTTGGTTTTGATAAAGGAATATATATATAGAACAGGGTTTATATCAAAAGAGGAAGTGCGTCGATCATGAACCATGACTGACCAAATCAAACTTCATATTCATTCCTCAATGTATCTGACAGCTATGAGTTTGATAGTTATGATTCAGTTATATACAATGATTAAAATCAATCAAAAACATGAATCATATTCTCTTAAGTAAAGCCTTCAAGATCATCAAAGTGCATCTCAGTCCTTATCAGAGAACATCTCTGATAGCTAAGTCTTGTATGATCTGACAGCCATGACTTCATTCCTCTGATAGCCATCACTTTGTCTCAATCTCTGTTACCACAATCTCAACCAATGTGGAACCTGGATCTTCACAGCTGTCAAGTTCACCAATGAAGACCAATGAAGACCACTGAAGACCTTCTAGAAGCTCTCAGTTCATGCTCACGGCTCGAAGCCGGCTCATGAAGACCTGCATGTGGACAAGTGGGACAAAGACCAGTCAAAGCTCATTAATGTAGCTGCAACAGTCATATTCCAACGGCTACATTGAAGGGTATAAATAGAGGAGTTCTTCCTCTAACAAAACTACTGAAAAATACTCATTTTCACAGTCAAAAACCCTTTCCACACACCCACACACACCTCCTGTAATTCACACACACACTCACCAATCCTTTCCCTTCAAACTCTGTTCCTAACCAAACCCTCACCCCAAAACCTTTGCCTCCACAACAAAACACCCCTTAGTGTGTTAATTCACAAAATCCAAAATCCTAAAACTGTACTTTAGGTGTAGAATTAGTTTGTAATCACTCAAGACTGTACTTTGAGTGTATTAGTTGTTTTGTAAAATCTTGAGACTGTACTTCAAGTTGTAAAAACACTTAAGACTGTACTTTAAGTGTATCCCTAGTTGACTGTACTAATTAGGAAGAGGAAGTTCAAGGAACTTGCCTGAATCAATCATTTGTAATTTTTGTTGATTAAAGATTATAATAAAATTGATCTCACTTGTCAAGATTGACAGTGGGTGTGGATGTAGGAGGAGTGAACTCTGAACCACTTTAAATTCTCTGTGTTATTACATTTTTGCAATCACATTCACACACTTGCATTATTTCTGTGTGTTTCCTGTCCTATCATTATTTCAAATCTCTCTTATTCCGCTGCACAACTCAACTATCATCTGACAGCTAAGCCAATACCATAGCTGTCTGATCATCTGCATATTAACAAAGGGCCTTTCAGGGTGTAAAACAGGTTGTGAAAAAGGTTGTAAATGGGTGTGGAAATGCTGTAAAATGGAGACTGCAGAAGGTTGTAAAGGGTGTTGTAAATGGGTGTGGAAATGCTGTAAAATGGAGACTGCAGAAGGTTGGAAAGGGTGTTGTAAATGGGTATGGAAAGACCTATAAGAAGGCTCTGCAAAAGGTTGTGGAAAGACTGTAAAATGGCTCACAGGTAAGGGAATGATTTCATTCCAATATATAGGAGAGAGAGAGAACTAGCCGTTGGGAACATGGTCAAGGTTGTCTTCAATGGGAGTCTTCATTGATGATGTCTGATTAATAAAGAGGAAGTAGCCGTTGGAGGATTTATTCTTGTTGGGTCTTCAATGCAATTGATTCAAAGTGGTTGTCATTACTTCCATGTTTTATGGAACAATGTTTTCTTCTTCTCCTGTGAATTGACTCAAAGTGGTTGCCATTACTTCCATGTTTTATGGAACAACGTTTTCTTCTTCTCCTGTGAAAACACAAGGCTTGGTTGGTATATCTCCATTTGCAATTCCAAATTCACTGATGATAAACATGGGGAACTTGGAGGGGCCTTCATGTAACTTATGCAACTTTCCTCTCTTGACACTTTAGACCATTTAACATTGTCCCGTTAAATGATCAATCTTCATCAAAACACAATGTTAGGTCCTAACACACATCATTTTCTTGTTCACAGATTCCTACAACATTGGGTGATAATGGGTCAGATGAAATTTGTAGCTAGATGACTTTTTTTGTAAGTAATTTTTTTAAGATCATACTCAAGTTTTTTTTCTACTTTATTTCTTTGTGAGTTTTTTTTCAAACTTATAATATGTCTTGTCATCGATTAGTAATTATTATCCATTTGTTTTAAATCTAAAATATGAAATACTCGTGATTTTGTTTATGTTTTGTCAACGATATTCATCCACTTTTGAAGATTTACTTTTCTGTATACGCATGATAGGATTGGAGCCTTGATGATGTCTTTTTGATCTTCAACTTCAACATCAACTTCAACTTCTAAACTTAGATGTTTTATACTAGATTATGGCCATGATTACACTTTTGTACATGTTTAATTTCAGACAAATGCTTAATAGTAGCTAATGCTTTATATAAATAGTTGTTAGATTTGACTTACTAGAATGAATTATTTAGGATTTTTGTTTAAGAACTAATATCACCGTTTTTGGATTTTTTATGAAAATTTATGCATTAAGGTTAAAATGGTCATTTAAATCTTTTATTGTTACTAAATGTAGTACACATATGAAAAGCACACATTATGGTATCATTTGCCACGTTAATTACCAATACAAATAATGATTTATATGTCACACATAACTTTTATGACAGTTTCTAATTGTCACAAGTATTACAAATTGCACCGTTTTTAAAATGTCACAACAACCGTGACAAATAAAAAAATAACATATATCACACTTATTATGCTACGGTTTTTTACCGTGATCATAACCGTAGCAAATACTATTTGTCACAGTTTAGAAAACGTAGAACAGTATAAGCGACGCTCACAAAAGCATCGGCCGTAAAAACGTGACAAAACCGTGGTAAATACTATTAGCCACGGTTTTATCTCTATTTACCACGGTCCGACTACCGTGGCTAAAAACCCTTATTCTTGTAGTGATATAAACGGTGACATTTTTGCAATTAATAGGATAAACGAGGATAAAGCTGTACAACGTCATTTTACCTTACAAATTCAAAATCTGCCATGTCATCATCTAAATTTCCCTCAAATTTCAAAATTAAATATCTCAATATCTATAAATCGAAAAAAGTATATGAGAATAATATTTTCTCGTCTCAACGAGAAGAATAACACTATTTCATGAAAATAGGGTTTTGAAAAAAAATGTTGAACAACAATGAAATTCTTAAAATACACATGGATTCATTAGCTAATTAGCTAAGGAATACATGAATATTTTTGAATATTGCATTTGGATTCAGTAACTACTTAGCTACTAAATTCATGTGTAATTTTGAACATTACACTTTGATTCAGTAGCTTACTAGCTACTGAATCCTGTTGGGTTTTGGGGTTACAAATGCAGCGGAAGATTTAATTTTAACATCAAAACCCTAGCCATAAGTACGTCTAGCATGAAGAGATTAAAAATTAATATGAGATAGAATTTACATACCTTGAATGCGATGAGGATTAACAAAGTAGATCACAAAATTCAAGCCTAGAATTTTGATATCGAAACGGATCTTCTTTTCCTACCTTGTTCAAACCTTGTGATGAATCAACGAACGGAGGCTTCAAGCTCTTGGTGATTAACCTATCACCCTCTATCGGTAATTCACATGCGAACGAATCCAAGAACACCTTCTTGATGGATTGCTAGATGATCCTCTTGATTATTGAATCAATATTCAATAATCAAAGCCAAAACAATGGAACAATTGGGAATTTTGATTCAAAATCAAAATCAAAATCTAGAGTTTCAAAAACCTTGGATTATGATGTGAGAGGTAGGAAAAATATGGCTGCAAGGCTGTATTTATATCACATATATAAATCCCCTAACAATTAGGGTAGAAACCTAGCAAAATACCAATTCCTTCCTAGCCAAGGAAAACTGTACGGACACGAAATTTGGTTGTGGCACGAGTCGTGCCCTTTGCAAATCACTCGTGCTCACGAGTCATTCCTTGAGCCCCAACTCGTTCTGATCAAAACGAGACAAAAACCAAGTCGTGTCTCAGCTTTGGTCACGAGTCGTTATCCTTGGCATGAGTCGTGACCCAGGGCACGATTCATGCTCCTGGTCACGAGTCATGCCAGAACCCAAAATTCCAATTTTCAGCTTGAATCAAATTCGTTCTTTTGTGTGTGACCCTTTAGGAATTATATTTTATGTTGGCAGAGAGTTGATACATCAACCTCAAAAGATATAAGTGACTTCTAGCAAATCATTATGTCCACCCAATTAAATATAACATCAAATCTTGATTCCTTAATAGATCCAATGTTATAATCCCTTTGTCCGCGATGTCCAATTGAAAATGAGTCATGGCCTAGGTCAACTCATTCCGTTCAATGCTTTCTCGATTCCTAATATGTTGATTATCCAAATGTATTTGATCTCTATCAAATCATTTGAGTACTGCCACACATTTCATCAATATCATTCAGCGAGAGGCCCAAGCAAACATCTCTCTTCATAAGAGGGACAAATCCCGTCTTGACTTATCGTTCTTCCCTACATGGATCCAAACGTGCTAACATAGCCCTTATTGCTATCCAATTAAATATAGTGTTAGACTATATCAAACACGATCTTTACCATGTGGAAGACGATGATAATCTCAGGTGCAAGGATTCAATAACACGACTATCATGAGATTTAATCATGACAACAGACCATGTCATAAATCTCATAAGTAGGTCATGTCCAATACTTGTTCTCTAGCAAGCATCCATAAGTGTAATGTGCATCTCTATGCATATAATTATCTCTATGATTATCCATCACCAACTTATACTAGTTGTTCTCAACAAATAGGGACGCAGTTCAATATAATAAATATGCAAAATATATAATGAACCAAATAATACTTTCTTTATAATAAATGATAAAGACGATTACATAGCGGTTTAGATAATAAGTCAAACATAACTAAATGCCTAGGGCACTACACCAACAATCTCCCACTTGCACTAGGCTCCATCTATATATCTAATACCCATAGACCTCACATGACCATCATGTTTAGCTTGTGCGAGGGGCTTTGTAAGTGGATCCCCAATGTTATCATCGGTTGATACTTTGCATATCTTAACGTCTCCCTGATCAATGAACTCTCGAATGAGATGGAAATGTCTAAGTATATGTTTGGATCTCTGGTGTGACCTTGGTTCCTTTGCTTTCGCAATGGCACCATTGTTGTCACAATAAAGTTCCACTGGATTAGTGATACTTGGAAAAACTTCCAAGTAACTAATGAACTTCTTGATCCAAACTGCCTCCTTAGCTGCATCGGATGCCGCTATATATTCGGCCTCAGTAGTAGAATTGGCAATAGTACACTTCTTGGAACTCTTCCAACATATAGCACCTCCGTTAAGTATAAACACAAATCCCGACTGCGATCGGAAATCATCCTTGTCGGTTTAGAAGCTAGCATCTGTGTAACCTCTTACAACAAGATCTTCTTCTATCCATCCAAATGCCAAGAACGCATCCTTTGTCCTTCGTAAGTACTTTATGATCGTCTTGACTGCCATCCAATGGTTCTCACCTGGATCAGATTGGTAATGACTCATCATGCTCAATGCATACGAGACGTCGGGTCTAGTACAAATCATAGCATACATGATAGAACCAATAGCCGAAGCGTATGGAATATCATTCATCCTCTTTCGTTCATCAGTTGTATTAGGAAATTGAGTCTTACTAAGAGTAACACCATGACCCATTGGCAAGTTTCCTCTCTTAGAATTTTCCATTTTGAATCTTCTAAGAACCTTGTCAATGTAGGTACTTTGACTCAAACCAATGATCCTCTTTGATCTATCTCTATAGATTTTGATACCAAGGATGTAAGCATCTTCGCCCATATCTTTCATTGAGAAACACTTCCCTAACCAAGACCTGACAGTCTCAAGTGCAGGAATGTCATTTCCAATGAGTAAGATATCATCGACATACAACAAGAGAAATAGCACAACGCTCCCACTGAATTTCATGTATACACAAGGTTCATCTTCGTTCTTGATAAAACCAAACTCTTTGATTTTCTCATTTAACCGAAGATTCCAACTCCTAGAAGCTTGCTTCAATCCATAAATGGATCTTTGCAACTTGCACACCTTACTAGAATTTTGTGGATCTACAAAACCTTCGGGTTGTGTCATATACACATCCTTAAGTAGTTTTCCGTTAAGGAAATCGGTTTTGACATCCATTTGCCATATCTCATAGTCATAATATGTGGCTATGGCAATCAAAATTCTAACAGACTTAAGCATGGAAACAGGCGAGAAGGTTTCATCATAGTCTAAACCATGAGTTTGCCTATATCCCTTTGCTACAAGCCTAGCCTTATAAGTATGCACCTTCCCATCTATGTCAGTCTTCTTCTTGAAGACCCACTTGCACCCTATGGTTTTTACACCTTCGAGTGGCTCAATCAAGTTCCAAACTTGATTATCCGACATGGATTGCAATTCGGACTTCATGGCTTCTAACCATTTATCCGAATCGGGATCAGACATCGCCTATTGATAGGAAGTAGGTTCGTCATTCTCAATGACTTCCACTTCATTACTTTCTGACACAAGAAATCCATATCTCTCGGGTGTGGATCGTAACCTATCCGATCTACGATGGACTTGTGGATCTTGAACCGGTTTCACAACTTCTTGTGGAGTTGGTTCAGTCTCTACTATCAGTTCCATGTTATTTTTGGGTTCTTGAACTTCTTCAAGATCAATTTTACTCCCACTAGATGCTTTATTGAGAAACTGTTTCTCATGAAAAGTACCATATTGAGCAACAAACACTTTGTTCTCAACGCGGTTGTAAAAGTAATAACCCTTGGTTTTCTTAGGGTAACCAATGAAAATAACCTTGTCAGATTTAGGTGCTAACTTATCAGAGACAAGTCTCTTCACATAAGCTTCACAACCCCAAATCTTCATGAAAGACAAATTAGGTTTTCTTCCATGCCACATATTATGTGGGGTCTTAGGAGCCGATTTAGTAGGGACTCTGTTCAGTGTGAACGCATCAGTCTCTAATGCATGTCCCCAAAAGGATATAGGAAGGTCTACTTGACTCATCATCGAACGAACCATATCTAATAAGGTTCTATTCCTCCTCTCGGAAACACCATTCCATTGTGGTATTCCGGGTGGAGTCAACTCTGAAACAATTCCACAGTTTTTGAGATGATTGTCAAACTCTTGGCTCAAATACTCACCACCACGATCGGATCGACGTGCTTTAATTGTTTTGCCAAGTTGATTTTGTACTTTATTTTGAAGTGTTCTAAACATCTCAAACGATTCACTCTTTGACTTCATCAGATTGACATAGCCATATCTAGATAAGTCATCGGTGAATGTAATGAAATAGCAAAATCCTCCCCTAGCAATGCTGCTCTTTGGTCCGCATACATCAGTATGTATTAAGCCCAATAACTCACTAGCCCTTTCACTACTCTTAATTTAGGGTGGCTTGGTCATTTTACCCAATAAACAAGATTAGCATATCTCATATGATTCAAAATCATGTGAGTCCAACATTCCATCTTTGTGGAGTTTAGAAATACGTTTCTCGTTTATATGACCAAGCCGACAATGCCACATGAACGAGTTGTTCACGTCATTCGGTTTAGACTTCTTATCCACATGATAAACATTTTCAACATTATCTTGTTTCTCATCAACATCAAGAATATAAGGGCCATTAAATGAATTTGCAATACCATAAAGCATATCATTTAAATAAATATAAAACTTCTTATTCGAAATAAGAAAATTATATCCCTCATTATCCAAACAAGAAACAGAAATAATATTCCTACTCAAATCCGGAGCATAGTAACAATTGTTCAAAACAAGTACTAAGCCACTAGATAAAGTTACATCATATGTCCCTACGGCTGATGCAGCAACTCTTGCTCCATTCCCAACACGCAGGTCAACTTCACCTTATTTGAGTAGCCTCCTATTTCTCAGTCCCTACACATTTAAACAAATGTGAGATCCACATCCGGTATCTAATACCCATGAACTAGAAACAGAAAGGAAAATATCTATCATATAGATATCTGAAGTAGTAGCAATCATATTGCTCTTCTTCGCCTTTAGGCCTTCCTTGTAAGCCTTGCAGTTGCGCTTCCAATGACCAACCTCTTGGCAATGGTAGCAAAGTGCATCCTTTTGAGATGCCTTAGGAGCCTCTTTGGCATTGGCAACTTTTGCCTTAGGTTTAGCAACACTTGCCTTACCTTTGCCATCTTTCTTGAACCCTTTACCTTTGTTAACCATTAACACAGTATTGGTATTAGGCTTCTTGCTATTCATCTCTGTGGTCTTAAGCATCGCATGCATTTCCGAGAGATTCTTATCCATGCCAGTCATGTGATAGTGCATAATAAAATGTCTATAACTTTCAGGCAATGAATTCAATATCAAATCCGTAGCGAGTTCCAAACTCAACGGATTTCCGAGCCTATCGAGAAGCTCAATGTGACCCTTCATCTTAAGGACATGAGCTCCCACCGATTGCCTTCTTGCATCTTGCATGCAGTCAGGGACTTAACTACATCATACCTCTCATTTCTTGCTTGCACTTGGAACATTTCCTTTAAGCGCTCAGCAAGATCAAATGTTGCATCTATGTGCTCGAGGTCCTTCTGAAGAGCCTTAGACATAGTGGCTTGCATAAGGCATGCAACATCCATAGAATCATCATTTTGTTTCTTATGTGCATCCCTATCAACCCTAGGAGCATTTGGAGCAGGTTGAGGTGGAATGGGCTCATTGAGAACGTACAGTTTCTTCTCTTGCTTCAGAACAATTCTGAGGCTTCTGATTCAATCAGAATATTTTGTACTATTCTCCTCAAGCTTGTCTTTCTCAAGGACAGATCGCAGTGACAGGGGTTGATTATTATGTGTAGCCATTCTACAATAAAATATGCAAATAATATAAACATATATCAATATCAACACATTTATCATCTAATAGCAAATAATGTATTTCATAAATACTCCCACTAAATTATACACCTTCAAATACAAACATGTATCATATAATCATAGTAGGCTAAGATACATATTTCACTTGATTTTTGTTTAACTGAGTCAATGCCCGAAATCAAGCTATTTAGGTAGAAACATCAATCATATCAATATATGACTGATGTTTCTACCTAAATACCCTACCACTCATTATAATTTTATATTCACACTTTTTATAATTTTATATTCACTCTACCCCACCACTCATTCACTCTCTTCATTTTCCACCACTCAATTTATTCAACCAACACTACTATTTACCCCACTCATTCTCTCTCTTCATTTTCTACCACACATTTCTTTTATTTTATTCTTTTTTCTTAGTTATTGTGCCATTCATTTTGGTGCCAAGTGAACCGGGACGGAGGGAGTATGATACACCCAACTGAGTCGAAACTACATCAAATACCCTAAAATATCACAAGTGTTCTAATCAAGGAATGGCATAAGATTTAAATATTTAGAAGGTTTTCAACATGTAACAAACATCGCATGGTTGTAACATAGATCTCATTTGAATATAATCATGAATATGGGGCTTCACAAAATTTCATACAAACAATTTGATTCAATTTTGAAAAATTACAAATCTAATTTAATCATATTAAAATATTAATAACCTATGTGATAAACTAATCTAATTAATTTATCCTAAATCATGAATCATGGCATATCACATATACTTGTTTTTCATAGAAACAAAACACATAGAATCTAGATCTATATCATATCACATGGTAGCAAATAATCATATTAAATCTATCATGCAATTTCAATCCTAATCATGGCAAGACAGGGCTCTGATACCACTGTTGGGTTTTGGGGTTACAAACGCAGTGGAAGATTTAATTTTAACATCAAAACCCTATCCCTAAATCCGTCTAGCATGAAGAGATTAGAAATTAATATGAGATAGAATTTACATAACTTGAATGCGATGAGGATTAACAAAGTAGATCACAAAATTCAAGCCTAGAATTTTGATATCGAAACTGATCTTCTTTTCCTACCTTGTTCAAACCTTGTGATGAATCAACGAACGGAGGCTTCAAGCTCTTGGTGATTAAACTATCACCCTCTATCGGTAATCCACACGCGAACGAATCCAAGAACACCTTCTTGATGGATTGCTAGATGATCCTCTTGATTATTGAATCAATATTCAATAATCAAAGCCAAAACAATGGAACAATTGGGACTTTTGATTCAAAATCAAAATCAAAATCAAAATCTAGAGTTTCAAAAACCTTGTATTATGATGTGAGAGGTAGGAAAAATATGGCTACAAGGCTGTATTTATATCACATATAAATCCCCTAACAATTAGGGTAGAAACCTAGCAAAATACCAATTCCTTCCTAGCCAAGGAAAATTGTACGGACACAAAATTTGGTCATGGCACGAGTCGTTCCCTTTGCAAATCACTCGTGCTCACGAGTCGTTCCTTGAGCCCCAACTCGTTCAGATCAAAACGAGACAAAAACCAAGTCGTGTCTCAGCCTTGGTCACGAGTCGTTATCCTTAGCACGAGTCGTGACCCAGGGCACGAGTCGTGCTCCTGGTCACGAGTCATGCCAGAACCCAAAATTCCAATTTTCAGCTTGAATCAAATTCGTTCTTTTGTGTGTGACCCTTTAGGAATTATATTTTATGTTGGCAGTGAGTTGAAACATCAACATCACAAGACATAAGTGACTTCTAGCAAATCATTATGTCCACCCAATTAAATATAACATCAAAGCTTGATTCCTTAATAGATCCAATGTTATAATCCCTTTGTCCACGATGTCCAATTGAACATGAGTCATGGTCTAGATCAACTCATTCCGTTCAATGCTTTCTTGATTCCGAATATGTAGATTATCCAAATGTATTTGATCTCTATCAAATCATTTGAGTACGGCCACACATTTCATCAAAATCATTCATCGAGGGGCCCAAGCAAACATCTCTCTTCATAAGAGGGACAAATCCCGTCTTGCCTTATCATTCTTACTGTTAGGACCTAACTATGTGAATACATAGTTATATATGATTTTGACAAAGAAACATATCCAATGCTATCTGACAGCCAAGATACCCTCAATGGACATTGGACAGCCAAGACTTGACCTGCTCTTATAAATCAACCTGACAGCAATGATCAATAAAGACCAATCAAATAATTCAAATGCACTTCATTACATATAGATCATTACATGTCATCTACCTCAATCCTTGACTCCTACTCATCTAGATCAAATAGCTAAACCTGACAGCTAAGAATCTCAATAGCAGAGGTCTCATCCCTCTGACAACTATGATTTTCAAAACCAACAACAATGTTTTATCTCTGTGATGACCAAAATGTGCTTTGCTCAAAATCTCTCAACAAACATTTCCATGTCATCTCCATGAAGATCCTCTGCACAAAGGTTGCAAATTCCAGCCTATTCTCATCCCATCAACAAGGCCCTAAATGCAAACACTATTTCATCCACATTCATTTACTGCCTTGTCTCCTCCAATGGCTATATTCAAGCTTATAAAAGGAAGTCTCCTTGACTGAAGTCACTGACCTTCAACCCACAACTTTTGCAACCTTCCCTTCACCCTTGCATACCTGCAAATCTGCAAACCATTATCAAACAATTCTCAGACACTTGAGACTGCACTTCAAGTGTATAAACAACTTTGTAAACCACGTAAGACTGTACTTTAAGTGTGTATTGTAACTTGCTTCGTAACAAGCAAATCCCTAATTGACTGTACTAATTAGGAAGAGGAGGTTCAAGGAACTTGCCTAATCAATCTTGTAACTCTTAAAGGAAACTAGAGTATAGTGGATTGAGCTCACTTGTCAAGATTGGCAGTGAGAGTGGACGTAGGAGGAGTGAACTTTGAACCACTTTAAACCCTTGTGTCATTTGGTATTATCACACACAAACACACACTCACTTACACACACATACACAAATCACTTGTCTTTACATTATTTCACCATTTTTTATTCTGCTGCACATTATACTCTTGTCATCTAATTAGTTAATATCTAACAGCTAAGAATTCACCTTAGCAGCCAAAGCTTAATTGTTTGATCTTATTTTAGTTGATCAAGTAAACAGGACCTTTCACTTCCCTACATGGATCCAAACGTGATAGCATAGCCCTTATTGCTATCCGATTAAAGATAGTGTTAGACTATATCAAACATGATCTTTACCATTTGAAAGACGATGATAATCTCAGGTTCAAGGATTCAATAACACGACTATCATGAGATTTAATCATGACAACAGACCATGTCATAAATCTCATAAGTAGGTCATGTCCAATACTTGTTCTCTAGCAAGTATCCATAAGTGTAATGTGCATCTCTATGCATATAATCATCTCTATGATTATCCATCACCAACTTATACTAGTTGTTCTCAACAAATAGGGACACAGTTCAATATAATAAACATGCAAAATATATAATTAACCAAATAATACTTTTTCTATAATAAATGATAAAGACGATTACATAGCGGTTTAGATAATAAATCAAGCATAACTAAATGCCTAGGTCACTACACCAACAAATCCATGTGTAATTTTGAACATTGTACATGGATTCAGTTGTTTTTTAGCTACTGAATTCATGTGTATTTTTGAAAATTTCATTTGGATTCAGTAGCTATTTAGCTACTAAATCAATGTGTATTTTGAACATTTCATATGGATTCAGTAGCTAGTTAGCTGCTTAATCAATGAATAATTTTGAACATTGCACTTGGATTTATTATCTGATTAGCTACTGAATATATGTGTAATATTACACATGGATTCAGTAGCTAGTTAGCTAATGAATCCAAGTGTATTTGGACATTGCATATGAATTCATTAGATAGTTAGCTACTAAATTCATATATATATGCTTCAAAATTGTACCTGGATTCAGTAGATTGTTAGCTACTGAATCCATGAGTATTTTTGAACATTGCATTTGAATTCAGTAGCTATTTAGCTACTGAATTCATGTGTATTTTGAACATTGAATATGGATTCAATAGCTAGTTATCTACTGAATCCATTTATTTTTTAACATTGTACTTGGATTCAGTAGCTAGTTAACTACTGAATCCATGTGTTTTTTAACATTGCAATAGGATTCATTAGCTTGTTCAACATTTTTTTTTCAAAACCCTATATTCATGTGTTGTTTGATTCGCCTTGTTGAGACGAATAAAACAACGCATTATCAATTTTTTCCAACTTATAGATTTTGAGATATTTAATTTTCCAAATTGAGGGAAATTTGGATGATGACGTGACAAATTTTGAAAAGTGATGGTCAAATGACATTATACCTCCCAACTTTTAAAAAAACTACGAAAATGATACCATTTTTTTATAAAAGTAAATAAAATCTAAATCATTAATTTATCTTAATCCAATGGTTGTGATTGGTTCTCATGATTTTTATTTAAAATAGGTTCTCGCTTAAGCACACTTATATATATATATATATATATATATATTTATTAGGACCTCTCTAACAAAAAACATTCAAGACCACCCTTAAAAATAGAATGCCCAGATTGCCCTCAACCATCAACCCCACACCTGCCTTCACCAGCAAATATTAAACAAATAACCCCTAGCCCTAGCCCAAAACAAACACCACCCACTTCTTACACTTACAAAACCTACGAAGACTTCATCTTTATTATAGAACCCGAATATTTTGAAACCATTTAAAATTGACATCCCTACCAGATTTTTGAATTTCTTCTACCTGGTTCACACAATTATTTACCAGACAATTTTACAAAATCCCAATTTTTTATGAAAAAAGTTTAACGCAAACAAGGTCTGCCACTTTCCAATATTCCACAGACCATTTAGATATTTCCAAAATACGATACTGCAAAGTTCAATTTTGAAAATTCTCTCAGTATCAGATTGGGGCCAAAAGCCTAACGAGGCTAAAGACCTACTATTTCAAAATGGTTCATCCCAATTTAATTATTGGGATTACATTACGGCCTGGTCATGTGCATTTCTTAAACAAAATAAATCTTTTTCCCTATCTTATTTCTTCCACATATCACCCCAATTTTCTTATCCTACTCCATTTTGGTTCCATCAATGGTGGAAAAACTTTGGATTAGACAAAACAATTGTTCGGAGTGTGTACAAAAGGCTTTTGACCATTGGTCAACAAAAATTATATATCCCGAGCATGTTGCTCAAACTCCTCTTTGGGCCTTATTCTGTCATAATTTCCGAGTTCCTTGGATCTTTATGACTGAATTTGATCTTAAAGAAAAATAAATATGTGACTGTGTACAAATGGGAGCCCAAGGGCAACAAATGTGTGGGTGTGTACAAAAAACCATTCTTCCCATCTTGATCCAAAAACATAAGATCAAGTGGTGGGAAAAACAGAAATATTTAGTTGTGATATGACTGCGGTCATGCAATATTTTAAACAAAATCCAAACTTCTGCAAAGACATTCCACCAAAGCAAACACAAAAAAATGAAGAATTTCTCCAAAGAAAACAACAAATCATGGCACAAATGGCCTAATGCACCAACCAAATAGACCTGGAAAAATTAATGACTCAACTCAGCGACGAAGGGAGCTGCTCATCATCAACAATACCAAAAGATGACTACAACAAAAATGATGACTTATTCTCCCAGGCAACCCAGGATCTAGACCTAGACCTAGACCTATAGAGATAGCTACATCAGCAAACATGTCGGCAAACATGTCAACATACGGCAACATATCTATACACAATCCAGATGTTCCACAAAATAGACAAAACAAAGTGGCTACCCCCACCAGAATTGACAAATAGAAAGAAAAACAAAAGGCATATAGTGAAGCCGCCCTTAATGTCAAAAAGAAGGCATCTCCACACAGTGAAGCCGCCCCCAATCAGCAAAAAGAACAGACAAATGTAGCCTTATACATTTTGTTTATATCTAAGTAAAAAGAAAGTGGATCCCTCTGATGACAAATGCGTACCGCACATGTGGCATGATCCATTACATTTCCTAGTTATATAAGGAGAAGACCATCCTCAGTAAGAGGCAGGTTTTTCATTTGCAAGTTTTTCGTTTTCCTAAGTTTTCCACTTCTCTCTAAATACCCCTCTCTCTCTCTAGTGTAACCATCCACTGTAAACATCAACCCTCCTCAACCATTGTAAAGAAGAAGTTCTGTAATATAAAGTGAGTATTTTTAATGTTTCATGTTCTTTATTCTTTTATCTATATGAATGCTTTCTTTAATATATAAGTCTCTTATATTTTAAAAGTATATCGGTATCGGAAACCAGTCGGCAGATTGTTGAGACGGGTTTAAGAACCGCTCACTGCAGCTGTATAATATTCACAATTTATACAGTGTGATTGGTGTAACAAATGGCCACATACCTTAGAATAGTAGATTCAACTTTACTATTGAAAAAAAGTTAAATTTACTATTATATTGTAGCATATTAAATTCCATATATTTTCCTTACAATTATTATATTATTATTGTTTGCTATCATCCGTATTCTCATACTTAGTACATTTTAGCCGATCCTTGGCTAATTTCGATCCTGTAATCATCCTGCATATGTAAGGAAAGGGGAAAATATATATCATCTTGTGATGTTACTAAGTAGGTGCATTTGAAGGACTAATAAGTTTAGCTTGAGCTTTTGTCTTTTTGCCCAGATTACATTGTGAAAGGTTCTGTTTACTTAATCAACTAAAATAAGACCAGACAGTTAAGCTTTGGCAGCTAAGGTTAATTCTTAGCTGTCAGATATTAACTGATTAGATAACAAGAGTATAATGTGCAGCGGAATAAATAATGGTGAAATAATGTAAAGACAAGTGATTAGTGTATGTGTGTGTAAGTGGGTGTGTGTTTGTGTATGATAATACCAAATGACACAAGGGTTTAAAGTGGTTCAGAGTTCACACCTCCTACGTCCACTCTCACTGTCAATCTTGACAAGTGAGTTCAATCCACTATACTCTAGTTTCCTTTAAGAGTTACAAGATTGAATAGGCAAGTTCCTTGAACCCCTATTCCTAATTAGTACAGTCAATTAGGGATTTGCTTGTTACGAAGCAAATTACAATACACACTTAAAGTCAATCTTAAGTGGTTTACAAAGTTATTTATACACTTGAAGTACAGTCTCAAGTGTCTGAGAATTATTTGATAATGGTTTGCAGGTTTGCAAGTATGCAAGGGTGAAGGGAAGGTTTCAAAAGTTGTAGGTTGAAGGGGCAGTAGCTTCAGTCAAGGAGGCTTCCTTTTATAAGCTGGAATATAGCCGTTGGAGGGGACAAGGCAGTAAATGAATGTGGGTGAAATAGTGTTTGCATTTAGGGCCTTGTTGACTGGATGAGAACAGGCTAAAATTTGCAACCTTTGTGCAGAGGATCTTCATGGAGATGACATGGCAATGTTTGTTGAGAGTTTTAGGCAAGGCACATCTTGAACATCACAGAGACAAACCATTGCTACTGTCTTTGAAGATCATAGCTGTCAGAGGAATGAGACCTCTGCTGTTGAGATCCTTAGCTGTCAGGTTTAGCTATTTGATCTAGATGAATAGGAGTCAAGGATTGAGATAGGTGACATGTAATGATCTCTTTGTAATGAAATACATTTGAATTATTTGAATGGTCTTTATTGATCATTGCTGTCAGGATGGTTTGTAAGAGTAGTTTAAGTCTTGATTGTCCAATGTCCATTGAGTGTATCTTGGCTGTTAGATAACATTGGATATGTTTCTTTGTCAAGACCATATATAACTATGTATCTACATAGTTAGGTCCTAACACATTGTTTAGTGCAGTTTCTAATTTGCTCCAATGATAAGGATTTCTCCTTCTTTCTTCCATTAATTCTTGTTCAAAGAGTTTAATTTCCTCTATTAGTTTTTTCTCTTTTTTACTGATCTTTGTAAAAATTTGTCTAAATCAAGTCATTGCACCTGTAAACATAAAAATTAGTCTGATATTAGCATGGGATTTTGTTGAAAACTTCCTATGTAATCGTTTTCTATACATTTTATGATTTTTTTTAATGCAGAGATATCTGCTTCAATGGAGTTTTTGTATTTATAAGTAAACTTTTAATATAAAAGTTCTTCTAGATCAAAGATGTGATATCTGAGCTCTGTTGTTTTACTAATTGGTACTTTCGTATGGATGTTTTTACTTTCTTTTAATAATACTTCTGTTTTTTGAAAACAATAATTTAAATAATTTATATTGTTTAGATATATGAGATTGTCGTTAATTTTTATAGACCATTCTAGGACACCCAAAAGGGAAGAATCAGGTTTTTCTTGATTTCTTGCAATATTAATGGTTTCTTCATGCAATCTTTCTCTTGCCGTTAGTTCTTGTATTGGTTGTGATTGTGAAGTAGAGCATGTATTTAATTTTAATTTTTTAATATTCAATTTTTCATTGCAGGAATTCTCTTGTTAGGATTTCTGGGACAAAATTATCTTTTCTTGCAATATGAATTATTTCAAAGTCAAAAATTTATAATAAAGCTTGCCCGCAAAAATTTGTTTTGCAGCTACGTTTTTTACAACTTTTTGTAAGACATCCTTTGCAGCTTTGCAATCTACTTTAACTGTAAATTTCTGATTTAATAAGTCATCATGAATTTTGTTATACATAAGACTATTGAAAGGATTTCCTTTTTTATTGTTGAATATTTAGATTGTGTTTCATTCCATACTCCTGAACAATATCTAATTATATGGGTATTTTCGTTTATTTGTTGGGTTAATATTCCACCATACCCTGTTTCTGAGGCATTAGTAGAGTCTGTTTAGTGTGCTTTTGGATCACATATTGTTAAACATGCTAATTGTTTCACATGTATCTTAATTTGCTTGACTATGTTTGTGTGTTCTTTCGTCCACGGTTTCAGATTCTTTTTTAGTCTATCAAAAAGAGGTTTACAAATTTATCTTATTTTTGGGAAAAAGTCTGCTATATAATTTAATGATCCTAGGAACCTTTGTAATTGAGTTTTGTCTTTTATTTCATCCGGGAATTTATCTGCAAAATCTATAGATCTTTGAATTGGTATTATGGTATTGTTGGTTATCTCATGTCCTAAAAATCTTACTTTAGTTTGGTATAATTTTATTTTAGCTTTTGATAAATCTAAACCGTTCTTTATCATTACATTGTAAAATATGTTTAAATGTTTCTCATGTTGTTCTAAATTTTTACTAAAGATTAATACATCATCTATGTAGACTATAATCAAAGTGTATGCTGTAAATGTTTCATTCATTATTTTTTGAAATTCACTTGGTGCGTTTTTTAGCCCAAATGGCATGACATTCCATTCGTATTGATCAAACGGTACTGTAAAAGCAGTTTTGTATTTATCCTGTTCTGCTATTTGTATTTGCCAAAATCCTAATTTCGTATCAAATTTTGAGAAAATTGAAGCATTATGGAGTCTTTTTAATAAGTCTTGTTTATTAGGAATTGGATATCTAATCCATTTAAGTGATGTATTTAATGGTTTATAATTAATTACTAATCTTGGAGCTCCTCTCTCAATTTCAGCATTTTTTGATACATAAAAAGCAGAGCATGACCATGGTGATTTAATTTTTTCTAATTAGTTTTTATTTAGTATATCTTTTATTTCTTTTTTGCAATATTCAAATAGTTCTTGATTCATTTGAATTGGTCTTGCTTTTGTTGGAATCATTTTTTCATTAAATCCTTTTCGTAGGGTAAGGTTATAACATGTTTTTTCTTTCCCAAAAGGCTGTGGGGAGATCAGAACATAGGTCTTTTTCATATTTTTCTAGTGTTTTTGCAATTATGTTCTTGTATTCTTGTAGTTGTAATTTTTCTTCTAGTTTGATATTATGTAAGTCTTCTTTTAGAAAATCAATTTTTTTTTGTATTATATTTTTTTTTTGATATATTTGTTCTTTTTAAGTTGCTTACAGCATGGTTAGAGACAGTATATAAAAATCTAAATATTATTTTCTGTCCTTGTATTTTTGTTTCTACTCCTTGTTTGGATACTGTAAAAGGGTATACCATTTGTAAGAAGGGATTTTCCAAAATGACTCTTGTATTTAGATCTTTTACAAGTAGTAAGCTTGTTTTGAAGCAAATATTGTTATTACATATATGTGCTCCTGGTATTTTGTAATTAACTTGTAATTTTGATGAATTTGCTGTTGAAAGACTTTGTTTTGTTTTAATAAAGTATTTTGAAGGTATTATACCTTGTTCTATACAGTTTAAGTCTGCTCCGGAATCTAGCATAGCTATTCCTTGGTATTGAAAATTTCCTATTTTCATGTCTATGGTGACATACCATTTTTGAAATCTGACTTTAGTCAATGTGTATACACTTCCTTCTGTATTTTCTTCTGTGGAAGAGTTTGTTTCTGGTGTTTCTGTTTCTGCATTTTCTCTTGTATTTATCTTTATTCCTTTGTTTTTTGTTTTTGAAAAAGGGTTTTGGAAATGTTCATCTAGGTCTAGATTTTTTGTTTGGGAAGTTTCTCCTCTATATCTTGCACTTATTTCTTTTTTGATTTCGTGCAACATCATTTTTTTCTTCTAATTCTTTTTGCGATTTTTGTAATTCTAGATTGTTTTGTTTTAATATTTTTATTTCTTGTTTTATTTCTTTAATTTCTTTTTGTAAGTCATTAGAAGATATTTGTTTCTTTTTATCCTGAAACATTTTTACAATGTCTTCATATTGGGACGGTGTTGACGTTTACTGTTTTTCTTCATTTATGGTTTTTTTTTAGTTGTCTTAAGAATTTTCTTTTTATGATTGGTTCTTTTATTTCTTTGATTTTGTCTAGTATTTCATCGTATTGTTCTAAAGTATTAATTTTGTTATTGCATAAGCATACTCCACTGTTACAATTTTGACATTCTTCTTTTTCTTCATTATCTGTACTATCCGTGCTAGATGAGGGGTCTATTGAACTAGAATATTCATTTTCGGTTGATACTTCAAGGTTGTCTATTTTAAATATTATTTGGTCTATTTCTTTTATGTTGAGACTATTACAAATTTGTTTTATTTGTTTTCTTGTTGGGCAATTCCTTGCTATATGGCCATGTTTTTTACATAAAAAACATCTTATTTCTTTATTATAGGTTCTTGAGTTTTTATTATTCCTTTTATAATTTTTGTTATTGTACTTGTTACTGTACTTTTTCTTATGGCTTGGCTTTTATAATATTCAGGAGGGTCTTTCGTGTAGTTTTTATTTGTTTTTCTATGTTTCCTCCTATAAGTACTATTTTTGTAATAGTGTTAGTACCCGATCCTAAAAAAAGATATTTTAATCTTGTTCCTAAAAGAATTGTTTTGGACTGATTAGGGTTGACAAAACCCTAATTACTCTTTTAAATATTTCTCTTTCTCGCGCCGTCAACGGCCGCTGACGTGAAGGCTACGCCTGATAAAAGGTTCGATCGACCCTTTAAAGGTTCGATCGACCCTTTTCTTCGGTCCATCAGCCGTAAAGGCCCACTTCCTGAGCACTATAAATACATGCACACTGTTCACATTTTTAACACACATCCTCAACGGAAAAAGTCAAGACTAAACTTGAGTTTTCCATTCCACACATCTCCCAATATTGCTCCGAATCTTACTAGATTCGATCTCAAAGTTTTGCCACTATTGGTAAGTCTTTTATTTAATATTCTGTTCTTTATTATTATTATTGCAGCGCTAGATAGTTTATTGGCATGCTTAATATGTTCTAATTATGCCTATATGCTAGATTTAGGACGATTTTAATATATTTAAGTATGTATAGCCGATGATGATCTAAGGTTTCATCCAAGAAACCCGATGGATCTAGGAATTATTTCTTTCCTTCCTCCTTAGTAACAATTATCCCATGATCAAAAATTCCCCAAGGATGAACGTTGATTACTGCACCTTCCGAGGGCCTAAATCAAAGGTTCTAGGGTGTGATCATCCGTTAATTCTTTCTCTCCCCTCCTCCTTATGCATGATCCCGCTTCTTCTATCTATTCCTGTAAACACCGCACACAACCAACACCCCACATGCTAGAAAGACCGATCCGTCGGGCAATAGGAGTGATAACACTTCTTCTTCTGTTGTAACTTGACCCTCGAACCCAATCACATGCTTAGCCTTTTTTCAATGCTTTGGGCTATATCAAAGCGGCGTGGCGACTCTCATAAAATTAAACTAATATTTTTAATATGGTTTAAATCGAGTGTCACTTAATGAATATCCCATTTCGGTCCGACTTTCCATGATTATTTATTTTAAACTTTCGAATGCGTGTTGCATCGGAACAGGGTATTCACAGTGGCGACTCTGCTGGGGACTGTTTTGAAACTTTTTCAAACTTATGGGGTCAGACTTTCTTTTTTTGTGGTGTTGTACATTATTTCTCTTTACCCCCTTTCACTTTTAACTGTTGCATTCGCATGCATAAAAGTTAAAAACAAAAAAAAATATCTTTCTCTTTTTTCCTTGAAAAGAATTAGATCTTTCACCTCACACTACCACTAGAGTCCGTGTCACACTGCACAGCTACCCCTTAACCCATCGGAGAAGCCAAAGTGCGGGAAGTTTGGTGATCATGTCGCCTCCCTTCCGAGTCTCACTTGGCCATCCATTCATCAGTGCGCTTCGGCTGCACGGTGGAAACCTGAAGCCTAACTTTGGTGTCACCCACTTTTACTAAGAACACACTCCTTGTGACCGGTTGGTTTGACTAGCTTTTTCCTATAGACAATTAATATAGTATTCATATTGTGTCAACACGAGTCAATGATGAGTCGAGATCTATTTCCTTTTAAAGGACGTGCCATGAAAGGAAAGTGATCGATCTTGTCCTATCATCAAATTGTCGGACCCACAATGAATATTATAGTAAACGTCTATAGGCGAAGGTTAGTTGTTAGGATCCACCACTTTAGGAATACTAGATAGTTGTGAAAAAGGGGTATCCCTTCCAACCAAAAGTAGGTTCTATAAAAATAGAAGGCTTTTTTGTAAATAAAATGCTTAACTATCCCTCAATTTAGGACCTTACAAGGTCCACTCTTCACCTCTTGGACCATTCGCGGTTCGCTCTCTCTAATTTGGACCATCCTAGGTCCACTTTCTCAACCTAGGACCCTCCAAGGTCCACTCTTCATTTCTAGGACCCTCCGAGGTACACCTTTTGCCTCTTGGACTATTCACGGTCCATATCATCAATCTTGGACCCTCTGAGGTCCACTCTTCTTTTTCTTGGACCATTCGCGGTCCATTTTCTTAATCTTGGACCATTTAGGTCTACTTTTCAAACTAGGACCCTTTAAGGTCCACTCTTTGCCTTTTGGACAAGTCGCTGTCCACATCCCTCATCTCTTGGACCATTCGAGGTCCACTTCCTCTACTATGGACTACCATAGGTCCACTCTCTCTATCTTGGACCGTTTAAGGTCCACTCTTCATCTCTTGGACCCTTCTAGGTCCACTTCCTCTACTACGGACCTTCAAAGGTCCACTCTCTCTAATTTGGACTATCCAAGGTCTATTCCCTCAATCTAGGATCCTTTGAGGTCCACTCTTCATCTCTTGAACCATTCACGGTCCACTCTATCTACTTTGGACCATCCAAGGTCCACTTTCTCAACCTAGGACCCTCTGAGGTCCACTTTTCATTTCTTGGACCATTCGCGGTCCATTCTCTCTATTCTAGACCATCCAAGGTCCCTCCTCCAATTTAGGAACCTTCAAGGTCCACATCCTCTACTACGGACCACCCTAGGTCCATTCTTTCTATCTTGGACCGTTCAAGGTCCACTCCTCATCTCTTGGACCCTTCAAGGTCCACATCCTCTACTACGGACCACCCTAGGTTCATTCTTTCTATCTTGGACCGGTCCACTCCTCATCTCTTGACCCTTCAAGGTCCACACCCTCTGCTATGGACCGCCCTAGGTCCAGTCTCTCTATCTTGGACCGGTTAAGGTCCACTCCTCATCTCTTTGACCCTTCGTGGTCCTCTTCCTATACTATGGACCCCTAGGTCCACTCTCCCAATCATGGACCATTCAAGGTCCACTTCTCATCTTTTGGACCCTTCTAGGTCCACTTCCTCTACTATGGACCCCTAAGTCCACTCTTTCAATATTGGACCGTTCAGGGTTCACCCCTCTTCTCTTGGACCCTCCGAGGTCCATTTCCTCCACCCTGGGGCATCCAAGGTCCGCTCTCAAGTACTAGATCACCCATGATCTATTCCTCTTCTCTTGAACCCTCTGAGGTCCACTTCCTCTAATTTGGACCATTCAAGGTCCATTCCTTAATTTAGGACCCTTCGAGGTCCACTCTCTCTATCTAGGACCATTAAAGGTCCACCCTTCCACCTGAGACTCTCCGAGGTCCACCCCTCGTCTCTTGGACCATCCATGGTCTACCCCTTTATCTTAAGACCACCCGTGGTCTATATCCTTCTACTTGGGACCCTCCATGGTTCACCTCTCATCTCTCGGACCATCCATGGTCCACTCCTCTACCTTAAACCATCCATGGTCTATATCCTACACTTAGGACCACCTGTCATCTCTCGGACCACTCTTGGTCCATTCTAAGACCCTCCGAGGTCCACTCTTCATCCCTTTGACCATCCATGACCACCCATGGTCTACATCCTTCAAGTTAGGACCCTTCAAAGTTCTACCTCTTATCTCTTGAACCATCCACTGTCTGCTCCCTTAGTCTTAAAACCATCCATAGTTTAGATCCTTTATCTCTAGCACCCTTCAGCCAAAAACCCACCTAGATCAAACCTCTCTCGACTCATCTAGATCAAACCACCATCTAGGGCCTACCTAAGCCAACTTACCAATCAAGGCCAATTCTCATCCAAGTCCAATTAACTCGTCTAGATCACCCTCACTTATATTTGACCAAGGATCGAGTCATCTTCCTCTTCCTTTTTCACCAAACGGACTCTTTTACATTCATCCTCTCTCTTTCTCTAAACTTAACCCTGGTTGTATCATCAATCGGGGCCCCCTCGAACTACGGTGACCTGAGACTCGTACCTTAAATGGTAAGGGTTACGTAGGCAACTTCAGACCGGTCAAACTCTCAAATTGTGGAGATCAACTATTCTCTCAAAGATGCCTTAAGATTAATTATGAGTCTAATTCAACTCATTGGTTTGACTCTGCCATATGTTCTTAAAGAATTCTACGTCATGTCTATGGAGAAAAGCATTGAAGCCCTTAAAAAAGTCTCAGACATGAAGTTGGGAGTGATCAACCTCCTCAAAGACATGCATGAAATTGAGCAGCGCCATTTGTCTTACATTCACCAGTACTTGAGAAGAGTTCTTCCTCATGTTCAATTCCAGAGTCCCTACCATCCACATGCTTGTGGTCCCACTTATGGTCCTACACATCAAAATTTCTCATTCAGGATGCCTGCTGTGGCCACCAACCAACGAAGGGCACCAATACCCGAGTCACCCCCAAATTCAATCCAAGAGAAGAAGATCGACAAGGAGCATTTTGATGACTTAGGAATGCCTGTGGGTGAGTTCTTTGAAATTTTGGTGGGAAGGAGTTTGATCAAGCCGCTCGAGAATTACAAGCCTGTTAATAAGTGAACTAACTTGGATACATCCAAGTTTTGCAGATACCACAAGTACGTTGGGCATACCACTGACAAATATCTGGGACTGAAACGCTTGATTCAAAGATTGATCAACCAAGGAAAAATTCAGGGCCTCATTGATGAAGAAACCCTCGTCCTTCGAGGAAGGATTTAGATTCATTCAGTCTTGTAGGTTCTAGTGTGTCTTTCTTACGTCCACTTTGGGCATTGGTATGTAATGTCCACTTTGGAATAGTTACTTCAATAATAAAAGAGTCTTTCTTTCCTTTCTCTCTAGACTTGATACATAATCTCGCATTACTTTCAAGAAGATTGTTTTATTTATAATTATCACTTGATTGCTAATCTCACTGATTAACTCACCGGCTAATAACTCATAACAAAGTAAACAATTAATCTCAAAATAATAAATGCTTTGATTGGAGTGAACAACTCACTGTCCCTTCCTCATATACACCATCTCTATGCACCCTTCTCTCATACACTCTCTCCATACTCCACCATATACTTTTCGTACACTATCTCCAGACCCTCTCCTTGTACATGCCCTCTATGCTTTCTCAAGCATACACTTCCCCAAATACACTCTCCCCCACTTGACCTCCTTTCCATATGGTCAAGACAAGCACAAAGACCGTTGTTGCTCATCATCAGAGAATAGATGCTCACGCCACTACAATTTAAAGAAAATGCAAGGGGTTGTTCTTATCCTTCACAAGTGCTACATGAATATCAACTTGGGGCTCACCAACCCCCCAATCTCGCGTCTCCTCTGATTTTCCATTTGATCGATAAGCTTTCGTTGAATATGCTCACATATCTTTCTCATGGTCCGAATATATTTTGCCTTACTTAATAAGTCGGTTAAATGAGTTTGCATTTATTTTAAATACTCTTTTGAGAATGCTATCCAGTAGCGATTGAAGCTTAAACCTCTCACCATAGGAAGCCATAACCTTATCCTCACTAAATAATACCCTTTCATTTCAAGATCGACAAGTTTTGAAACCCTAAGGAAGAAGCCCATACTAGGGGCTCCCCTGACTCACAAAGGAAGTAATCACCTCCAAGCTCAAGAAAGGCGGAATGCAAAAGAAACTCATACAAGGGGCTCCCTCGACTCACAAAAGAAGGGACCACCTCCAAGCCCAAGAGGGAAAAGGTAAACGCATCCTAAGGCATACGCTAGGGGCTATCGCGAGCAAACAAATCCGAAGGCTTTTCTCGAGAAGAGGGTGTCAAAAAAAAAACCCTCCATCACTCCGAAGTGAACCTCCCATCTCAAAGGTTGTGAAAATGAGACATCGAGTGAAGGTCCTATCGTGATCAAGTTACCTGCTAAAATCACAACAAACTCACGAGAAGAAGCAACAAAGATTCCCTCTTGGACAAATCCCGTAAACCAATTCCAAGTCCATCCTCTCACTTTTAGAGGATTCCATCACCACCCTTGACCTTGTCAAAATCAAAGTTAACCTCACTCTTAGAGGTTCTGAAGAAGCGACAACAAGAAAATCCCTTCACCTTAGAGATCCCAAACACATCCCTCAAACCAACCTCTCAGCAAAAGGCCCAGCCGACCTCTCACTTTAAGAGGTCATGTTAAGCATCACCTAATGATCGATCGCAACCCAAAGCCCAGCTACAACCGCTACCGGATGGCATTCTCATTTCCTTAAAAGATTATTTAAAAGAAATGCATATTCAAATTTTTGAGTCACTTGTTATCCTACTTGAGCATATTACATACTCTCTCCAAGTTTGGGAACTCGTCCTATTCTTGAAATCGTTCATTCGACTCCTCAAACCTGCTGCAAAAGTCTCACTGGGGGCTTCGCATCCGTGCCTCTCAGCGGCACTCCGGTAAAAGCAAGGAGACACGCGCCAGGGACTACTCCCCTCGGCTTGCGAGAATAAAGGAACAACGAATCTTAACTTGAAAGACAGAAAAATAGAAGGGGCTATAATCAGTCAAGTCCCACTCCAATCTTTTTCTATTTTTCATTCTTTCTCATAAAGAAGATCAATGCAGCGGCAGCCCGCACGACAATTACCACCGAACAGTCCAGAGCAGCAAGCAACAACGGAACATCCTACTCCTTCTAAAGTCAAGCCCGATTTCACCATCAATCGATTTTCTCTCTCTTATTCCAGCTTCAAATCAAAACATTCATTATTTGTTTACTTATATAATTGGAATTTGATAAACCAATCAGTGAGGTCCATTCTCGAGCAATCAAAATATAATTCTGAATAAAACAATTCTTCAAATGTCTCGACAAGTCTTCTTTTCTACAATCTAGGAAGAGCCAAACACTTACTTTCTGTCAAGCAGGGGCTTCCTTACACTTGTACATATACTCGCATGGTCATCCGAGAAGTCAAAACACAAGAACCTTCTCTAAAATCTCTCTCCTTTCAAAGTGTCCCTGTTGTATTTCAATACATTTTCTTTCTTTTACTTTTTGAGTCGACTGAATGATTTAAAAATAGAGACGCTAAGGCACTTTGCTCTAAGCCTTCATCAAACATTGAGGCTCCCCTCAACGGAAATGGGTCGACTATGTGGTTCTTCAGAAAAGGCCAGGGGCTCTAACAAGAATCGGGGCTCCAACGAAGTCATATCTAGCAAGAAGGGCATCCCTTGTCATCAAGATCAGCATGTGGCAAACTCTTTGAGTTAGTTAGAAACATAATTAATCATAAGGCCTCCTTATCAAATTAACATACTTTCAAAATGCCATCCTCCTTGGCACCTTGTTTACAAAATCACTCTTTGGTCTCCACAAATTTTCAAACTCTTCAAGTCTATCAAAGACGTATCTCTGTGACTCTCAAGATGACTCGGTCCTACCCCTTATCTCTGGACATCAAACTTATCCAATCCCATCTTCTATCATAGACACCTACTCGGCCTCGCCTGGCTTAAACCATAACCTTTCTGCTCAAATTGCCTTGTTTAGACTTACCACAAATGTAAACCCTAGCTTTAAGCCTAGGTGACAAATACCTCTCAAAACCCTAGCTTCGAGCCTAGGAGACAAAACTCCTCTCTAAACCCTAGTAATAATCCCAATCTTTTAATCTCTTGTGTTAGGGAAGACGTACATATCCCAATCACTTGGTTCTTCGGCTCAGGAAGCCATAATAATCCCAATCAATTCAAAGGGTGACTTCCTTATACGTCAATTCAAGGGTGACTTCCTTATACGTCAACCCAAAGGGTGACTTCCTTATACGTCAATTCAAAGGGTGACTTCCTTATACGTCAATTCAAAGGGTGACTTCCTTATACGTCAATTCAAAGGGTGACTTCCTTATACGTCAATTCAAGGGTGACTTCCTTATACGTCAACCCGAGGGTGACTTCCTTATACATCAATTCAAGGGTGACTTCCTTATACGTCAATTCAAGGGTGACTTCCTTATACATCAATTCAAGGGTGACTTCCTTATACGTCAATTCAAGGGTGACTTCCTTATACGTCAATTTTTAGGGTGACTTCCTCATACATCAATTCAAAGGGTGACTTCCTTATACGTCAATTCAAGGGTGATTCCTTAATACGTCAATTCTCGAGTGATTCCCACACAGTCACATCTTTAGCTTAAGACACCACACGTCCTCCATTCTTGGGTACTAAACGCCCATTTCTTTCTCTCCCGAACAGAATTCTGAACTACGATTTGGCTTGATTCCTCTTGGGATACGTAGGTAGCCCGACAAGGGTTCAGCCGCTCGACCTACCTGGTCACCTTTCATTTGCGACTCAGCTCGAGTTCAAACATCAAATCCGCAAGCTCATCATTCCACCCCTGAAATCCCTTTTTTCAGGACGGATCCTATCTTAATCGTCGACCCCACTTGTCTTACAAGAAGCGTCGCCGAGGGGCTACTGTTAGTACCCGGTCCTAAAAAAGGATATTTTAATCTTGTTCCTAAAATAATTGTTTTGGACTGATTAGGGTTGACAAAACCCTAATTACTCTTTCAAATATTTCTCTTTCTCGTCGGTAAAAGGTTCGATCGACCCTTCTCGTAAAGGTTCGATCGAACCTGAAGGTTCGATCGACCCTTCTCATAAAGGTTCGATCGACCCTTCTAGTAAAAAGGTTCGATCGACCCTTCTCGTAAAGGTTCGATCGACCCTTCTCGTAAAAAGGTTCGATCGACCCTTCTCGTAAAGGTTCGATCGAACCTTCTCATAAAGAGGTTCGATCGACCCTTCTCGTAAAGGTTCGATCGACCCTTTTAAGGTTCGATAGACCCTTCTCCAGAAAGGTTTGATCGACCCTTTTCTTCAGTCCATCAGCCGTAAAGGCCCACTTCCCGAGCATTATAAATATGTTCACACTTCTTCACTTTTCAACACAACACATCCTCAGTGGAAAAAGTCAAGAGTAAACTTGAGTTTTCCATTCCACACATCTCCCAATATCGCTCCGAATCTTACTAGATTCGATCTCAAAGCTTTGCCACAATTGGTAAGTCTTTTATTTAATATTCTGTTCTTTATTATTATTATTGCTGCGCTAGATAGTTTATTGGCATGCTTAATATGTTCTAATTATGCCTATATGCTAGATTTAGGACTGTTTTAATATATTTAAGTATGTATAGCCGATGATGATCTAAGGTTTCATCCAAGAAACCCGATGGATCTAGGAACTATTTCTTTCCTTCCTCCTTAGTAACAATTATCCCATGATCAACAATTCCCCAAGGATGAACGTTGATTAGTGCACCTTTCGAGGGCCTAAATCAAAGGTTCTAGGGTGTGATCATCAATTAATTCTTTCTCTCCCCTCCTCCTTATGCATGATCCCGCTTCTTCTATCTATTCCTGTAAACACCGCACACAACCAACACCCCACATGCTAGAAAGACCGATCCGTCGGGCAATAGGAGTGATAACGTTTCTTCTTCTGTTGTAACTTGACCCCCGAACCCAATCACATGCTTAGCCTTTTTTCAATGCTTTGGGCTATATCAAAGCGGCGTGGCGACTCTCATAAAATTAAACTAATATTTTTAATATGGTTTAAATCGAGTGTCACTTAATGAATATCCCATTTCGGTCCGACTTTCCATGATTATTTATTTTAAACCTCCGAATGCGTGTTGCATCGGAACGGGGTATTCACAAATAGGGATTGTAATTTCTTTCATTTCTTCTCTTTTTATGGGGTGGTTGTAATCTTCTAAATCCAAATTGTTCACACCAGTGTCCTAATTCTTTTCGTGTTTGTGCACTTTCTTTCTTTAATTTGTTACTTAATTTTTGATCCTGACATAGTTTTAAGCCAGTAATATTTACGCAAGTAATTAAATCTCCATAGGTTAATTCATTATAGGAAATATTCCCATATTTCTGTTCTATTGTGTCTTTTACTTTTTCTGAAAATAATCCTGGTAAATCAGTAATAAATTTTTCTTTCCAGTGGTAATTATTTGGGTCTGCTAGATTGAAGACTGTTTTAAAAAAAATTTCTTTATACCATTTGAATTGTTCAAGTTTTCTACATTTTAGATTTTGTAATATTTCATAATTTCTTTCTGATGTTAAATATTAAGGTTATTAATTGTTGTTTTATAAATGTTGCCTACGTTAATCATTTCTTTTGTTTTATTTATAATTTCCATTTCGCTTAATCCAATAATATTCCATTCATATAGATTTTTTGCATTATATGATTTTTGTTGATTTCCTATTATTTCTAAGTCATCTGGTTCTTTCCTATAATTTGGAAAACTTCTTATGGCTTGAATTTCTCTATTTCTATTTTCTTTGTTTGTTGTGCTATATTCTGTATGGTCCGAATTTGAAGTGAATTCAGATTCAGAAGATTATTCATCATATTCTGTTAATATACTTATGTTCTTGTTGTTGCTTGTTCCAAATTCATTCTTTACTTGTAAATGGATTTTTATTTCATCCATTAAGTCATTTAAAGGGTTGTGTAAGGTTGGTCTTACACCTGACATGTGAAATGGGTTTAGAGAAGCTAGTATTCTTTTCTTGAATATTGTAAGTTCTCTTTCTTTTCTATTTGATGGGGTCAAGTTGTATAATTCTGAATATTCCGTGAATCTTTGGGATATCATTCCTGTTTCTGGTTGTTTATTAACGGGCGTAGGAAAATCTGTTAAATTTATATCTTCTATGCCTCTTTTTACTAGTGTTATACCATTCGTGACATTATCCATTTTTTCTTCTACTCTATCCGGTTGTTGTCCAATGGTATGTAGAGCTAGATTGGTCCTGTTGTTTTGTAGATGTATGTCCCTAGTTATTTTTTCTTCTATATGCTCAGGGTGTATTATGGGTATCATTCCATTATTTACCCTATTTTTGCAAAAATAAGCTGGTTCTAGGGGGGGGTGTCTTTCGCTTTCGTAATATTCATGACTTGGTAAATGATCATTTGCATTTACTTTGTGCCAATTCCTCATTTTTTTTTATTATTGGTGTTATTTTATATAAATAATCAATATTTAAAAATTCAAAGAATGGTACATGCATTTCTTGTATTTTGCAAAATTCATAACATGTTTCTTTAATTGATTTTTGTTCTTTTTCTTTATAAGATTCAAAGAATAGTTTTCTATTCTCTATGTTTTCTTTACTCTTGAAATCTTATCTTAAAATATTTTTATTTAACTCAAATTCATTTTTTATCATGTTTATTGTAAAATTACTGTCTCCATAAGGATGGACAAAATTTCCATTTCTTTTTATGTCAATATTATCCGTTTCATATTGGTTTTCTGTTTCAATTTCTGATTCAAAAATTGGTTGTTTATTTTGTGAATTATTTCCTTGTTGGAATTCATATAATCCTGAGGTGGATCTTCTAGATGGTGTACTAAAATTAAGGTTTTTACTTCTGTTTAAAGATTGTGATCTTTTAAATTTTAAATCTACCGAGCCATCTTCGTATTGTATTACTTGTTCTAATTCATTTGTTTGTTTCTTTTTTATACTTGTATTTGGTACAGTTTTAGATGGGTAAGTCCATTTTTCAGGTAGAGTTATATCACTGAGTCGGCCTCTGGAGAAACACGTTTCTCCATAACTTATGGAGAAACGTGTTCTGGATATCCAAAAGCTTTGGGATGGATATCCAGAAAAAAAGATTTGGGGCCAAGGCCAAATTCTAAATTTCTGGATATCACTTTCATAAGGTTCTGGATATCAAGAACATTGAATATTGATATCGAGAAGCCTTGGGACGGATATTCAGAAAAAAAAAAGATTTGAAGCCAAATCCAAGGCCAAGACCAAATTTATGATTCGGGATATCACTTTCATAAGGTTCTGGATATCCAGAACATTGAATAGTGATATCCAGAAGCTTTGGAAAGGATATCCAGAAAAAAAGATTTGGGGCAAAGGCTAAGGCCAAGGCCAAATTTCTGATTCTGGATATCACTTTCATAATGTTCTGGATATCAAGAAGCCTTGGGACGGATATCCAGAAGCTTTGGAAAGGATATCCAGAAAAAAAAAATTGGGGCAAAGACCAAGGCCAAGGCCAAATTTCTGATTCTGGATATCACTTTCATAAGGTTCTGGATATCCAGAAGCCTAGGGACGAATATCCAGAAAAAAGAGTCGTGCCATACTTATGGAGAAACGTGTTCTGGCCTGCATTGTCGCGCGACATGTCGGGCCCCGTTTCTCCATAAATTTTGGAGAAACGCGTTTCTCCCCAGATTTTATGTATATCACTCCATTTAATAGTTTTTGGAATTGTTATATTAGCTTTTGTGTTGTCAATTTCCCAAAAGATTGTTTCTCCGGTTGTTTTAATTTTGTTGAAAGCATTTGGACAAAGTCCAGTATTCATTACTTGAAAATGTAGTCTGTAAAATATTTCATAAATATGTGAACCCATTTGCATATGATAATTATGCGTTAAAATATCTAAGTTTAGAATTTTCATGATATGTGGGTTTGTTAAAGATACTGTGAAATTGGGATAGGTATTGAAATATATTGGTCCATTCGTTAATCTGGTTTCGATTGCTCCTATTAAAGAATCTATGTAATTTAAGTGTCTTGCATCTCTTAATGCTATTTGTTTGCTGGTGTCTAATCCTTCCATTATTAATGGTTTGATTGCTATTTGGACTAACCCTATATGTAAAAATCTGTATCCTTGTGATATATATTTTTTATTGACTATTTTGAGAATAATCTCATTGTTTGATTATTGGAATATAACGGAATAAATGTTTCTTTTGATAATATGTTATTATTGTTACTATCCTCATTATTCTCAACTAGTATATTATAATCATCCATTTGATTATTATGATCTCTAAGAGATAGTCTATTCGTAAAATTACCTAACCAACTCATTATTTATTATTTGTCTTGCTTCTCGGATACACTTCCTTACCCAACGGATGCACGACTTACACTCCTTTCTGCGTGACTTAGACCTAGGTGACACACCGACTCGGGACAAATAAATAAATTGAGCTAATTAACTAACTTTGTTGAGTAAGAAGGCTCTGATACCAAAATTAGCAAAGTATCGGCTAAAATGTACTAAATATGAGAATACGGATGATAGCAAACAATAATAATATAATAAGCATAAGGAAAATCTATGGAATTTAATATGCTACAGTAAAATAGTAAATTTGACTTTTTTCAATAGTAAAGTTGACTCTACTATTCTAAGGTACGTGGCCATTTGTTAAACCAATCACACTGCATAAATTGTGAATATTATACAGCTGCAGTGAGCGGTTCTTAAACCCGTCTCAACAATCTGCCGACTGGTTTTCGATAAAAATGGTATATCACCATAGACATGAAAATAGGAAATTTTCAATAAAAAGGAATAGCTATGCTAGATTTCGGAGCAGACTTAAACTGTAGGTATAATACCTTCAAAATACTTTATTAAAACAAAACAAAGTCTTTCAATAGCAATTTCATCAAAATTACAAGTTAAATACAAAATACCAGAAGAACATATATATAATAACAACATTTCCTTCAAAACACGCTTAATACTTGTAAAAGATCTAAATACAAGAGTCATTTTTGGAAATCCCTTCTTACAAATGTTATACCCTTTTACAGTATCCAAACAAGGAGTAGAAATAAAAATACTAGGACAGAAAATAATATTTAGATTTTTATATCCTAACTCTAACCATGATGTAAACAACTTACAAATAACAAATATATCAAAAATAAATATATTACAAAAACAAATTAATTTTCTAAAAGAAGACTTACACAATATCAAACTAGAAGAAAAATTACAACAACAAGAACACAAGAACATAATTGCAAAAACACTAGAAAAATTTGAAAAAGACCTATGTTTTGATCTCCCCACAGTCTTTTGGGAAAGAAAAAACCATGTTATAACCTTACCCTACGAAAAGGATTTTGGTAAAAGATCATTTGCATTTACTTTGTGCCACTTCCTCATTTTTTTATTAATGGTGTTATTTTATATAAATAATCATTATTTAAAAATTCAAAGAATGGTACATGCATTTCTTGTATTTTGCAAAATTCATAATATGTTTCTTTAATTATTTTTTGTTCTTTTTCGTTATAAGATGCAAAGAATAGTTTTCTATTCTCTTTGTTTTTCCTTTACTCTTGAAATCTTTTCTTAAAATATTTTTATTCAACTCAAATTCATTTTTTATCATGTTTATTGTAAAATTACTATCTTCATAAGGATGGACAAAATTTCCATCTCTTTTTATGCCAATATTATCCGCTTCATATTGGTTTTCTGTTTAAATTTCTGGTTCAAATTTTTTTTGTTTATTTTGTGAATTAATTCCTTGTTGGAATTCATATCTTCTTGAGGTGGATCTTCTAGATGGTGTACTAAAATTAAGGTTTTTACTTCTGTTTAAAGATTGTGATCTTTTAAATTTTAAATCTACCGAGCCATCTTCGTATTGTATTACTTGTTCTAATTCATTTGTTTGTTTCTTTTTTACACTTGCATTTGGTACAGTTTTAGATGGGTAATTCCATTTTTCAGGTAGAGTTATATCACTCCATTTAATAGTTTTTGGAATTGTTATATTAGCTTTTGTGTTGTCAATTTCCCAAAAGACTGCTTCTCCGGTTGTTTTAATTTTGTTGAAAGCATTTGGACAAAGTCCAGTATTCATTACTTTAAAATGTAGTCTGTAAAATATTTCATAAATATGTGAACCCATTTGCATATGATAATTATGCATTAAAATATCTAAGGTTAGAATTTTCATGATATGTGGGTTTCTTAAAGATACTGTGAAATTGAGATAGGTATTGAAATGTATTGGTCCATTCGTTAATCTGGTTTCGATTGCTCCTATTAAAGAATCTATGTAATTTAAGTGTCTTGCATCTCTTAATGCTATTTGTTTGCTGGTGTCTAATCCTTCCATTGTTAATGGTTTGATTGCTACTTGGACTAATCCTATATGTAAAAATCTGTATTCTTGTGATATATATTTTTTTATTGACGATTTTGAGAATAAACTCATTGTTTGATTATTGGAATATAACGGAATAACTGTTTCTTTTGTTTTAATGGCTAATCTAGACTTAAAGTCGAATATGCCTTTATCTTTGTATATCTCAGAGGTTGATATTAAGGGAGGTTTCCAATTAGTTAAAAACTGAGTATCCCAAGAGATTTATTTAGATAATATGTTATTATTGTTACTATCCTCATTATTCTCAACTAGTATATTATAATCATCCCTTTGATTATTATGATCTCTAAGAGATATTCTATTCGTAAAATTACATAACCAACTCATTATTTATTATTTGTCTTGCTTCTCGGATACACTTCCTTACCAAACGGATGACCGACTTACACTCCTTTCTGCGTGACTTAGACCTAGGTGACACACCGACTCGGGACAAATAAATAAATTGAGCTAATTAACTAACTTTGTTGAGTAAGAAGGCTCTGATACCAAAATTAGCAAAGTATCGGCTAAAATGTACTAAATATGAGAATACGGATTATAGCAAACAATAATAATATAATAATCGTAAGGAAAATCTATGGAATTTAATATGCTACAGAAAAATAGTAAATTTGACTTTTTTTAGTAGTAAAGTTGACTCTACTATTCTAAGGTACGTGGCCATTTGTTACACCAATCAGACTGCATAAATTGTGAATATTATACAGCTGCAGTGAGCGGTTCTTAAACCCGTCTCAACAATCTGCCGACTGGTTTTCGATAAAAATGGTATGTCACCATAGACATGAAAATAGGAAATTTTCAATAACAAGGAATAGCTATACTAGATTCCGGAGCAAACTTAAACTGTATAGAACAAGGTATAATACCTTCAAAATACTTTATTAAAACAAAACAAAGTCTTTCAACATCAATTTCATCAAAATTACAAGTTAAATACAAAATACCAGAAGAACATATATATAATAACAACATTTCCTTCAAAACACGCTTAATACTTGTAAAAGATCTAAATACAAGAGTCATTTTTGGAAATCCCTTCTTACAAATGTTATACCCTTTTACAGTATCCAAACAAGGAGTAGAAATAAAAATACTAGGACAGAAAATAATATTTAGATTTTTATATCCCATCTCTAACCATGATGTAAACAACTTACAAAGAACAAATATATCAAAAATAAATATATTACAAAAACAAATTAATTTTCTAAAAGAAGACTTACATAATATCAAACTAGAAGAAAAATTACAATGACAAGAACACAAGAACATAATTGCAAAAACACTAGAAAAATTTGAAAAAGACCTATGTTTTGATCTCCCCACAGCCTTTTGGGAAAGAAAAAAACATGTTATAACCTTACCCTACGAAAAGGATTTTAGTGAAAAAAAAAACATGTTATATCCTTACCCTACGAAAAGGATTTTGGTAAAAGATCATTTGCATTTACTTTGTGCCACTTCCTCACTTTTTTATTATTGGTGTTATTTTATATAAATAATAATTATTTAAAAATTCAAAGAATGGTACATGTATTTCTTGTATTTTGCAAAATTCGTAATATGTTTCTTTAATTATTTTTTGTTCTTTTTCGTTATAAGATGCAAAGAATAGTTTTCTATTCTCTTTGTTTTTCCTTTACTCTTGAAATCTTTTCTTAAAATATTTTTATTCAACTCAAATTCATTTTTTATCATGTTTATTGTAAAATTACTGTCTTCATAAGGATGGACAAAATTTCCATCTCTTTTTATGCCAATATTATCCGCTTCATATTGATTTTCTGTTTAAATTTCTGATTCAAATTTTTTTTGTTTATTTTGTGAATTAATTCCTTGTTGGAATTCATATCTTCCTGAGGTGGATCTTCTAGATGGTGTACTAAAATTAAGGTTTTTACTTCTGTTTAAAGATTGTGATCTTTTAAATTTTAAATCTACCGAGCCATCTTCGTATTGTATTACTTGTTCTAATTCATTTGTTTATTTCTTTTTTACACTTGTATTTGGTACAGTTTTAGATGGGTAAGTCCATTTTTCAGGTAGTGTTATATCACTCCATTTAATAGTTTTTGGAATTGTTATATTAGCTTTTGTGTTGTCAATTTCCCAAAAGACTGTTTCTTCGGTTGTTTTAATTTTGTTGAAAGCATTTGGACAAAGCCCAGTATTCATTAATTTAAAATGTAGTCTGTAAAATATTTCTTAAATATGTGAACCCATTTGCATATGATAATTATGCATTAAAATATCTAAGGTTAGAATTTTCATGATATGTGGGTTTGTTAAAGATACTGTGAAATTGGGATACGTATTGAAATGTATTGGTCCATTCGTTAATCTGGTTTCGATTGCTCCTATTAAAGAATCTATGTAATTTAAGTGTCTTGCATCTCTTAATGCTATTTGTTTGCTGGTGTCTAATCCTTCCATTGTTAATGGTTTGATTGCTACTTGGACTAATCCTATATGTAAAAATCTGTATTCTTGTGATATATATTTTTTTATTGACGATTTTGAGAATAAACTCATTGTTTGATTATTGGAATATAACAGAATAACTGTTTCTTTTGTTTTAATGGCTAATCTAGACTTAAAGTCGAATATGCCTTTATCTTTGAATATCTCAGAGGTTGATATTAAGGGAGGTTTCCAATTAGTTAAAAACTGAGTATCCCAAGAGATTTCTTTAGATAATATGTTATTATTGTTACTATCCTCATTATTCTCAACTAGTATATTATAATCATCCATTTGATTATTATGATCTCTAAGAGATATTTTATTCGTAAAATTACCTAACCAACTCATTATTTATTATTTGTCTTGCTTCTCGGATACACTTCCTTACCCAACGGATGCACGACTTACACTCCTTTCTGCGTGACTTAGACCTAGGTGACACACCGACTCGGGACAAATAAATAAATTGAGCTAATTAACTAACTTTGTTGAGTAAGAAGGCTCTGATACCAAAATTAGCAAAGTATCGGCTAAAATGTACTCCCTCCGTCCCATTACAAGCCACACACTTTCCTTTTTGGGCGTCCCACTACAAACCACACACTTCCTAAAAAGGAAAGTTTTTATCACTATTCCCTCCACTCATTCTCTCTCCTCCATTATTTTAATACTCACAACACCATTATAATTTACTATTCTCTCCACTCATTCTCTCTCCTATTTTACTTTAACACTCACAACATTTATATTATTATTTTTTTCTTAATCTACGCGTGAATAGTAAGTGTGTTACTACTAATGGGACGGAGGGAGTACTAAATATGAGAATACGGATGATAGCAAACAATAATAATATAATAATCGTAAGGAAAATCTATGGAATTTAATATGCTACAGTAAAATAGTAAATTTGACTTTTTTCAATAGTAAAGTTGACTCTACTATTCTAAGGTACGTGGCCATTTGTTACACCAATCACACTGCATAAATTGTGAATTTTATACAGCTGCAGTGAGCGGTTCTTAAACCCGTCTCAACAATCTGCCTACTGGTTTCCGATACCGATATACCTTATTTTCCTTTTGATTATTATATTATTATTGTTTGCTATCATCCGTATTCTCATACTTTGTACATTTTACCCGATCCTTTGCTAATTTTAGTTTCAGAGCCTTCTTATTCAACAAAGTTAGTTATAGCTCAATTTATTGATTTGTCCCAAGTCGGTGTGTCACCTAGGTCTATGTCACGCAGAAAGGAGTGTAAGTCGTGCATCCGGTTGGTAAGGAAGTGTATCCGAGAAGCAAGACAAATAATAAATAATGAGTTGGTTAGGTAATTTTACGAATAGAATATCTCTTAAAGATCATAATAATCAAATGGATGATTATAATATACAAGTTGAGAATAATGAGGATAGTAACAATAAAAACATATTATCTAAAGAAATCTCTTGGGATACTCAGTTTTTAACTAATTGGAAACCTCCCTTAATATCAACCTCTGAGATATACAAAGATAAAGGCATATTCGACTTTAAGTCTAGATTAGCTATTAAAACAAAAGAAACAGTTATTCTGTTATATTCCAATAATCAAACAATGAGTTTATTCTCAAAATCTTCAATAAAAAATATATATATCACAAGGATACAGATTTTTACATGTAGGATTAGTCCAAGTAGCAATCAAACCATTAACAATGGAACGATTAGACACCAGCAAATAAATAGCTTTAAGAGATGCAAGACACTTAAATTACATATATTCTTTAATAGGAGCAATCGAAACCAGCTTAACGAATGGATTAATACATTTCAATACCTATCCCAATTTCACAGTATCTTTAACACACCCACATATCATGAAAATTCTAACCTTAGATATTTTAACGCATAATTATCATATGCAAATGGGTTCACATATTTATGAAATATTTTACAGACTACATTTTAAAGTAATGAATACTGGACTTTGTCCAAATGCTTTCAACAAAATTAAAACAACCGGAGAACAGTCTTTTGGGAAATTGACAACACAAAAGCTAATATAACATTTCAAAAAACAATTAAATGGAGTGATATAACTCTACCTGAAAATGGACTTACCCATCTAAAACTGTACCAAATACAAGTATAAAAAAGAAACAAACAAATGAATTAGAACAAGTAATACAATACGAAGATGGCTCGGTAGATTTAAAATTTAACAGATCACAATCTTTAAACAGAAGTAAAAACCTTAATTTTAGTACACCATCTAGAAGATCCACCTCAGGAAGATATGAATTCCAACAAGGAAATAATTCACAAAATAAACAACCAATTTTTGAATCAGAAATTGAAACATAAAACCAATATGAAGCGGATAATATTGGCATAAAAAGAGATGGAAATTTTGTCCATCCTTATGAAGACAGTAATTTTTCAATAAACATGATAAAAAATGAATTTGATTTGAATAAAAATATTTTAAGAAAAGATTTCAAGAGTAAAGGAAACAAAGAGAATAGAAAACTATTTTTTGAATCTTATAACGAAAAAGAACAAAAAATAATTAAAGAAACATATTATGAATTTTGCAAAATACAAGAAATGCATGTACCATTCTTTGAATTTTTAAATAATGATTATTTATTGAAAGTTTCGTGTAGCTAGGAAACTTAGATCACCCAACAGACAACAGATGTGAGTACAGATGTGTCTCACAACTGTCCACACATCCACAGATAATGCAGCGGAATAAAATAATTAAAAACAAATTAAATGAAATAACTCAAGAGTTATTTACGCTTACTGATCAATGTGATCAGCAAACTAGGCTTACGCCCAAAAACTTTTCACTATAAAAACTTTTGTTTCTTACAAAAACAAATAAGTGAAAAACTAAAATATGAAAATACTAAACGAGTTCTAATCACCTTCTATGACAAGAACAACTCCCCTTTCCCAAGTAGGATCTATTCTAGTCAGAAGTAAAACAAGAGAACTCTATGAAAACCTAGATGTGAGTTACGGATGTAAGGCACAACCTTCACTCACAACCTAAAACAATAATGTCGAATACAATGAAGTGTATGTAATTTTCTCTCTAAAATTCCGTAGCTTCTCATGTGCTGAATGCCTTGTATTTATAGTGTACCATGGAGAAAGTCATCATGCAATCAACATCTTCCTTTGTGAGATCTCTTTTCCTATATGAAAACATAAAACACACTCACAAGGAAATCAAATATTAGTAGGTTAGTCCTAATATAAAACTATGTATATAAATAAAATATATTTACTATATTTACAATTCCTAGTCAAAGTAGGATACTTATAAATCTTCCATGAAAGTCCCAAAATCTTCTTACCATAATAGAAGTCTTTTTAAATAAGGAAACATAAATATGTTCCCAAAAACTCACAGTTTCAATCTCCCCCTATTTTGGACTTTCTGGTCAAAACCAAAGATTTATAACAATCACATTTTATGACCACAGAATATAGAAAAAAAACATAACTCCCCCTGAATGGATGTGTGTCCAGATGTGTATACACATCCACACATAAAAACTGCATAGAACAATGTTAGAACAGAAAACAGCAGTTCATTAAAAACTAAAGCAACCATTCAGCAAAAATCCTAATTAAAACTATTACAACCCATTGTTTTAAAAACTAAAACTAAAGCAGAAATTAAAATTGTTTTTGCAACCATCAAAACATCAAAACAACCAAAAAAAATTTCTCCCCCTAAATTAAAGTTCCCAATGCCTCCAGCCAGCAGCAGATACAGCAGCATCCCATTTTCTACTTCCAGCAGCAGCAGGTACCGAGCTAGCAGGTACAAAGCTTGATTCTCCCCCTTTTTGACTAGAAAGTTTAGCATGCCACCTGAGCAATCTATCCTTAAGAGCTTTAAGGTTGTTGGCATGAGCAGTGGAGGTTTGAATTTGGGCTTCAGCAAGGGCAATTTCAGCATCCAAATCTTTTATTTGAGCCTCAAAGAGATCATCAGCTGTGGGTTCAGATGTGTCCACATCTGGCATTGCAATCTCAGGTACAGTGTCAAAAGGAAGATCCACATTCCTTTGCTTGGGGTCTAACAGGGTTTTGGTTTCCTTAAACATAGCAAATTTTTCAATCTTTTCTTCTCCTTTTTCAGGCTTAACTCCATTTGCTATCAGAATTTGAGAAATCAAGGATGGATAGGGTAAAGACCACTTTTTAGATGGTGACTCTCCATAGTCACAAATCTTCCTAAAAATGAAATCTCCAAAGTTAATATGCCTCTTAATGCCCAATCTATTAAGAAGGAGAGCTTGCACCCTAGTAACTGAAGTTTTGTTATTTGAGGGACAAAGATTGGCAACAAGAATGGAATGGAGAAAACAGTAAAGAGAGGATAAAGATCCACTACCCAAGTCCTTTGGCTTCACAGACCAAGAGGTCACCTTTCCATGGGTGATAGCAGCCACAAGCTCATCATCATCAATAGAAACTAATTCATCCAAAGAATCATTCAACCCAAGAAAATCATTCACCACAGACGGGGAAAAAGGGACAAACACTCCTCTAACATAGACAGAAGGAGGAGAGGAGTAACTTTTATCTAATCCCTTGGACAAATTGGCATAAAATTCATACACCATCTTGGGGTAGAAGGGGAGAGGATGATCCACAGTCACGAACAGTCCTCTTTCCTCAAAAAATTTATCCATGCCAAGCTTAAAGAATGTTTCCCTATCTCTTTTCATCTCTACAACAAAGGCTTTAGAGAAAATTAGGCCAAACCTATCAGAGGCCTTTTTGGTCAAAAATTTCATAGAGAAGGGTTTTGGGGTAGGAATAATGGAAAGAGTAGGAGACATACCCTTGTCAGCTTTTTTCCTTGTAGATGTGCGTCTGGATGTGGGCACATCCTCAGACACATCCTTTGCAGGGAATGGAACTTTGATGGACTCTACCTCAGTTTCATCATCAGAAGAGGAATCTAATTCTTGGTCCTCTTTTTCTTGTTCTAATTCATTCCTTCCCAGTTTGTAGTTGACATCAGATGCAGTGTCATCACTTTCATAGCTTGATTCAGACTCATAAGCTTCTTCCACAAGAGGTTCTAAATCAGTAGGGGCAACCTTTTTCTTCCCTTTCAGCTCCATTAAAACACTAGCTAAGGGTTCTTCATCACTAAAAGTAATAAGATCTTCAACAGGGCTTGAAACAATAGGAACAGGAGTATCCTCAATAGGAACAGAGGCATCAACCACAGGAGTGGGAGTAGGATTGGGGATGATAGGATCAGATGAAATAACAGGAGATGATGGAACAGGATCAATTGGTTCATTATGGGGAGTATTATCAGAAGGGGTAATAACAGGGACATGATCAACAACTAAGGGAGGAGGAATTGAAGTTTGAGCCCTAGTCCTAACAAGAGGAGCAATTACCTCTTCTTCTTCTTCATCTTCTTCAAGAGCAATGGCTGTAGAGGGCTTCCCGCCAGGTTTCTTCATGTTCTTGGCCTTGTCAGATTCTGACAACTTCCTAACCCTATGCGAACGACGAAGATTACGTTGGGGGACAGGCGTCGCAGCAGGCTTCAGGGGTTTTGCTTGGGAAAGCTTCCTCTTCTTGGTTGAAGAAGGTTCTACAGAGGGAGAGATAGGGGCGACAACCGATGGTGGTATCACCGGAGAGGTTGAAGCCTTAGGGTTTTTAGAGGTTGGTTCCAATGTAGGATATTTAGGAGACGGAGCTTCCATGATAGGTTCGGATGAGGATGAAGGGGAGGTAAATTCAGCAAGGAATTTTGAAATAACAGGGTTGACGACAATGGAAGCTTCACCTTTAGCTACAGAGATTGGAGCAACGTCAAGAACGTCTTCTTCCCGAATATTTGAATGATCGGCCATTTAATTAGAAGAATTGGGCTAGGTGGAATAGTAGAAGTAGAAATTAATGCAATGTGTGTGAGATTTTGTGCAAAACGAAGGAAGAACAAGAGGTTTTAGCAAGGGTTTATGGGGGATGGGACGGATGTGAGGGCTCTTAAATACTTACAGCTCCCCCTTTCCAACTGAAACTTGGATTCCTTCTCCAAAAAGGTCTCACACAATCTATATTCCTTAGGAGTCCTCCAACGGCTAGAAACCTTTGAGGTTACCACACACAACCACCTTCTAAGAAATAGGGGATCAAAATAAAACAAGATTTTGATAAATTTTTATGGAAACAAAAATAGCTCAGCCATATCTTTATTTTAAAACATAATCCCAATTGAATTTCCAACCTTTTTAAACAAGGATTGATACACACCTTTTTCTTTCATGAAAGATATTGGAGATCAAAAACCTATAAAATCAAAGAATGAATTAAGAAAGAAAATTAATTAACTAGCATATTTACAAAGCTCCTATATGCCCTAAAAATACAGTATGACTAGCATGATGCAAACACACAGGTGATGGAAATATTCTCAGTTTATGGATGTGGCATAGGATGTGAGTCACAAATGGGGACACATTTAGATCACAAAAAGTCAATGAGCAATAATCCAATCTGCACAGCCTCTAGGATGCATCCACCAATTTTTTGTTGTGGATTTTTGCATTGTGAGTAGCTTTCACTTTACTTGATCCCAAAGATAGCCCTTTTTCCCAATGATCTTATCAAGTTTGACTTCAAGTTTTCTTATGAAAATCACTTGATCACAATGGTCTGGCTTCATACTAAGGGTGAAGCAGTTGTTTCTCACAAATATTTTTTTTCTTTTATAGCACCCACTGTGAGATACCTAGGAAGGTTATATCAAGTCACCAAATGGTGACATGAACAGGAAGTGCTCACAATTAAGTGATCAAAAATAATGTCAAAGATGAAGACTCACAAGTGACCACACTGAGAAATTTCATGCTAATGCATGATAATTTTTGATTTTTTTTTTATAATTTTTTTTTTCAGTTAATCTAATATACAGATGTGTTAGAGGATGTGAGACACATTTGGTCTCACAACCTTAGATATCACACAAACCAAGAGACTTCCTCAAGGAGGAAAATCTCTCCAAATCTAATGCCTTTGTAAATATATCAGCTAATTGATTTTCAGTCCCAACAAATTCCAGACACACAGTTTTTTGTTCTACAAGATCTCTAATGAAATGATGTCTAATATCAATGTGCTTTGTTCTAGAATGTTGGACAGGATTTTTAGATATGTCCAAGGCACTTTTGTTATCACAAAAAGCAGTCAAAACTTTGCTATTTAATCCATAATCTTTCAACATTTGATTCATCCAAAGCAATTGTGTGCAGCAGCTCCCAAGGGCAACATATTCAGCCTCAGCAGTGGATAAGGACACACAATTTTGCTTTCTACTATACCAAGACACAAGGTTATTTCCTAGGTAGAAACATCCACCTGTGGTACTCTTTCTATCATCACTATTTCCAGCCTAATCAGAATCAGTGTACCCAACCAAATTGGTGTTTGTTTCCTTAGAGTAATGCAGACCTAGGTTCACAGTCCCACTCACATATCTAATGATTCTTTTCAAGGCTTTAAGATGGGACATTTTAGGGTTGGCTTGGTATCTTGCACAGAGACACACACTGTACATAATATCAGGTCTACTTGCAGTGAGGTAAAGCAGACTTCCTATCATGCTTCTGTATAGTGTTTGATCAACACTCTCACCATCAGAATCATGACTCAGCTTTTGGGATGATCCCATTGGTGTTCTTTGATGTGAAGAGTGTTCAAGTTCAAACCTTTTCACAAGATTCTTGGCATACTTAGACTGTGAGATGAACATGCCATCTTTGAATTGCTTAATCTGTAAGCCCAAGAAAAAATTCAACTCACCTACCATACTCATCTCAAATGTGGAAGTCATGCTATCCACAAATTCAGCTAGCATAGGATCAGAATTTGACCCAAACACAATATCATCTACATAGATTTGTGCCACAAGAATCTCCTTTTTATTTTTCCTTACAAACAGTGTTTTGTCAACCTCACCTCTCTTGAATCCTAGTTGAAGCAAATGGTCAGTCAACCTACCATACGAAGCTCCAGGGGCTTGTTTTAGCCCATACAGAGCTTTCTTCAGCTTATACACATGGTTAGGATACTTGGAGTCCACAAAGCCTTTAGGTTGTTCAACATAGGCTTCCTCATTTAATATCCCATTCAAAAAAGCACTCTTAACATCCATTTGATACAGAGTGATCTTGAGGTAACAAGCAATGACTAACAAAAGCCTAATGGACTCAATTCTTGCAACAGGAGCAAATGTCTCCTCAAAATCAATTCCCTCTATTTGAGTATAACCTTGAGCAACTAACCTAGCTTTATTTCTAGTTATCACACCTTGCTCATCAGTTTTGTTCTTGAAAATCCATTTGGTTCCTATGATATTACCATGTGAGGGTCTAGGAACAAGAGTCCACACCTCATTCTTTTCAAATTGAATCAATTCATCTTGCATAGCAAGAATCCAGTCAGCATCTTTCAATGCTTCAGCCACATTCTTAGGTTCAATCTTTGAAACAAAACAGCAAAAACATACCTGGGAGTATGCTGAGGAGCAACTCCATAAACCAGCCATCTTTCTATAGTCCACTTTGTCCTTTTGTCTAGTTCTTACTTGAGCATGCACATCTCCCACAACTTGTGAAGTGGGGTGGTTTTTCTGGATTTTTGAAGGGATATCCTTTGATCTATCCACACACCCATTCACATTACCTTCTGGAGCATCATCCCGATCGGGAATCGGAGGAAGCTGTCCTCGGTTACGGGATTTTGAGTGGATGTGGGAGCAGAATGTGGGTTCGAGATGTGGAAGCGGATGTGTCCACATCCTTGGTTATATCCTTATCGAGGTTCACTTGGTTTTCTGATGCGCGGCATCTGTTGGTTCTCCAAAGACTTTGTTTCGTATCTTTCTAGTCCAGTAAGCAACCTGAAACATCATCCTCAGCAGTCTTGAGGTTAAGATCAAGTGAGTCATCAAAAATAACATTAGCAGATTTCATAATGGTTTTAGTTTTGAGATTAAAAACTCTGTAAGCTCTACTATTAGTGGAATAGCCCATGAAAATTGCTTTATCACTCTTTGAATCAAACTTGGACAGATATTCTCTATCATTGAGAATGTAGCAAACACATCCAAACACATGAAAATATTTCACAGTTGGCTTCTTTCCAAGGAGGATTTGATAAGGAGTGACAGTGCTGCCAATCCTTAAAAACACCCTATTGCCAATGTGACAAGCAGTGTTTAAAGCTTCTGCCCAAAACTTTTTGGACATGTTTTTAGAACTTAACATGACCCTAGCCATTTCTTGCAAGGTTCTATTCTTTCTTTCAGCAATTCCATTTTGCTGTGGGGTGATTGGTGCAGAAAACTCATGAGTGATTCCCTTAGAATTGCAAAAATTGGTGAACATTTGATTCTCATATTCAGTGCCATGGTCAGACCTAATTCTCACAGTCTTAAGGCCATACAGGTTTCTCACCCTTTTGTACCAATTCTTGAATTCTCCAATTGTTTCTGACTTTTCCCTTAAGAACATTACCCAAGTGTACCTAGAATAATCATCAACACACACAAAGGCATACTTTTTCCTACCAAAGCTTTCAACTTCAATAGGTCCCATTAAGTTAGTATGAATCATCTCCAAACACCTAGAAGTGGAGCATTGTTGAACCTTTTTATGTGATGCTTTTGTTTGCTTTCCCTTTTGACATGAACCACAGACATCAGGGTTCTTGAAGTTCAGTTTAGGGAGACCTTTTATAGCTTCAAACCTTTGAAGTTCTTCCGTAGTTCTACGACTAGCATGACCTAATTTTTGGTGCCACGATTGACATCATTAGCTTTTGAGCTTAGGCAAGAAAGATTGTCACCAAATTGGTAACAATTATCGCGAGATCTAGGACCGGTAAACACACAGGTATTATCCTTATCAAACACTTCACACAAGTGCTTATCAAATTTCACATAAAGGTCATCATCACATAGTTGGTCGATGCTTATTAGGTTGGCTTTCAAGCCTTCCATATGGTACACATTGTGTAATTTTGGGAGACCCTTAACATCTAGGGTTCCTTTCCCAACAATCTTTCCTTTAGCACCTCCACCAAAATTTACTTTCCCTCCATTTATCACTTCATAGTCAAGAAGGATCGCTTGGTTTCCAGTCATGTGCCTAGAGCACCCACTATCAAAATACCAAGAGCCGAGACGGTACTCTTGAGGGAAGAGTAAACAACATTGCAGGTGGTAATTGGTTTGGCCACCCACCGTTTAATGGTTTTCTTTTTGGGTTGCGAGAGGTCTCGGATTACCGGGATGTGTGTTTGGATGTGCATACATCTTCTCACACATCCGAGGCCGATTGAAGTGACCAGATTTTTTATCAGCCTTGAGTTTGTAACAGAAGGGCCTAATGTGACCAGGAGCTAGACAGTAATGGCAGATGTAGTGCCTCTTCCTAGGTCTTTTCTCACTCAAAATGAATTTTTCTTTAAAAACTTGTTTTTTCACACTTTTTGAGGTAGAAGCCTCACATCCCTCCTTTACAAAATTATTTTCAAAACCCAAACCAGTTTTGTCACGTTGACCCACAGAAAAAGCTTCTTCCATTTTCATCTTACTTTTATTTAACTTAGTAAAAGTATTTTCAGCTTTTTCACATTCATTCTTGAACTTTTCAAGGTCAACTTCTCTTTTGGTCACAAGGACTTCAAGTCTTGCAATGGTATCTTTTTGAGCATCATTTTCCTTTGAAAGCACAGCTTTTTCATCTTTACTAGCAGCCAATTTATCAGAAAGAGATTTATTTACCTTAACAAGTACCTCAATCTTGTCCAATCTTTTCATCCAATCTGTATGTAGCTCCTTGTATGTTGCAAAAAGTTCTTCATAGGGAATGTCCCTTTCTTCATCTTCATCATATGAATCTCCTTTTATAGAGAAACAATTCAGCAACAGTTCAGATGTGACACTAGATGTGTTCACAACTGAGACCACATCCAAGATATTTTCAGGAGCATCTTCTTCTATATCTGCAGAAAAGGCATTAAACACAGAATGGCAGTTTATGATAGACATGTTAGCCACTTCTTCTTCATCATCCTCACTGTCACTAAGGGTAGCAGTTAAGCTCATTCCTTTCTTTTTAAGTGTGTTAGCACACTCATTGGCATAATGACCAAAGCCACGACATGCCCTACATTGGACAGATTCAGATGATTTGTTTTCAAAGCTTGGTTTCTTGAATCCGGTGTCGGTGCTAGGTTTTGATTTTTCAGAGCACCGAGAGTAGGTTTGTTAGGAAATTTACTTATCCTTCTATTTTTCAGTATTGGCCGAACTTCTTTGAGATAAGAGCTACATCCTCTTCTTCTAGATTAGATTTGTCAATTTCGGAGGATAATTCCACAAGCTCTTTTGGAAGTGCGGCGAGCACTTTTGAGGGCAAGGCGTGTGTTTTGTTCTTTTCCGAGCCTCAAGGTTAAGCTCAAACACAGTCAAGATTCCTATGATTGTGTCAAGACCTACAGTGTTTGTGTCTTTTGTTTCTTCAATCACAGCCACTTTTATGTTAAACCTCTCAGGTAAGGTCCTTAAAATCTTACTTACAAGTCTTGCATTGGAGATATATTCTCCCAGACTTGTGCATTCATTTGAATTCTCATGAATCTTAGCAGCATATGACACAATGTCCTCAGTTTCTTCCATTCGAAGTAACTCAAACCTATCCATTAAAATTCTAAGCCTGGTAGCCTTTACACTTGGTGCTCCCTCACACTGAGTTTGCAAAATATCCCAAGCAGTTTTGGCTATACACTCATTTGTTATAAGCTTGTACATATTCCCAGAAACATGGCTGGAAATAGCACCCATAGCTTTTGAATTATAATTTGCAGCTTGTATTTCATCAAGAGTCCATTGATCTTCAGTTTTTCTTTCGAAAATAGACTCACCAACACCAGAAGGTGGCTTTTTCTCCAGAGTAGGAGGTTGCCATGCAACAAGAATACACATCCAAGCCCTTTCATCAATACTTTTGATGTAATTTCGCATCTTAGACTTCCAAAGAGAATAATTGGTGCCATCCAAGACAGGAGGCATGTTTTGGTGATTTTGGCATTCCATAATGACTACACTTTCTGGATCAACACTCAGTAATATATCGAGAATTGGCTCTAATACCAATTGAAAGTTTCGTGTAGCTAGGAAACTTAGATCACCCAACAGACAACGGATGTGAGTACATATGTGTCTCACAACTGTCCACACATCCACAGATAATGCAGCGGAATAAAATAATTAAAAACAAATTAAATGAAATAACTCAAGAGTTATTTACGCTTACTGATCAATGTGATCAGCAAACTAGGCTTACGCCCAAAAACTTTTCACTATAAAAACTTTTGTTTCTTACAAAAACAAATAAGTGAAAAACTAAAATATGAAAATACTAAACGAGTTCTAATCACCTTCTATGACAAGAACAACTCCCCTTTCCCAAGTAGGATCTATTCTAGTCAGAAGTAAAACAAGAGAACTCTATGAAAACCTAGATGTGAGTTACGGATGTAAGGCACAACCTTCACTCACAACCTAAAACAATAATGTCGAATACAATGAAGTGTATGTAATTTTCTCTCTAAAATTCCGTAGCTTCTCATGTGCTGAATGCCTTGTATTTATAGTGCACCATAGAGAAGGTCTTCATGCAATCAACATCTTCCTTTGTGAGATCTCTTTTCCTATATGAAAACATAAAACACACTCACAAGGAAATCAAATATTAGTAGGTTAGTCCTAATATAAAACTATGTACATAAATAAAAGATATTTACTATATTTACAATTCCTAGTCAAAGTAGGATACTTATAAATCTTCCATGAAAGTCCCAAAATCTTCTTACCATAATAGAAGTCTTTTTAAATAAGGAAACATAAATATGTTCCCAAAAACTCACGGTTTCATTTATATAAAAGAACACCAATAATAAAAAAAAGAGGAAGTGGCACAAAGTAAATGCAAATGATCTTTTACCAAGTCATGAATATTACGGAAGCGAAAGACCCCCCCCCCATAGAACCAGCTTATTTTTGCAAAAATAGGTTAAATCATGGAATGATACCCATAATACACCCTGACCATATTAGAAGAAAAAATAACTAGGGACTTACATCTACAAAACAACTGGACCAATCTAGCTCTACATACCATTGGACAACAACTGGATAGAGTAGAAGAAAACATGGATAATGTCATGAATGGTATAACACTAGTAAAAAGAGACATAGAAGATATAAATTTAACAGATTTTCCTACGCCCGTTAATAAACAACCAGAAACAGGAATCATATCCCAAAGATTTATAGAATATTCAGAATTATACAATTTGACCCCATCAAATAGAAAAGAAAGAGAACCAACAATATTCAAGAAACAAATATCAGCTTCTCTAAACCCATTTCACATGTCAGGTGTAAGACCAACCTTACCCAACCCTTTAAATGACTTAATGGATGAAATAAAAATCCATTTACGAGTAAAGAATGAATCTGGAACAAGCAACAACAAGAACATAAGTATATTAACAGAATATGATGAAGAATCTTCAGAATCTGAATTCACTTCAAATTCGGACCATACTGAATATAGCACAACAAACAAAGAAAATAGAAATAGAGAAATTCAAGCCATAAGAAGTTTTCCAAATTATAGGAAAGAACCAGATGACTTAGAAATAATAGGAAATCAACAAAAATCTTATAATGTAAAAATATATATGAATGGAATATTGATGGATTAAGCGAAATGAAAATTATAAATAAAACAAAAGAAATGATAATCGTAGGCAACATTTATAAAACAACAAACATTACGGAAAGACAAGCCGTAGAAAATATAATACTTGGCTTCACAGGTCAATTAAGAACATGGTGGGATAAGTTACTAGGAGGAGAAATAAACACCCAGATCTTAAATGCTGCAAGAGCAAACGAACAAGGTCAACCCCTAGTAGATGAAAATGGTCATCCCGCACCAGCACAATTAATAATCTTAATATTTAACATCAAAACCCATTTTATAGGAGATATAGACCTATACACAGAAAGAAATCCTGAAATATTACAAAATCTAAAATGTAGAAAACTTGAACAATTCAAATGGTATAAAGATTTTTTTTAAAAAAAAAGAGTCTTCAATCTAGCAGACCCAAATAATTACCACTGAAAAGAAAAATTTATTACTGATTTACCAGGATTATTTTCAGAAAAAGTAAAAGACACAATAGAACAGAAATATGAGAATATTTCCTATAATGAATTAACGTATGGAGATTTAATTACTTGTGTAAATATTACTAGCTTAAGACTATGTCAGGATCAAAAATTAATTAACAAATTAAAGAAAGAAAGTGCACAAACACGAAAAGAATTAGGACACTGGTGTGAACAATTTTGATTTAGCATATTACAACCACGCCATAAAAAGAGAAGAAATGAAAGAAATTACAATCCATATTACAAAAATAGTACTTACAGGAGGAAACATAGAAAAACAAATAAAAATTACACGAAAGACCCTCCTGAATATTATAAAAAGCCAAGCCATAAGAAAAAGTACAGTAACAAGTACAATAACAAAAATTATAAAAGGAATAATAAAAACTCAAGAACCTATAATAAAGAAATAAAATATTTTTTATGCAAAAAACAGGGCCATATAGCATGGAATTGCCCAGCAAGAAAACAAATAGAACAAATTTGTAATAGTCTCAACATAAAAGAAATAGACCAAATAATATTTAAAATAGACAACCTTGAAGTATCAACCGAAAATGAATATTCTAGTTCAATAGACCACTCATCTAGCATGGATAGTACAAATAATGAAGAAAAAGAAGTCAAAATTGTAACAGTGGAGTATGCTTACAAAAAGAAATTAAAGAAATAAAGAAATAAATAAAAATATTAAAACAAAACAATCTAGAATTACAAAAATCGCAAAAAGAATTAGAAGCAAAAATGATATTGCACGAAATCAAAAAATAAATAAGTGTGACATACAGAGGAGAAACTTCCCAAACAAAAAATCTAGACCTAGATGAACACTTCCAAAACCCTTTTCAAAAGCAAAAAACAAAGGAATAAAGATAAATACAAGAGAAAATACATAAACAGAAACAACAGAAACAAACTCTTCCACAGAAGAAAATACAGAAGGAAGTGTATACACATTGACTAAAGTCAGATTTCGAAAATGGTATGTCACTATAGACATGAAAATAGGAAATTTTCAATACCAAGGAATAGCTATGCAAGATTTCGGAGCAGACTTAAACTGTATAGAACAAGGTATAATACATAAAAAATACATTATTAAAACAAAACAAAGTCTTTCAACAGCAAATTCATCAAAATTACTAGTTAAATACAAAATACCAGAAGCACATATATATAATAACAACATTTGCTTCAAAACAAGCTTAATACTTGTAAAAGATCTAAATACATTAGTCATTTTGGGAAATCCCTTCTTATAAATGTTATACCCTTTTACAGTATCCAAACAAGGAGTAGAAACAAAAATACTAGGACAGAAAATAATATTTAGATTTTTATATCATGTCTCTAACCATGATGTAAACAACTTACAAAGAACAAATATATAAAAAATAAATATATTACAAAAATAAATTGATTTTCTAAAAGAAGACTTACATAATATCAAACGAGAAGAAAAATTACAACTACAAGAATACAAGAACATAATTGCAAAAACACTAGAAAAATTGAAAAAGACCTATGTTCTGATCTCCCCACAGCCTTTTGGGAAAGAAAAAAACATGTTATAACCTTACCCTACGAAAAGGATTTTAGTGAAAAAGTGATTCCAACAAAAGCAAGACCAATTCAAATGAATCAAGAACTATTAGAATATTGCAAAAAAGAAATAAAAGATTTGCTAAATAAAAAACTAATTAGAAAAAGTAAATCACCATGGTCATGCTTTGCTTTCTATATATCAAAAAATGCTGAAATTGAGAGAGGAGCACCAAGATTAGTAATTAATTATAAACCATTAAATACATCACTCAAATGGATTAGATATCCAATTTCAAACAAACAAGACTTATTAAAAAGACCCCATAATGCTTCAATTTTCTCAAAATTTGATATGAAATCAGAATTTTGGCAAATACAAATAGCAGAACATGATAGATACAAAACTGCTTTTACAGTACCATTTGGCCAATACGAATGGAATGTCATGCCATTTGGGCTAAAAAATGCACCAAGTGAATTTAAAAAAATAATGAATGAAATATTTACAGCATACACTTTTATTATAGTCTACATAGATGATGTATTAATCTTTAGTAGAAATTTAGAACAACATCAGAAACATTTAAACATATTTTACAAAGTAATGATAAAAAACGATTTAGTTTTATCAAAAGCTAAAATAAAATTATACCAAACTAAAGTAAGATTTTTAGGACACGAGATAACCAACAACACCATATTTCCAATTCAAAGATCTATAGATTTTGCAGATAAATTCCCGGATGAAATAAAAGACAAAACTCAATTACAAAGATTCCTAGGATCATTAAATTATATAGCAGACTTTTTCCCAAAAATAAGACAAATTTGTAAACCTCTTTTTGATAGACTAAAAACGAATCCGAAACCGTGGACGAAAGAACACACAAACATATTCAAGCAAATTAAGATACATGTGAAACAATTACCCTGTTTAACAATATGTGACCCAAAAGCACCAAAAACAGTCTCAGAAAAAGGGTATGGTGGAATATTAACCCAACAAATAAATGAAAATACCCATATAATTAGATATTATTCAGGAATATGGAATGAAACACAATCTAAATATTCAACAATAAAAAAGGAAATCCTTTCAATAGTCTTATGTATAACAAAATTTCAAGATAACTTATTAAATCAGAAATTTACAGTTAAAGTAGATTGCAAAGCTGCAAAGGATGTCTTACAAAAAGATGTAAAAACATAGCTGCAAAACAAATTTTCACAAGATAACAAGCTTTATTATCAATTTTTGACTTTGAAATAATTCATATTGCAGGTAAAGACAATTCTGTCTCAGACTTCCTAACAAGAGAATTCCTGCAAGGAAGAAATGAATAATAAAAAATTAAAATTAAACACATGCTCTACTTCACAATCAAAACCAACACAAGAACTAACGGCAAGAGAAAGATTGCATGAAGAAGCCATTAATATTGCAAGAATTCAAGAAAAACCCGATTCTTCCCTTTTGGGTGTCCTAGAATGGTCAATAAAAATTAACGACAATCTCATATATCTAAACAATATAAATTATTTAAATTATTTTTTTCAAAAAATAGAAGTATTATTAAAAGAAAGTAAAAACATCCATACGAAAGTACCAATTAGTAAAACAACAGAGCTCAGATATCACATCTTTGATCTAAAAGAACTTTTATATTATAATTTTGCTTATAAATACAAAAACTCCATTGAAGAAATATCTCTTCATTAAAAAGAATCATAAAATTTATAGAAAACGATTACATAGGGAGTTCTCAACAAAATCCCATGCTAATACCAGACTAATTTTTATGTTTACAGGTGCAATGACTCGATTTAGACAAATTTTTACAAAGATCAGTAAAAAAAAAGAGAAAAAACTAATAGAGGAAATTAAACTCCTTGAACAAGAATTAATGGAAGAAAGAAGGAGAATTCCTTATCATTGGATCAATTTAGAAACTACACTAAACAATGTAATATGGGCAAAAAGACAAAAGCTCAAGCTAAACTTATTAGCCCTCCGAATGCACCTACTTAGTAACATCACAGGATGATAGATATTTTCCCCTTTCCTTACGTATGCAGGATGATAACAGGATCGATCACCGAAGGAAAGGACAAAAAACCATTATATTCTACGCAATCATTGACCAAAGTTCCAAATTATATTCCTGACAAAACACCAAAAACTGAGAACAAGTTTGCAATTCTAGCTGCTGATACAAAACCTTTCTTTCACCAACTTACAAAGCCCTCTACATCCTCTTTAGGATCTCCTTTAGGACCTCTCTCACAAAAACATTCAAAACCACCCTCAAAATAGAATGCCTAGATTGCCCTCAACCATCATCCCCACACCTGCCTTCACCAGCAAATATTAAACAAATAACCCCCGTCCTAGCCCAAAACAAACACCACCCACTTCTTACACTTACAAAAACTACGAAGACTTCATATGTGTGATAGAACCTGAATATTTTGAAACCAATTCAAATTGGCATCCCTACCAGATTTTTGAATTTCTTCTACCTGGTTCACACAATTATTTACCAGACAATTTTATAAAATCCCAATTTTATTTTGAAAAATTTTTAACGCAAATAAGGTCTGTCACTTTCTAATATTCCACGAATCATTTTGATATTTCCTAAATACGATACTGCAAAGTTCAAATTTTGAAAATTCTCTCAGTATCAGATTGGGGGCAAAAGCCCAACGAAGCTAAAGACCTACTATTTCAAAATGGTTCATCCAGATTTAATTATTGGGATTAAATTACTGCCTGGTCACGGACATTTCTCAAACAAAATAAATCTTTTTCCCTATTTTATTTCTTCCACATATCACCCCAATTTTCTTATCCTACTCCATTTTGGTTCCATCAATGGTGGAAAAAATTGTATTAGACAAAACAATTGTTCCAGAGTGTGTACAAAAGAATTTTGACCATTGGTCAACAAAAATTATATATCCCGAGCATGTTGCTCAAACTCCTCTTTAGGCCTTATTCTGTCATAATTTCCGAGTTCCTTGGATCTTTATGACTAAATTTGATCTTAAAGAAAAACAAATATGTGACTGTGAACAAATGGGAGACCAAGGGCAACAAATGTGTGGGTGTGTACAAAAAATCATTCTTCCCGCCCTGATCCGAAAACATAAGATCAAGTGGTGGGAAAAAATAGAAATATTCCGTTGTGATATGACTGCGGTCATGCAATATTTTAAACAAAATCCAAACTTCTGCAAAGACATTCCACCAAAGCAAACACAGAAAAATGAAGAATTTCTCCAAAGAAAACAACAAATCATGGCACAAATGGCCCAATGCACCAACCAAATAGACCTGGAAAAATTAATGACTCAACTCAGCGACGAAGGGAGCTCATCATCAACAATACCAGAAGATGACTACAACAAAAATGATGAATTTTTCTCCCGGGCAACCCAGGATCTAGACCTAGACCTGTAGAGATAGCTACATCAGCAAACATGTCAACATATGGCAGCATATCTATACACAATCCAGATGTTCCATAAAACCGACAAAACAAAGTGGCTACCCCCAACAGAATTGACAAATAGATAGAAAAACAAAAGGCGTACAGTGAAGCCGCCCTCAATGTCAAAAAGAAGGCATCTGCACACAGTGAAGCCGCCCCCAATCAGCAAAAAGAACGGACAAAAGCAGCCTTATACATTTTGTTTATATCTAAGTAAAAAGAAAGTGGATCCCTCTCTGGAGGAAAAATGCGCACCACACATGTGGCATCATCCATTACTTTTCCTAGTTACATAAGGAGAAGACCATCCTCAATAAGAGGCAGGTTTTTCATTTTCCTAAGTTTTCCACTTCTCTCTAAATACCCCTCTCTCTCTCTCTAGTGTAACCATCCTCCTCGACCATTGTAAAGAAGAAGTTCTGTAATATAAAGTAAGTATTTTTAACGCTTCATGTTCTTTATTCTTTTATCTATATTGAAATTACCCGGATCGCGCGCAGACTGCGGCGAGCGATTCTTTCGAATGGCCTTCACTTTGGAAAAGAGAGTCGCCACGCCGTTTTGTATTATGAGCTCAAACTTTGAAAATGGCTTTGAAAACAAGGTCGTTTTTATTGGTAGCAAAAACTAGGAAAAGGCTTTGAAAATGGAACGTTTTGATTGGTTGCCAAAACTTTACAAAAGGCTTTTTAGGACCAGAGATTGTTAGGTTCAGTGGTCACGTTACGTTTCGGGAAGAGTATGTTGAGATCACCCAAAATGCCTCGTATGAAGAGTCTTTCTACCTTTCTCGAAAAGTGTGCATGTGTGTGTGTGTGTGTTCATGTTGCTTTTGAAAAGGAGCTTGAATGACAAGCTTTAATCTTGGATTGAATGACAAACGTTGATTTTGGTAAAAAAAGAGTGTTTGAATGACAAACGTCGATTTAGAGTTTGAAATGAGTGTTTGAGTGACAAACGTCGGTTTTGGGACGGAAATGAGCGTTTGCGTGGCAAACGTCAGTTTTGAGACGGAAATGAGCGTTTGAATATCAAACATCGGGTTTTGAGACGGAAATGAGCGTTTGAATGTCAAACGTCGGTTTTGAGTTGTTTTGAAAAGGAGTTCAAATGACGAACTCCGGTTTTGAACCGGGCATTACATTGTTAGTGATTTTACGGGAAAAAAGCATTAAATGATATGCGATCAACGAATCGTTTTGCAACTCGGACTTTGATAAGTAAATACTATCACGAGCCAAATGGCTCGGACCTGTAATGAAAGTATTTAAATTGCGGTATCAACGAAATCAAACGATTCGGAATTTAAAGGTGCGATCAACGAGCCAAACGGCTCGGAATTGTAAAGTTGCGTAATTTAAATGACATTCAACGGATCAAACGATTCGGACTTGTAAAGAGCGTAATTTAAATGACATTCAACGGATCAAACGATCCGGACCGTTAAATGACAGAAAAGTAAATAAATGGGGCCGGAATGCCATTTTAACCCGAGATTACTTCTCTTACGGGAGAGAAGAGGATCTTGGACTAAAACGTATCGGACTCCGTAGACGGCGGTACGTCTACATTTTGAGAGTGAGAGTTTAACAAATTTAGTGTTGACTCTTTGGCTCAGGAGGACATATACGGGATACGAAAAGGTGTTTGAAAGGTGTTTCGGAAATGTTTGGGCAGAGTTTCCCCTTTTATTTGGTACTTAGAAACCTAGGGATTTGGGCAGCGTTTCGACTTGTGTCGGTTTAGCCTACGATCAGAATCTACCGATGAGTAGCACGAGGGCCCCCGAAGAGTAGTGAATTCCGTGAACGAGTAGCACGAGGGCCACCGAAGAGTGGAAGAAAGACTAGCGTTTTTGTGCCAGGGGGAGGAGAGGAGGAAAATGGTGTAGAAAATATGATGGGGAGGGGTAGTATTTATAGGAGGTTTTGGGAGGAGGAAACATGGAGAAGGAGGTCACTTTGCTTAGCCTGGTTGGTTTTGTAAAAGAGTCCGGCCAGACTATAACTGAATTTGGGGACATTTTGGTCATTTGGCCTTGAGTTTGACATGGTTTGGACACGGTTTGACTTAACATGCAAAACAGTCCGGCCGGACAGTTCCTAAAATTGGCTATTTTTCCTGATTGAACTATCTATATACGTAGATCTTGTTCTCGCGTTCGATTTGATATGTGGTGGGCCCAAAACGGAGTTCGTATGAGGGAATTATGACCTCCGAAAGGTTGGGACGCTCGAAAATAGCAAATCGAATCCCGGAAGACCCCAAAAAGTGCGTTTTTCGGGGAAAGCAGTACTTTTACGTGTGAAAACATGTGTTGAGTAAGATTTGACATCAGGATGCATGGGGCAGTCCCGGGATGTCTCGTTGACTCGAGAACGGGGAGCTTAACGGGTTCCGGCTAACTTGGAAAGGGCCAGTTAACGGATTCCGGTTAACTTTTAACGAATTTTGACGATTCAGATTTGGGTACTTACAGTTACCCCCTCGGCGACGTCACTTTTAAAGGAAGTGGGGTCATAGAAAAAGATAAGGATCCAAATCGGGGGATGCCTTATGGTGAGACCTGGGCGGTCAAATGGCTGGACCCTTAACGAAAGGATTCCTACGTATCCCGAGCAGGAATCAAGCCGATCGTAGTTCACGGGTGTGAGGGCAATTGGTAGGGGCCTCGACCTGTGGGGAATGATTAGGAGTAGTTCGTCCTGAGAGTGACTATTTTGGAGGCGTCTAAACCTGAGGGAGACAATTCGAAGGCGTCTAAACCTGAGGGAGACTATTTGAAGGCGTCTCTGGCCGAGTGGTTGAAACTTTTGAGGGCGTGTGGTGCCTCAGACCGAGATTGGTGAAACATTCGAGGGCGTGTGGCACCTCAGACCGATTTTACTGAAATGTGCGAGGGCGTGTGGTGCCTCAGACTGAGAATACTGAAACTTTTGAGGGCGTGTGGTGCCTCAGACCGATTTTACTGAAACTTGCGAGGGCGTGCGGCGCCTCAGACCGAGATTACTGAAACTTTCAAGGGCGTGTGTGCCTCAGACCGATTTTACTGAAACTTGCGAGGGCGTGCGGTGCCTCAGACCGAATGTGCTGAAACATTTGAGGGCGTGTGGCACCTCAGACCGAGATTACTGAAACTTTCGAGGGCATACGGTGCCTCAGACCGAGATCACTTGAAACTTTAAAGGGAAACTTTAAAGGGCGTGTGGCTCCTCATACCGAGATTACTTGAAACTTTTGAAAGCATGTGGTGCCTCAGACCGAGATTGGTGAAACATTCGAGGGCGTGTGGCGCCTCAGACAGAGATTATTGAATCATTCGAGGGCGAGATGCAGAATCTTGGGAAGGAATCTCACGGGGAGATAGCGAGATGCAGAATCTCGGAAAGGAACCTCACGGGGAGATGGCGAGATGTAGAATCTCAGGAAGGAATCTCACTGGGAGATGGCGAGATGTAGGATCTCCGGAAGGAATCTTATGGGGAGATAGCGAGATGCGAAATCTCGGGAAGAAATCTCACGGGGAGATAGCGAGATGCGAAATCTCAAAAAGGAATCTCACGGGGAGATAGCGAGATGCGAAATCATGGAAAGGAATCTCACGGGGAGACGGCGAGATGTAGAATCTCAGGAATGAATCTAATGGGGAGATAGCGAGATGCGAAATCTCGGGAAGAAATCTCGAGATGGGAATCTTGAAAAGGAATCTGAAAGTCACGGCGAGATGAAATGCGAAGGAATCACGGGAATCTCACGGGGAGATAGCGAGATGAGGAATCTCGGAAAGGAGTCTCACGGGGAGAGAGCGAGATGCGGAATATCGGAAATCTCAATGGGGAGATGAAGCGAGATGCGAGATCTCGGGAAGGAATCTCGAGAGATAGCGAAATGCGGGAATCTCACGAGAGAGATGAGAAATCTCGGAGAGGAATCTCACTGGGAGATTGCGAGACGCGGAATCTCGAAAAGGAGTCTCACGGGGAGATTGCGAGATGCGGAATCTCGGGAAGGAATCTCACGGGGAGATAGCGAGATGCAGAATCTCGGAAAGGAATCTCGCGAGAATATTGCGAGACGCAGAATCTCGAAAAGGAGTCTCACGAGGAGATAGCGAGATGCGAAATCTCGGGAATGAATCTCACGGGGAGATAGCGAGATGTAGAATCTCATGAAGGAATCTTACTGGGAGATAGCGAGATGCGGAATCCCGGAAAGGAATCTCACGGGGAGATGGCGAGATATAGAATCTCAGGAAGGATTCTCACGGGGAGATAGCGAGATGCGGAATCTCAGGAAGGAATCTCACGGGGAAATAACGAGATGCGGAATCTCGGGAAGGAATCTCACGGGGAGATAGCGAGATGCAGAATCTCGAAAAGGAATCTCACGGGGAGATTGCGAGACGCGGAATCTTGGAAAGGAGTCTTATGGGGAGATAGCGAGATGCGAAATCTCGGGAATGAATCTCACGGGGAGATAGCGAGAAGTAGAATCTCAGGAAGGAATCTCACGGGGAGATAGCGAGATGCGGAATCCCGAAAAGGAATCTCACGGGGAGATGGCGAGATATAGAATCTCAGGAAGGAATCTCACGGGGAGATAGCGAGATGCGAAATCTCGGGAAGGAATCTCACGGGGAGATGGCGAGATGCGGAATCTCGGAAAGGAATCTCACGGGGAGATGGCGAGAAGTGGAATCTCGGGAAGGAATCTCACGGGGAGACAGCGAGATGTAGAATCTCAGGAAGGAATCTCACGGGGAGATAGCGAGATGCAGAATCTCGGAAAGGAATCTCACGGGGAGATAGCAAGATGCGGAATCTCGGAAAGGAATCTCACGGGGAGATTGCGAGACGCGAAATCTCAAAAAGGAGTCTCACGGGGAGATAGCGAGATGCGAAATCTCGGGAATGAATCTCACGGGGAGATAGCGAGATGTAGAATCTCAGGAAGGAATCTCACGGGGAGATAGCGAGATGCGGAATCCCGTAAAGGAATCTCACATGGAGATGGTGAGATATAGAATCTCAGGAAGGAATCTCACGGGGAGATAGCGAGATGCGAAATCTCGGTAAGAAATCTCACAGGGAGATAGCGAGATGCGGAATCTCGAAAAGGAATCTCATGGGGAGATAGCGAGATGCGGAATCCCAGAAAGGAATCTCACGGGGAGATAGCGAGATGCAGAATCTCGGGGAAGGATCTCGCAGGGAGATGACGGGATAGGCCTAATGAGGTCGGGTATCCTTTTTAAACGGGTATTTATGCTGAACTGTGGTGGCATCTGGTCCAGGTAGTGCAGTGATGTCGAGGAATGCTCCTCTTATTGGATTAAACCTGAGTCCTCTGAAACGCTGGAGGTTCTGTGCCAGCTTTCCCATCTTTTCTACAGTCTATGTACTGACTTCTTTCTCATCTTCATCAGTTCTGCTGTCTGTTCCCTCAATTCTGCTGTCGGTTCCTTCAGTTCTGCTGTTGGTTCCTTTGATGAAGTAGCGAGCGAGGTCAAAGCTGCAAGGTCGGGGGTTGGGTGTTCCGTAGGAGGTTCCCCTTTTATGGGCTGCTGCTTTGGTGCTGGCGAGCCTCTTATTTTTCCTGATTTCAGCTGGTGTTGGCATATAACCGAGCCTCTGGACTGTAGTGTGGTCCTTGACTTTGATGACTTGGTGTTGGCCTTGTAACCTTTTACCGAGCCCCAGTCCTGGGATGTAGTTCATGAGTTTCATCATCTTCATGGCGGGAGGGATTTTGTCCCAAAATAGTGGAAGGTCCATGCTGCATATTTAGATCTTGGAGGTCTCCAAGGTGAATCCGTAGACTGTGGTTAGCTCGTTGCCTTGCATAAACTTGATACATAGGTGAAGGGTGGATGCCACACCATTCATATGATGCAGCCAGGGTCGCCCCAAGATGGCTGTGAAAGTGATTGAATGTCTAACACTTGGAATTCGGTGGGGATCATTCGCTTGCCAAACCAGATGTTTAGAGTAGCGACCCTGAGAACTATGCGGGAAGTAGAATCGTAGGCCTTAATAGTGTGGACTGAAGGCTTCAAATCTGTGGGCTTGATGTCAAGCAGGTCCATCATCTTGGCGGGTAATACATTCATCCCGGAGTCTGAACAGTGATGCAAAGCGGCTCATTGTGGTCAGCTCCAAATCTTGGCAGGTCCAAATCTGTGAGGGTAATGGTGATGTTGTCGATCATCTGGATTACTTCTTCTGGAGTTGCTTCCATGGGGACCATGGTGCGGGCCAAACTTTCCTCTAGCTTGAGCTTGTGAGGTTATAAAGAGGTGAGTAGAGACTAAAGGGAAATGTTCGCTTGAGTCTGCTTGAGCTGAGTGAGGATCGGGTCCTCCAATATTTGAGAGGTAGAGGTTTTGGTGGTGCCTCCAGATTGCTTTGAGGTTTGATGAGTTGAACTTTGGCTTATCCTTCTGAGGATTATGCTTCTTGTTGGCAGTAAGGTTGCCGAGATTGGAGACTTTCTCGTGTCCTGATGCACGAAGCGTGGTGTCGTGAGGATATTTTTGCTTTCCCACCCTGTAGGTTACGAAGTGTCTTTGTTTGAAGGAAGGGAAGACTTGTTGGAGAAAACTGCCCTTCAATGCTACTTTTACCCAGAGGTGTCATGAGGATTTAGATTCTGATCTGTCGAGGCTGTATCTGAGAAGCCCCAATTCTGATTAAGACCATAATGCTGAAAGATGCTTCTGACAAGCCCCAGTAATCGAAACTCAAGGTAAACCCTTGGGATGAAAAAAAAAACTCTCTTTGCATGGCAAAACCCCAGTCTGAAAAAATTACTTGGTGAAGTCCCAGTTTGAAGGAATCGCTGGTCATCTGTTGGGATTCTAGAGTGAATCTGATGCAGACCCAATCTGAGTTGAACCTCGTGTGGTTCTACAAGGCAACCGTCCTTGATTTTTTTCGATTGGTCAACCAAAGTGTTTAAGATGTGGCTTGTAATGTATACGCGCAAGGACGTATTTTAGAGAAGTGGGAACGAATCTCGATTTTATGTGGATGCCTAGTTTAATGCAGGCACCAAAACTCGCTTTGGGTTTGACTCTTTTGAGAGAGTATGAGCGTAGAGAGGTTTGGAGAAGTGTATGGAAGCTCTTGTTGACAGAAAGACAGTGTTTAGCTCTATTTTTCCTATTATCGTAGAAAAAAAGAAGACTTGTCGAGACATCTAAAAACATGTTTTATCCATAATGATCACAAGATTTCTTTAAACCGTTTGTTAATGTTCAGGTTGTTCAACCATTAATCCCGATATGAACAAATGTCTTGATTAACCGTGAGAAGAAAGTCAACTGATGTCGCGGATCAAAGTTGGCTGTGTGTGAAAGAAAGGTACATGTATAGGGAGGTCATTGATGAGACCAGGTTTATGGGATTTGTATGTGTTTATGACCGAACCATTTCTGGTTGCCTACGTTCCCCTCAGTGTAAGGAGCTCAGGTCGCCGTAGTTCTGGCTGAACTGTGTTTTGGCTTTGGGAATAGGGTATGAACATTTGTGGTCCTTTGGTGCAAAGGTTCGGATGGGATGTTTGGATGATGAGGTATGGGCCTCAAGGTGATTCCTTGAAAAGTCGTTGTTGACGGCTTCTTCCGTGATTCCATTGCTTCTTGATCAGCGTCTTTCACCGAGGGAGAAAGAATTTGAATGTAGCATAAGGGCTTATGATGTGTTTTTGCCTTTGCTTTGACCGCTCCATTGTTATCGACAACCTCCATTCTTCGAGCTTTAATTTTGTTTGCCCATCTGTCAAGCTTTTGATTAGCGGTGCTGGGTCCTTGGCCTCATTCTTTCTTTTTTTTTTTTTTTGAAGTTCTTGTTTGAACTTTTCTCTCTTTTTTTTTTTTTTTTTTTGAAGTTCTTGTTTGAACTTTTCTCTCTCTTTTTTTTTGAAGTTCTTGAGGACGAAGGAAAGCTCTTGCTTGAACTTTCTCAATGCGCACGAGGGCGAAGGCGAGCTCCGAGGTTGTTGTTGACATGGGGTCAATCTTTCGAGGTTGTGTGACCTTTTATTGTTCCTTGATGTTGTCGCCGTCGTTGACTTGGTCAAGGTGATGGTGGGGACATGTTTTGGGAAGTGCATGGCTTGATGGAGGCCTTTGTGAGGTAAGGAAAGTGTATGGGGAGGGCACCAGTCGACTTTCTCACACCGATTAATCAAAACATTAGTTATTTCCAGAGTTTATTGGTTGAGCAATGCAAGTGATCATTTAGGATATAACCATTTCATTAGTTGTAATGTAGGTGTGCAAATAATGTCTCAAGTCTAGCAAGAAGAGAAAAAGACACTTATTTATAGAAAATTTAAGATTAACTACAATGTCCGAGGCGGACTTGATTGAATGAGGAAAGTACTCGAACCTACAAAGGTTGACCAAAAGACAATTGACGGATCTCGAGGATAGGTAGCCCCTACTCTAGTTGCTCTTTTATTGCTGAACTGCCAAGACGCTCAAGCTTTCCATCTTCTATCAAATTCTGGATCTCATCATACCGGCCCAGAGGCAATTATCGATTATGTGCCCATTGCATGGTGGAAGGTGCAAGATGCTTGCTTTTGTCGGCCTTGGATGCAGGCTTCTGGCTTGTAGTCTGCCCGAGCTTGAAGTAGGTCTTCTTTGATCAATTTCCAACATCTTGCTTAGAGGCATGTCTAGTTTGTCGAAGCGACGGGAGGGCTGCCTCTCGGAAGAGTCGTTGCTTTGTAGGGCTGTGTGCCCATTGCTTGACTGATGTCCCTGATGGAGGTGGCTGACAGTGGTGTCTTTTCCTTTGACGGGGACCGATGCAGGGTTTGATGTGGTTGTTGCTCCGTACTGGTATGATGGCTCCGTGTTCGGGGCATGCTTTTCCTTCGGGTCATTCTCGAATGGGGGACCCGTGTCGACCATGGCTCGGAGATCAAGGCAGAAGCGATGGCCGACTAATGCTTTTACTGATGGCTTCAAACATGACTCGAAGGCTCTCATTTGCTCATCCTCGGGCAGTGATTTCAGGATTTCAGAAAGCTTCTGGCTCTGTTCCTTGTAAAATTCTCCCATAGTTTCGTTTGCTTTCTGTTCTGCTGGCAAAACCACATGCGGGTCGATAGAAACCTCTGGGCTGTTGGAACCTGTAACCATAGGTCCACTGTTAGAGGGAACCATGATATGGGGTTGGACAAACGGGTTTTGAGGGAACAGAGTTTAATTTATTGGATACTGTGAAAATTGAGGGATTTGAGGCCATGAAGCAGCTACAGGTTGTCCGAAGTAATGGGTTGGAAAGGTTATGTGGGGGAAACCTGGTGAATTATGGGCATATTGAGAGAAGGAAGTGAACACTGGAGGATTTTGAGAGATATTGGGATCTGTTTGAGATGGTCCAGTGCTGCGCTGGTTGTAGTGAGTGACAGGGGTATTATTTGCTTGGCCGTATATGACAGGGGTGCTTTGAGAGGTGGTAACATGAAGCCTTGGCCGGCTGTTTCCTTGGTTCGAAGGAATCCCGTGAGTTGGCGGGGGAGGAACCTGACCGAAGATTTGAGGAGATGATCATGAAGGATCGTTGTCCCCGATTAGGACGAAAGTACCATCTGGCTGGGGGATAGCTGCTATACCTCGCTCATTCAGAAGTTGTACCATGAAATTCTGCTGATACTTTTTCTGTTTCTTGTGAACCTCACAAGCCCGTATGGCTTCTTCCAGTGTCATATCTGTTACCGGGGTTGGGGTTTCGTTCCCGTCATGATTTCTCGGTGAGTCTGACATGTCGGAGAGTCTGGCTGAGGGAATTGAGGGAACTGAGGAACAGTCTGATGCTGCCGTTACTGTGATTCTGGCGAGGCGCTGACCCGGATTTCTGAACCACTCTCTGTTCGCTACAGGGAATGAAGGGTAGGGCTTAGTTTTCGGAAGGGGTATTTGGCTCATGGTTTTAAGGCTCGTGCGATGTGCATTTACTACTTTAAAACACGCTTTCTAATGCTCCTCACTGGTCGAAAAAGATTGGACCTTGAAAGGTCGAGATCAAAATTGGACCGTGGAAGGTCGAGACTTAAAGTTATGACCATGAAAGGTCGGGATTGATTATTTGAGATCGAACCACGAAGGTCTCGATTGGAGATCGGAGATCGGATCGCGAAGGTCGAGATTAACTTTTGAGATCGGACCGCGAAGGTCTCGATTGGAGATCGGACCACGAAGGTCGGGATTGACTATTTGAGATCGGACCGCGAAAGTCTCGATTGGAGATCGGAGATCGGATCGCGATGGTCGGGATTGACTGTTTGAGATCGGACCGCGAAGGTCTCGATAGGAGATCGGAGATCGGACCGCGAAGGTCGGGATTGACAACTTGAGATCGGACCGTGAGGGTCTCGATTGAAGATCGGAGATTGGACCGCGAAGGTCGGGATTGACTATTTGAGATCGGACTGCGAAGGTCTCGATTGGAGATCGGAGATCGGACCGCGAAGGTCAGGATCGACCATTTGAGATCAGACCGCGAAGGTCGAGATTGGAGGTCGGAGATCGGACCACGAAGGTCGCGATTAACATTTGGGATCGGACCGTGAAGGTCTCGAGTGGAGATCAGAGATCGGACCGCGAAGGTCGGGATCGACTATTTGAGATCGGGCCGCGAAGGTCTCGATTGGAGATCGGAGATCGGACCGCGAAGGTCAGGATCGACTATTTGAGATCGGACCGCGAAGGTCTTGATTGGAGATTGGAGATCGGACCGCGAAGGTCAAGATCAACTATTTGAGATCGGACCGCGAAGGTCTCGATTGGAGATCGGAGATCGAACCGCGAAGGTCGGGATTAACTTTTGGGATCGAACCGCGAAGGTCTCGATTGGAGATCGGAGATCGGACTGCGAAGGTTGGGATCGACTATTTGAGATCGGGCCGCGAAGGTTTCGATTGGAGATCGGAGATCGGACCGTGAAGGTCGAGATCGACTATTTGAGATCGGACCGCGAAGGTCTCGATTGGAGATTGGAGATCGGACCGCGAAGGTCGGGATCAACTATTTGAGATCGGACTGCGAAGGTCTCGATTGTATTGCTTGAGATCGGACCGCGAAGGTATTGCTTGAGATCGGACCGCGAAGGTCGGGATCGACTATTTGAGATTGGACCGCGAAGGTCTCGATTGGAGATCGGAGATCGAACCGCGAAGGTCGGGATTATCTTTTGGGATCGGACCGCGAAGGTCTCGATTAGAGATCGGACTGCGAAGGTCGGGATCGACTATTTGAGATCGGGCCGCGAAGGTCTCAATTGGAGATCGGAGATCGGACCGCGAAGGTCGGGATCGACTATTTGAGATCGGACCGCGAAGGTCTCGATTGGAGATTGGAGATCGAACCGCGAAGGTCGGGATTAACAATTTGAGATCGGACCGCGAAGGTCTCAATTGTATTGCTTGAGATCAGACCGCGAAGGTCGGGATCGACTATTTGAGATCGGACCGCGAAGGTCTCGATTGTATTGCTTGAGATCGGACCGCGAAGGTCGGGATCGACTATTTGAGATCGGACCGCGAAGGTCTCGATTGAGGGTTGGACCGCGAAGGTCGAGATTTGAGATTTGAAATCGGACCGTGAGGGTCGCGATTGAGGAGTGGACCGTGAAGGTCGAGATTTGAGATATCGGACCGAGGAAGGTCACGATTGAGGATTGGACCGCAAAGGTCGAGATTAGAGATTTGAAATCGGATCGAGGAAGGTCGGGATTGAGGATTGGACCGCGAAGGTCGAGATTTGAGATTTGAAATTGGATCGTGAGGGTCGCGATTGAGGATTAGACCGCGAAGTTTGAGATTTGAGATTTGAAATCGGACCGTGAGGGTCTCGATTGAGGGTTGGACCGCGTGGGTCGAGATTTGAGATTTGAAATCGGACCGTGAGGGTCGCGAATGAGGAGTGGACCGCGAAGGTCACAATTGGAGAATCGGACCGAGAGGGTCTCGATTGAGGATTGGACCGCGAAGGTCGCGATTTGACTATTTGAAATTGGATCGTGAGGGTCTCGATTGGGGATTGGACCGCGTGGGTCGAGATTTGAGATTTGAAATCCGACCTTAAGGGTCGCGAATGAGGAGTGGACCGCGAAGGTCTCGATTGGAGAATCGGACCGAGAGGGTCTCGATTGAGGATTGGACCGCGAAGGTCGCGATTTGACTATTTAAAATCGGACCGTGAGGGTCTCGATTGGGGATTGGACCGCGAAGGTCACGATTTGAGATTTGAAATCGGACCGTGAGGGTCGCGATTGAAGATCGGACCGCGAAGGTCGAGATTTGAGATATCGGACCGAGAAAGGTCGCGATAGAGTGTTGGACCGCGAGGGGTCAAGATATGAGATATCGGACCGAGGAAGGTTGCGATTGAGAGTTGGACCGCGAGGGGTCGAGATATGAGATATCGGACCGAGAAAGGTCGCGATTGAGAGTTGGACCGCGAGGGGTCGATATATGGGATATCGGACCGAGGAAGGTCGCGATTGAGAGTTGGACCGCGAGGGGTCGAGATATGAGATATTGGATCGAGAAAGGTCGCGATTGAGAATTGGACCGCGGGGGGTTGAGATATGAGATATTGGACCGAGGAAGGTCGCGATTGAGAGTTGGACCACGAGGGGTCGAGATATGGGATATCGAACCGAGGAAGGTCGCGATTGAGAGTTGGATCGCGAGGGGTCAAGATATGAGATATCAAATCGAGGAAGGTCGCGATTAAGGATTTAAACGCGAGGGGTCGAGATATGAGATATCGGACCGAGGAAGGTCGCGATTGAGAGTTGGACCGCGAGGGGTCGAGATATGAGATATTGGACCGAGGAAGGTCGCGATTGAGGGTTGGACTGCGAGGGGTCGAGATATGAGATATTGGATCGAGAAAGGTCGCGATTGAGGATTGGACCGCGGGGGGTCGAGATTTGAGATATCGGACCGAGGAAGGTCGCGATTGAGAGTTGGACCGCGAAGGTCGAGATTGAGGGTTGGACCGCTAAGGTCACTATTTGAAAGATTCCCAAGATGGGACCATGCAATTGTTATTCTATTAAACGTTTAAGTTTACTGAAAACACGTTTTTCTCAGATTCCTAAATGGTTGGAAAAGATTGCTCTTATTTTTCGCAACTAACCTTAGGCTTGGATCAGTGGATCTCGGTACTACATTTATAAGCCCCTCGTTTTTCACCTGTAAATCGTCTCCCCGGGACGGACAATCCCGAGCGAGGGTCCTATAAGGCAAGCAAGTTCCACCGACAAAGGAAAAAGTGAACTTAAGGCTAGCTGGTCACGCAAATTTCCAACGTATGTGACACGCAGGCCACAGTCGAAGTCAACGTCTTTAAGTTAAGGCAGAAATCGTGCCGAAATTTTAGCATGACCTCACTTGACTCGCTTGCGCGAGGGGCCTTAGCTTTTGGTGTTGGCCAAGTTGTGGCCGGTACGGTGCAAACGTTGAGGGTTTGGTGACACGGTGTCACATTGAACCTTCGGGTATGTTTTTCGGCAGAGCTCTGCTTCAAAGTCAAGGCTGAAAAGCTTAAGACTTTGGGTCGGGAACGACCTTCGGTCTCAACTTTTAAGTTTGACTTGTAAGGGAGACTGGCGTAAAAAACATACACTTAGTCTTTATGACACGTACTAAGCCAAAAATCAATCGGGGTCTTGGAAGAAGTGTGACACAAAGAATGCATGGCTTACACGGGCTAGGATGGACTGTTTAGGACGACCCCGTGCGCGCTCGAAAGGTGTCTGGTAGACCAACCGAGCTGCAATTGAACGGTCATCTCGGGTTACGGGTCGTAGTGTGCAGTGTACCGAGGCAGCAAGTGCACGTGAAGTGCGGTGTACCGAGGCAGCAAGTGCGAGTAGTGTGTGGTCACTAAAATTCTTTTCTGAGTAAAACAGAGATTTTCAGAATGTGTCTTAAAGAATTTTATGCGCAGTTCAAAATGTAGTATGAAAATCAAGTATAAACGGAAATGCACGAACATGTTATGATTTTGAAAAAGATCGATAATGCAACACCCTTGAAAAAACCGTTCGAGGTTTAGAGCAATACATGCACACGAAAACGAGGAAGGGTAAACGAAAGTTTGACCCACGGAAGGCTTTTTGAAAACAACGATAGTTTTGAAAAAGTATCCAAGTCCCCAGAGAAGTCGCCAACTGAAATTACCCGGATCGCGCGCGGACTGCGGCGAGCGGTTCTTTCGAATGGACTTTGGAAAAGAGAGTCGCCACGCCGTTTTGTATTATGAGCCCAAACATTGAAAATGGCTTTGAAAACAAGGTCGTTTTTATTGGTAGCAAAAACTTGGCAAAGGCTTTGAAAATGGAATGTTTTGATTGGTAGCCAAAACTTTACAAAAGGCTTTTTAGGACCACAGATTGTTAGGTTCGGAGGTCACGTTACGTTTCGGGAAGAGTATGTTGAGATCACCCGAAACACCTAGTATTACGAGTCTTTCTACCTTTCTCGAAAAGTGTGCGTGCGTGTGTGTTCGTGTTGCTTTTGAAAAGGAGCTTGAATGACAAGCTTTAATCTTGGTTTGAATGACAAACGTTGATTTTGGTAAAAAAAAGAGCGTTTGAATGACAAACGTCGATTTAGAGTTTGAAATGAGTGTTTGAGTGACAAACGTCGGTTTTGGGACGGAAATGAGCGTTTGCGTGGCAAACGTCGGTTTTGAGATGGAAATGAGGGTTTGAATGTCAAACGTCGGGTTTTGAGACGGAAATGAGCATTTGAATGTCAAACGTCGGTTTTGAGTTGTTTTGAAAAGGAGTTCGAATGACGAACTCCGGTTTTGAACCGGGCATTACATTGTTAGCGATTTTACGGGAAAAAAGCATTAAATGATATGCGATCAACGAATGGTATTGCGACTCGGACATTGATAAGTAAATACTATCACGAGCCAAATGGCTCGGACCTGTAAATGACAGTATTTAAAGTGCGGTATCAACGAAATCAAATGATCCAGAATTTAAAGGTGTGATCAACGAGCCAAACGGCTCGGAATTGTAAAGTTGCGTAATTTAAATGACATTCAACGGATCAAACGATCCGGACTTGTAAAGAGCGTAATTTAAATGACATTCAACGGATCAAACGATCCGGACCGTTAAATGACAGAAAAGTAAATAAACGGGGCCGGGACACCGTTTTAACTCGTGATTACTTCTCTTACGGGAGAGAAGAGGATCTTAGACTAAATCCTATCGGACCCCGTAGGCGGCGATACATCTACATTTTGAGAGTGAGAGTTTACCAAATTTAGTGTTGACTCTTTGGCTCAGGAGGACGTAAACGGGATACGAGGTGTTTGAAAGGTGTTTCGGAAGTGTTTGGGCAGAGTTTCCCCTTTTATTTGGTACTTAGAAACCTAGGGATTTGGGCAGCGTTTCGACTTGTGTCGGTTTAGCCTACGATCAGAATCTACCGACGAGTAGCACGAGGGCCCCCGAAGAGTAGAGAATTCCACCGACGAGTAGCACGAGGGCCCCCGAAGAGTGGAAGAAAGACTAGCATTTTTGTGCTAGGGGGAGGAGTGGAGGAAAATGGTGTAGAAAATATGAAGCGGAGGGGTAGTATTTATAGGAGGTTTTGGGAGGAGGAAACTTGGAGAAGGAGGTCACATTGCTTAGCCTGGTGGGTTTTGTAAAAGAGTCCGGCCGGACTATAACTGAATTTGGGGACATTTTGGTCATTTGGCCTTGAGTTTGACACGGTTTGGACACGGTTTGACTTAACCTGCAAATACTAGCCCATAAAACTTTAATGAATAAACCTTATGTTCATTCAAGGTCCAAACTTAATGGTAATTTCTCAATATTAATAAATATGTATGTGCACAAACTGAATGAGAAATATCAACTGAATGAGAATTTTTGCATTTCTTGATTCCACAAACCTAGTACTGTGAGATGGACAATAAAATCTATATCCCTTAGACCTTTCGGCATATCCAACAAAATATCCACTTATGGTCCTTGGGTCCAACTTCTTTTCTTGTGGATTATATATTCTCACTTTGGACGGACATCCCCAAACACGTACATGTTGCAAACTGGGTTTCCAACCTTTGAATATCTCAAAAGGCGTTTTTGGAACGGCCTTGGTTGGACGGACATTATCCATTTTTTCTTCTACTCTATCCAGTTGTTGTCCAATGGTATGTAGAGCTAGATTGGTCCAGTTGTTTTGTAGATGTAAGTCCCTAGTTATTTTTTCTTCTATATAGTCAGGGTGTATTATGGGTATCATTCCATGATTTACCCTATTTTTGTAAAAATAAGCTGGTTCTAAGGGGGGGGGGGTCTTTCGCTTTCATAATATTCATGACTTGGTAAAAGATCATTTGCATATCTTTTTATATAAATAATCAATATTTAAAAATTCAAAGAATGGTACATACATTTCTTGTATTTTGAAAAATTCATAATATTTTTCTTTAATTATTTTTTGTTCTTTTTCGTTATAAGATTCAAAGAATAGTTTTCTATTCTCTTTGTTTCCTTTAATCTTGAAATATTTTCTTAAAATATTTTTATTCAACTCAAATTCATTTTTTATCATGTTTATTGTAAAATTACTATCTTCATAAGGATGGACAAAATTTCCATCTCTTTTTATCCCAATATTATCTGCTTCATATTGGTTTTCTGTTTCAATTTCTGATTCAAAAATTGGTTGTTTATTTTGTGAATTATTTCCTTGTTGGAATTCATATCTTCCTGAGGTGGATCTTCTAGATGGTGTACTAAAATTAAGGTTTTTACTTCTGTTTAAAGATTGTGAACTTTTAAATTTTAAATCTACCGAGCCATCTTCGTATTGTATTACTTGTTCTAATTCATTTGTTTGTTTCTTTTTTACACTTGTATTTGGTACAGTTTTAGATGTGTAAGTCCATTTTTCAGGTTGAGTTATATCACTCTATTTAATAGTTTTTGGAATTGTTAGATTAGCTTTTGTGTTGTCAATTTCCCAAAAGATTGTTTCTCCGGTTGTTTTAATTTTGTTGAAAGCATTTGGACAAAGTCCAGTATTCATTACTTTAAAATGTAGTCTGTAAAATATTTCATAAATATGTTGCATATGATAATTATGCTTTAAAATATCTAAGGTTAGAATGTTCATGATATGTGGGTCTGTTAAAGATAATGTGAAATGGGGATAGTTATTGAAATATATTGGTCCATTCGTTAACTTGGTTTCGATTGCTCTTATTAAAGAATCTATATAATTTAAGTGTCTTGCATCTCTTAATGGTATTTGTATGCTGGTGTCTATTCCTTCTATTGTTAATGGTTTGATTGCTACTTGGACTAATCCTATATGTAAAAATTTGTATCCTTGTGATATTTATATTTTTTTTGACGATTTTGAGAATAAACTCATTGTTTGATTATTGGAATATAACAGAATAATTGTTTCTTTTGTTTTAATGGCTAATCTAGAATTAAAGTTGAATATGCCTTTATCTTTGTATATCTCAGAGGTTGATATTAAGGGAGGTTTCCAATTAGTTAAAAGCTGAGTATCCTAAGAGATTTCTTTAGATAATATGTTTTTATTGTTACTATCATCATTATTCTCAACTTGTATATTATAATCATCCATTTGATTCTTATGATCTTTAAGAGATGTTCTATTGGTAAAATTACCTAACCAACTCATAATTTATTATTTGTCTTGCTTCTTGGATACACTTCCTTACCCAACGGATGCACGAATTACACTCCTTCCTGCATGACTTAGACATAATTGACACACTGACTCGGGACAAATAAATAAATTGAGCTAGTTAACTAACTTTGTTGAATAAGAAGGCTCTGATACCAAAATTAGCAAAGGATCGGCTAAAATGTACTAAGTATGAGAATACGGATGATAGCAAACAATAAAAATATAATAATCGTAAGGAAAATCTATGGAATTTAATATGCTACAGTAAAATAGTAAATTTGACTTTTTTTCAATAGTAAATTTGACTATACTATTCTAAGGTACGTGGCCATTTGTTACACCAATCACACTGTATAAATTGTGAATATTATACAGCTGCAGTGAGCGGTTCTTAAACCCGTCTCAACAATCTGCCAACTGGTTTCCGATACCAATATACCTTATTTTCCTTACGATTATTATTTTATTATTGTTTGCTATCATCCGTATTCTCATACTTAGTACATTTTAGCCGATCCTTTGCTAATTTTGGTATCAGAGCCTTCTTATTCAACAAAGTTAGTTAATTAGCTCAATTTATTTATTTGTCCCGAGTCGGTGTGTCACCTAGGTCTAAGTCACGCAGAAAGGAGTGTAAGTCGTGCATCCGTTGGGTAAGGAAGTGTATCCGAGAAGCAAGACAAATAATAAATAATGAGTAGGTTAGGTAATTTTACGAATAGAATATCTCTTAGAGATCATAATAATCAAATGGATGATTATAATATACAAGTTGAGAATAATGAGGATAGTAACTATAAAAACATATTTTCTAAAGAAATCTCTTGGGATACTCAGTTTTTAACTAATTGGAAACCTCCTTAATATCAACCTCTGAGATATACAAAGATAAAGGCATATTCGACTTCAAATCTAGATTAGCCATTAAAACAAAAGAAACAGTTATTCCGTTATATTCCAATAATCAAACATTGAGTTTATTCTCAAAATCGTCAATAAAAAATATATAAATATCACAAGGATACATATTTTTACATATAGGATTAGTCTAAGTAGCAATCAAACCATTAACAATGGAAGGATTAGACACCAGCATACAAATAGCATTAAGAGATGCAAGACACTTAAATTATATATATTCTTTAATAGGAGCTATCGAAACCAGCTTAACGAATGGACCAATACATTTCAATACCTATCCCAATTTCACAGTATCTTTAGCAGACCCACATATCATGAAAATTCTAACCTTAGATATTTCAACGCATAGTTATCTTATGCAAATGGATTCACATATTTATGAAATATTTTACAGACTAGATTTTAAAGTAATGAATACTGGACTTTGTCCAAATGCTTTCAACAAAATTAAAACAACCAGAGAAACTGTCTTTTGGGAAATTGACAAAACAAAAGCTAATATAACAATTCCAAAAACTATTAAATGGAGTGATATAACTCTACCTGAAAAATGGACTTACCCATCTAAAATTGTACCAAATACAAGTGTAAAAAAGAATCAAACAAATAGGGTAAATCATGGAATGATACCCATAATACACCCTGACCATATAGAAGAAAAAATAACTAGGGACTTACATCTACAAAACAACTGGACCAATCTAGCTCTACATACCATTGGACAACAACTGGATAGAGTAGAAGAAAACATGGATAATGTCACGTATGGTATAACACTAGTAAAAAGAGACATCGAAGATATAAATTTAACAGATTTTTCTACGCCTGTTAATAAACAACCAGAAACAGGAATCATATCCCAAAGATTTACAGAATATTCAGAATTATACAATTTGACCCCATCAAATAGAAAAGAAAGAGAACCAACAATATTCAAGAAACAAATACCAGCTCGCTAAACCCATTTCACATCTCAGGTGTAAGACCAACCTTACACAACCCTTTAAATGACTTAATGGATGAAATAAAAACCCATTTAGAAGTAAAGAATGAATCTGGAACAAGCAACAACAAGAACATAAGTATATTAACAGAATATGATGAAGAGTCTTCAGAATCTGAATTCACTTCAAATTCGGACCATACTGAATATAGCACAACAAACAAAGAAAATAGAAATAGAGAAATTCAAGCCATAAGAAGTTTTCCAAATTATAGGAAAGAACCAGATGACTTAGAAATAATAGGAAATCACCAAAAATCATATAATGCAAAAAATATATATGAATGAAATATTGATGGATTAAATGAAATGGAAATTATAAATAAAACAAAAGAAATGATAATCGCAGGCAACATTTATAAAACAACAAACATTACGGAAAGACAAGCCGTAGAAAATATAATCCTTGGCTTCACAGGTCAATTAAGAACATGGTGGGATAAGTTACTAGGAGGAGAAATAAAAACCGAGATCTTAAATGTTGCAAGAGCAGATGAACAAGGTCAACCCCTAGTAGATGAAAATGGTCGTCCCGCACCAGCACAATTAATAACCTTAATATTTAACATCACAACCCATTTTATAGGAGATATAGACCTATACACAGAAAGAAATTCTGAAATATTACAAAATCTAAAATATAGAAAACTTGGACAATTCAAATGGTATAAAGAATATTTTTTAAAAAGAGTCTTCAATCTAGCAGACCCAAATAATTACCACTGGAAAGAAAAATTTATTACTGGTTAACATGGAATATTTTCAGAAAAAGTAAAAGACACAATATAATAGAAATATGGGAATATTTCTTATAATGAATTAATGTATGGAGATTTAATTACTTGCGTAAATATTACTGGCTTAAGACTATGTCAGGATCAAAAATTAAGTAACAAATTAAAGAAAAAAAGTGCACAAACACGAAAAGAATTAGGACACTGGTGTGAACAATTTGGATTTAGCAGATTTCAACCACCCCATAAAAAGAGAAGAAATGAAAGAAATTACAATCCCTATTACAAAAATAGTACTTACAGGAGGAAACATAGAAAAACAAATAAAAATTACACCAAAGACCCTCCTGAATATTATAAAAAGCCATATCATAAGAAAAAGTACAATAACAAGTACAATAACAAAAATTATTAAAGGAATAATAAAAACTCAAGAACCTTTAATAAAGAAATAAGATGTTTTTATGTAAAAAACTGGGCCATATAGCAAGGAATTGCCCAGCAAGAAAACAAATAAAACAAATTTGTAATAGTCTCAACATAAAAGAAATAGACCAAATAATATTTAAAATAGACAACCTTGAAGTATCAACCGAAAATGAGTATTCTAGTTCAATAGACCCCTCATCTAGCACGGATAGTACAGATAATGAAGAAAAAGAAGAATGTCAAAATTGTAACAGTGGAGTATGCTTATGCAATAACAAAATTAATACTTTAGAACAATGCGATGAAATACTAGACCAAATCAATGAAATAAAAGAACCAACCATAAAAAGAAAATTCTTAAGACAACTAGAAAAAATCATAAATGAAGAAAAACCAGAAACGTCAATACCATCCCAATATGAAGACGTTGTAAAAATGTTTCAGGATAAAAAGAAACAAATATCTTCTAATGACTTACAAAAAGAAATTAAAGAAATAAGGCAAGAAATAAAAATATTAAAACAAAACAATCTAGAATTACAAAAATTGCAAAAAGAATTAGAAGCAAAAATGACGTTGCACGAAATCAAAAAAACAAATAAGTGCGACATATAGAGGATAAACTTCCCAAACAAAAAATATAGACCTAGATGAACATTTCCAAAACCCTTTTTCAAAAATAAAAAACAAAGGAATAAAGATAAATACAAGAGAAAATACTGAAACAGAAACAACAGAAACAAACTCTTCCACATAAGAAAATACAGAAGGAAGTGTATACACATTGACTAAAGTCAGATTTCAAAAATGTTATGTCACCATAGACATGAAAATAGAAAATTTTCAATACCAAGGAATAGCTATGCTAGATTCCGGAGCAGACTTAAAATGTATAGAACAAGGTATAATACCTTCAAAATACTTTATTAAAAGAAAACAAAGTCTTTCAACAGCAAATTCAACAAAATTACAAGTTAAATACAAAATACCAGAAGCACATATATGTAATAACAACATTTGCTTCAATACAAGCTTAATACTTGTAAAAGATCTAAATACAAGAGTCATTTTGGGAAATCCCTTCTTATAAATGTTATACCCTTTTACAGTATCCAAACAATGAGTAGAAATAAAAATACTAGGACAGAAAATAATATTTAGATTTTTATATCCTGTCTCTAACCATGATGTAAACAACATACAAAGAACAAATATATCAAAAATAAATATATTACAAAAAGAAATTGATTTTCTAAAAGAAGACTTACATAATATCAAACTAGGAGAAAAATTACAACTACAAGAATACAAGAACATAATTGCAAAAACACTAGAAAAATTTGAAAAAGACCTATGTTCTGATCTCCCCACAGCCTTTTGGGAAAGAAAAAAACATGTTATAACCTTACCCTATGAAAAGGATTTTAGTGAAAAAATGATTCCAACAAAAGCAAGACCAATTCAAATGAATTAAGAGCTATTAGAATATTGCAAAAAAGAAATAAAATATTTACTAAATAAAAAACTAGTTAGAAAAAGTAAATCATCATGGTCATGCTCTGCTTTCTATGTATCAAAAAATGCTGAAATTGATAGAGGAGCTCCAAGATTAGTAATTAATTATAAACCATTAAATACATCACTCAAATGGATTAGATATCCAATTCCTAATAAACAAGACTTATTAAAAAGACTCCATAATGCTTCAATTTTCTCAAAATTTGATATGAAATCAGGATTTTGGCAAATACAAATAGCAGAGCAGGATAGATACAAAACTACTTTTACAGTACCGTTTGGCCAATACGAATGGAATGTCATGCCATTTGGGCTAAAAAACGCACCAAGTGAATTTCAAAAAATAATGAATGAAATATTTACAGCATACACTTCTATTATAGTCTACATAGATGATGTATTAATCTTTAGTAAAAATTTAGAACAACATGAGAAACATTTAAACATATTTTACAAAGTAATGATAAAAAACGGTTTAGGTTTGTCAAAAGCTAAAATAAAATTATATCAAAATAAAGTAAGATTTTTAGGACACGAGATAACTAACAACACCATAATAACAATTCAAAGATATATAGATTTTGCAGATAAATTCCCGGATGAAATAAAAGACAAAACACAATTACAAAGATTCCTAGGATCATTAAATTATATAGCAGACTTTTTCCCAAAAATATGACAAAATTGTAAACCTCTTTTTGATAGACTAAAAAAGAAACCGAAACCGTAGACGAAAGAACACACAAACATAGTCAAGCAAATTAAGATACATGTGAAACAATTACCCTGTTTAACAATATGTGACCCAAAAGCACCAAAAATAGTCTCTACTGAAATAGGGTATGGTGGAATATTAACCCAACAAATAAATGGAAATACCCATATAATTAGATATTATTCAGGAATATGGAATGAAATACAATCTAAATATTCAACAATAAAAAAGGAAATCCTTTCAATAGTCTTATGTATAACAAATTTCAAGATGACTTATTAAACCAGAAATTTACAGTTAAAGTAGATTGCAAAGCTGCAAAGGATGTCTTACAAAAAGATGTAAAAAACATAGCTGCAAAACAAATTTTCGCAGGATGGCAAGTTAGGAAAGGACAAAACACCATTATATTCTATGCAACCATTGACCAAATTCCAAATTATATTCCCTACAAAACACCAAAACTGAGAATAGGTTTTCGATTCTAGCTGCTGATACAAAACCTTTCTTTCCCCAACTTACAAAGCCCTCTACATCCTCTTTAGGATCTCCTTTAGGACCTCTCTCACAAAAAATATTCAAAACCACCCTCAAAATAGAATGCCCAGATCGCCCTCAACCATCAACCCCACACCTGCCTTCACCAGAAAATATTAAACAAATAACCCCCCCCCGCCCTAGCCCAAAACAAACACCACCCACTTCTTACACTTACAAAACCAACCAAGACTTCATCAGTGTGATAGAACCCTAATATTTTGAAACCAATTCAAATTGGCATCCCTACCAAATTTCTTAATTTCATCTACCTAGTTCACACAATTATTTACCAGACAATTTCACAAAATCCCAATTTTATTATGAAAAATTTTTAACGCAAACAAGGTCTGCCACTTTCCAATATTCCACAAACCATTTAGATATTTCCAAAATACGATACTGCAAAGTTCAAATTTTGAAAGTTCTCTCGGTATTGGGGCCAAAAGCCCAACGACGAGGTTAAAGACCTACTATTTCAAAATGGTTCATCTCAATTTAATTATTTGGATTACATTACGGCCTGGTCACGGGCATTTGATCCTAAAGTAAAATAAATCTGTGACTATGTATAAATGGGAGCCCAAGGGCAACAAATGTATGGGTGTGTACAAGAAACCATTCTTCCCGTCTTGATCCGAAAACATAAGATCAAGTGGTGGGAAAAAACAGAAATATTCCGTTGTGATATGACTGCGGTCATGCAGTATTTTAAACAAAATCCAAACTTCTGCAAAGACATTCCACCAAAGCAAACACAGAAAAACGAAGAATTTCTCCAAAGAAAACAACAAATCAGGGCACAAATGTCCCAATGCACCAACCAAATAGACCTGGAAAAATTAATGACTCAACTCAGCGATGAAGGGAGCTCATCATCAACAATACCAGAAGATGACTACAACAAAAATGATGACTTTTTCTCCCAGGCAACCCAGATCTAGAACTAGAGATAGCTACATCGGCAAACATGTCAACATACGACAGCATATCTATACACAATCCAGATATTCCACAAAACCGACAAAACAAAGTGACTACCCCCACCAGAATTGACAAATAGAAAGAAAAATAAAAGGCATACAGTGAAGCCGCCCTCAATGTCAAAAAGAAGGCATCTCCACACGGTGAAGCCGCCCCCAATCAGCAAAAAGAACGGACAAAAGCAGCCTTATACATTTTGTTTATATCTAAGTAAAAAGAAAGTGGATCCCTCTCTGGAGGACAAATGCGCATCGCACATGTGGCGTGATCCATTACTTTTCCTAGTTATATAAGGAGAAGACCATCCTCATTAAGAAGCAGGTTTTTCATTTGCAAGTTTTTCATTTTCCTAAGTTTTCCACTTCTCTCTAAATACCTCTCTCTCTCTCTAGTGTAACCATCCACTGTAAACATCAACCCTCCTCAACAATTGTAAAGAAGAAGTTCTGTAATATAAAGTGAGTATTTTTAACGCTTCATGTTCTTTATTCTTTTATCTATATGAATGCTTTATTTAGTATAGAAGTCTCTTATATTTTAAAGTTATATCGATATCGGAAACCAGTCGGCAGATGGTTGAGACGGATTTAAGAACCGCTCACTACAGCTGTATAGTATTCACAGTTTATACAGTGTGATTGGTGTAACAAATGGCCACATACCTTAGAATAGTAGAGTTAACTTTACTATTGAAAAATAGTAAATTTGACTTTTTTTCAATAGTAAAGTTGACTCTACTATTCTAAGGAAAGTGGCCATTTGTTACACCAATCACACTGTATAAACTGTGAATACTATACAGCTGCAGTGAGCGGTTCTTAAACCCGTCTCAACAATCTGCCGACTGGTTTCCGATACCGATATGCCTTTAAAATATAAGAGACTTCTATACTAAAGAAACAATTCATATAGATAAAAGAATAAAGAACATGAAGCGTTAAAAATACTCACTTTATATTACAGAACTTCTTCTATACAATGGTTGAAGAGGGTTGATGTTTACGGTGGATGGTTACACTAGAGAGAGAGAGAGAGAGAGAGAGAGAGAGAGAGAGAGAGAGAGGGGTATTTAGAGAGAAGTGGAAAACTTAAGAAAATGAAAATATTGCAAAAGAAAAACCTGCCTCTTACTGAGGATGGTCTTCTCCTTATATAACTAGGAAAAGTAATGGATCACACCACATGTGCGGTGCGCATTTGTTCTCCAGAGAGGGATCCACTTTATTTTTATTTAGATATAAACAAAATGTATAGGGCTGCTTTTGTCTGTTCTTTTTGCTGACTGTGGGGGGCTTCACTGTGTGGAGATGCCTTCTTTTTGACATTGAGGGCGGCTTCGCTGTATGCCTTTTGTTTTTCTTTCTATTTGTCAATTCTGGTGGGGGTAGCCACTTTGTTTTATCGGTTTTGTGGAACATCTGGATTGTGTATAGATATGCTGCCGTATGTTGACATGTTTGCTGACATGTTTGCTCATGTAGCTATCTCTAAAGGTCTAGGTTTAGATCTTGGGTTGCCTGGGAGAAAAAGTCATCATTTTTGTTGTAGTCATCTTCTAGTATTGTTGATGATGAGCTCCCTTCGTCGCTGAGTTGAGTCATTAATTTTTCCAGGTCTATTTGGTTGGTGCATTGGGCCATTTGGGCCACGATTTGTTGTTTTATTTGGAGAAATTATTTATTTTTCTGTGTTTGCTTTGGTGGAATGTCTTTACAGAAGTTTGAATTTTGTTTAAAATATTGCATGACCGCAGTCATATCACAACGAAATATTTCTGATTTTTCCCACCACTTGATCTTATGTTTTCGGATCAGGACGGGAAGAATGGTTTTTGTACACACCCACACATTTGTTTCCCTTGGGCTCCCATTTGTACACAGTCACAGATTTGTTTTTCTTTAGGATCAAATTCAGTCATAAAGATCCAAGAAACTCGGAAATTATGACTGAATAAGGCCCAAAGAGGAGTTTGAACAACATGCTCGGGATATATAATTTTTGTTGACCAATGGTCAAATGCCTTTTGTACACACTCTGGAACAATTGTTTTGTCTAATCCAAAGTTTTTCCACCATTGATGGAAACAAAATGGAGTAGGATAAGAAAATTGGGGTGATATGTGGAAGAAATAAGAAAGGGAAAAAGATTTATTTTGTTTAAGAAATGCCTGTGACCAGGCCGTAACGTAATCCCAATAATTAAATCGGGATGAACCATTTTGAAATAGTAGGTCTTTAGCCTCGTTGGACTTTTGGCCCCAATCTGATACTGAGAGAATTTTCAAAATTTGAACTTTGCAGTATCGTATTTTGGAAATATATAAATGGTCTGTGGAATATTGGAAAGTGGCAGACCTTGTTTGCGTTAAAATTTTTTCATAATAAAATTGGGATTTTGTAAAATTGTCTAGTAAATAATTGTGTGAACCAGGTAGAAGAAATTTAGAAATCTGGTAGGGATGCCAATTTGAATTGGTTTCAAAATATTCGGGTTCTATAACACAGATGAACTCTTCATAGGTTTTGTAAGTGTAAGAAGTGGGTGGTGTTTGTTTTGGGCTAGGGCTGGGGGTTTATTTGTTTAATATTTTCTGGTGAAGGCAGGTGTGGGGTTGATGGTTGAGGGCAATCTGGGCATTCTATTTTGAGGGTGGTTTTGAATGTTTTTTTATGAGAGAGGTCCTAAAGGAGATCCTAAAGAGGATGTATAGGGCTTTGTAAGTTGGGGAAAGAAAGGTTTTGTATCAGCAACCAGAATTGCAAACTTGTTCTCAGTTTTTGGTGTTTTGTCAGGAATATAATTTGGAACTTTGGTCAATGGTTGCGTAGAATATAATGGTTTTTTGTCCTTTCCTTTGGTGATCGATCCTGTAATCATCCTGCATATGTAAGGAAAGGGGAAAACATCTATCATCCTGTGATGTTACTAAGTAGGTGCGGAGGACTAATAAGTTTAGCTTGAGCTTTTGTCTTTTTGCCCATATTACATTGTTTAGTGCAGTTTCTAAATTGGTCCAATGATAAGGATTTCTCCTTCTTTCTTCCATTAATTCTTGTTCAAGGAGTTTAATTTCCTGTATTAGTTTTTTCTCTTTTTTACTGATCTTTGTAAAAATTTGTCTAAATCGAGTCATTGCACCTGTAAACATAAAAATTAGTTTGGTATTATCATGGGATTTTGTTGAGAACTTCCTATGTAATCATTTTCTATACATTTTATGATTCTTTTTAATGCAGAGATATCTGCTTCAATGGAGTTTTTGTATTTATAAGCAAACTTATAAAAGTTCTTCTAGATCAAAGATGTGATATCTGTGATCTGTCGTTTTACTAATTAGTACTTTCGTATGGATGTTTTTACTTTCTTTTAATAATACTTCTGTTTTTTGAAAACTATAATTTAAATAATTTATATTGTTTAGATATATGAGATTGTCGTTAATTTTTATAGACCATTCTAGGACACCCAAAAGGGAAGAATCGGGTTTTTCTTGATTTCTTGCAATATTAATGGTTTCTTCTGCAATCTTTCTCTTGTTGTTAGTTCTTGTGTTGGTTGTGATTGTGAAGTAGAGCATGTGTTTGATTTTAATTTTTTATTATTCATTTTTTCCTTGCAGGAATTCTCTTGTTAGGAAGTCTGGGACTGAATTATCATTTCCTGCAATATGAATTATTTCAAAGTCAAAAATTGATAATAAAGCCTGCCATTTGGCGAAAATTTGTTTTGCAGCTAAGTTTTTTACATCTTTTTGTAAGATATCCTTTGCAGCTTTGCAATCTACTTTAACTGTAAATTTTGGTTTAATAAGTCATCTTGAAATTTTGTTATACATAAGACTATTGAAAGGATTTCCTTTTTTATTGTTGAAAATTTAGATTGTGTTTCATTCCATATTCCTGAATAATATCTAATTAAATGGGTATTTCCGTTTATTTGTTGGGTTAATATTCCACCATACCCTCTTTCTAAGGCATCAGTAGAGACTGTTTTTTGTGCTTTTGGGTTACATATTGTTAAATAGGGTAATTGTTTCACATGTATCATAATTTGCTTGACTATGTTTGTGTGTTCTTTCGTCCATGGTTTCAGATTCTTTTTTAGTCTATCAAAAAGAGATTTACAAATTTGTCTTATTTTGGGAAAAAGTCTGCTATATAATTTAATGATCCTAGGAATCTTTGTAATTAAGTTTTGTCTTTTACTTCATCCGGGAATTTATCTGCAAAATCTATAGATCTTTGAATTGGTATTATGGTGTTGTTGGTTATCTCATGACCTAAAAATCTTACTTTAGTTTGGTATTATGATGAATTTTCTGTTGAAAGACTTTGTTTTGTCTTAATAAAGTTTTTTGAAGGTATTATACCTTGTTCTATACAGTTTAAGTCTGCTCCGAAATCTAGCATAGCTATTCCTTGATATTGAAAATTTCCTATTTTCATGTCTATGGTGACATACCATTTTTGAAATCTGACTTTAGTCAATGTGTATACACTTCCTTCTGTATTTTCTTCTGTGGAAGAGTTTGTTTCTGTTGTTTCTGTTTATGTATTTTCTCTTGTATTTATCTTTATTCCTTTATTTTTTGTTTTTGAAAAAGGGTTTTGGAAATGTTCATCTAGGTCTAGATTTTTTGTTTGGGAAGTTTCTCCTCTATATGTCGCACTTATTTGTTTTTTGATTTCGTGCAACGTCATTTTTGCTTCTATTTCTTTTTGCGATTTTTGTAATTCGAGATTGTTTTGTTTTAATATTTTAATTTCTTATTTTATTTCTTTAATTTCTTTTTGTAAGTCATTAGAAGATATTTGTTTCTTTTTATCCTGAAACATTTTTACAACGTCTTCATATTGGGATGGTGTTGACGTTTCTGGTTTTTCTTCATTTATGGTTTTTTCTAGTTGTCTTAAGAATTTTCTTTTTATGGTTGGTTCTTTTATTTCTTTGATTTTGTCTAGTATTTCATCGTATTGTTCTAAAGTATTAATTTTGTTATTGCATAAGCATACTCCACTGTTACAATTTTGACATTCTTCTTTTTCTTCATTATATGTACTATCCATGCTAGATGAGTGGTCTATTAAACTAGAATATTCATTTTCGGTTTATACTTCAAGGTTGTCAATTATAAATATTATTTGGTCTATTTCTTTTATGTTGAGACTATTACAAATTTGTTCTATTTGTTTTCTTGCTGGTTAATTCCTTGCTGTATGGCCCTGTTTTTTACATAAAAAACATATTATTTCTTTATTATATGTTCTTGAGTTTTTATTATTCCTTTTATAATTTTTGTTATTGTACTTGTTACTGTATTTCTTTCTTATGGCTTGGCTTTTTATAATATTCAGGAGAGTCTTTCGTGTAATTTTTATTTGTTTTTCTATGTTTCCTCCCGTAAGTACTATTTTTGTAATAGGGATTGTAAATTCTTTCATTTCTTCTCTTTTTATGGGGTGGTTGTAATCTGCTAAATCCAAATTGTTCACACCAGTGTCCTAATTCGTTTCGTGTTTGTGCACTTTCTTTCTTTAATTTGTTACTTAATTTTTGATCCTGACATAGTCTTAAGCCAGTAATATTTACGCAAGTAATTAAATCTCCATACGTTAATTCATTATAAGAAAAATTCCCATATTTCTGTTATATGTGTCTTTTACATTTTCTGAAAATAATCCTGGTAAACCAGTAATAAATTTTTCTTTTCGGTGGTAATTATTTGGGCTTCCTAGATTGAAGACTCTTTTTAAAAAAAATTCTTTATACCATTTGAATTGTTCAAGTTTTCTACATTTTAGACTTTGTAATATTTCAGAATTTCTTTCTATGTATAGGTCTATATCTCCTATAAAATGGGTTGTGATGTTAAATATTAAGGTTATTAATTGTGCTGGTGCGGGATGACCGTTTTCATCTACTAGGGGTTGACCTTGTTCGTCTGCTCTTGTAGCATTTAAGATTTGGGTTTTTATTTCTCCTCCTAGTAACTTATCCCACCATGTTCTTAATTGACCTGTGAAGCCAAGGATTATATTTTCTACGGCTTGTCTTTTCGTACTGTTTGTTGTTTTATAAAAGTTACCTATGATTATTATTTCTTTTGTTTTATTTATAATTTTCATTTCGCTTAATCCATCAATATTTCATTCATATATATTTTTTGCATTATATGATTTTTGTTGGTTTTCTATTATTTCTAAGTCATCTGGTTCTTTCCTATAAATTGGAAAACTTCTTATGGCTTGAATTTCTCTATTTTTATTTTCTTTGTTTGTTGTGCTATATTCAGTATAGTCCGAATTTAAAGTGAATTCAGATTCTGAAGATTCTTCATCATATTATGTTAATATACTTATGTTCTTGTTGTTGCTTGTTCTAGATTCATTCTTTACTTGTAAATGGGTTTTTATTTCATCCATTAAGTCATTTAAAGGGTTGTGTAAGGTTGGTCTTACACCTGACATGTGAAATGGGTTTAGAGAAGCTGGTATTTGTTTCTTGAATATTGTTGGTTCTCTTTCTTTTCTATTTGATGGGGTCAAGTTGTATAATTCTGAATATTTCGTGAATCTTTGGGATATGATTCCTGTTTCTGGTTGTTTATTAACGGGCGTAGGAAAATCTGTTAAATTTATATCTTCTATGTCTCTTTTTACTAGTGTTATACCATTCGTGACATTATCCATTTTTTCTTCTACTCTATCCAGTTGTTGTCCAATGGTATGTAGAGCTAGATTGGTCCAGTTGTTTTGTAGATGTAAGTCCCTAGTTATTTTTTCTTCTAAATGGTCAGGGTGTATTATGGGTATCATTCCATGATGTATCCTATTTTTGCAAAAATAAGCTGGTTCTAAGGGAGGTCTTTCGCTTTCGTAATATTCATGACTTGGTAAAAGATCATTTACATTTACTTTGTGCCACTACCCCATTTTTTTATTATTGGTGTTATTTTATATAAATAATCATTATTTAAAAATTCAAAGAATGGTACATGCATTTCTTGTATTTTGCAAAATTCATAATATGTTTCTTTAATTATTTTTTGTTCTATTTCTTTATAAGATTCAAAGAATAGTTTTCTATTATCTTTGTCTCCTTTAATCTTGAAATCTTTTCTTAAAATATTTTTATTCAACTCAAATTCATTTTTTATCATGTTTATTGTAAAATTACTATCTTCATAAGGATGGACAAAATATTATCCGCTTCATATGAAATATTGATGGATTAAGCGAAATGGAAATTATAAATAAAACAAAAGAAATGATAATCGTAGGCAACATTTATAAAACAACAAACATTACGGAAAGACAAGCCGTAGAAAATATAATCCATGGCTTCACAGGTCAATTCAGAACATGGTGGGATAAGTTACTAGGAGGAGAAATAAAAACCCAGATCTTAAATACTGCAAGAGCAGACGAACAAGGTCAACCCCTAGTAGATGAAAATGGTTGTCCCGCACCAGCACAATTAATAACCTTAATATTTAACATCACAACCCATTTTATAGGAGATATAGACCTATACACAGAAAGAAATTCTGAAATATTACAAAATCTAAAATGTAGAAAACTTGAACAATTCAAATGGTATAAAGAAAATTTATTACTGGTTTACCATGATTATTTTCAGAAAAAGTAAAAGACACAATAGAACAGAAATATGGGAATATTTCCTATAATGAATTAACGTAAGGAGATTTAATTACTTGCATAAATATTACTGGCTTAAGACTATGTCACGATCAAAAATTAAGTAACAAATTAAAGAAAAAAAGTGCACAAACACGAAAAGAATTAGGACGCTGGTGTGAACAATTTGGATTTAGTAGATTACAACCACCCCATAAAAAGAGAAGAAATGAAAGAAATTACAAGAGAAAATACAGAAACAGAAACAACAGAAACAAACTCTTCCACAAAAGAAAATACAGAAGGAAGTGTATACACATTGACTAAAGTCAGATTTCAAAAATGGTATGTCACCATAGACATGAAAATAGGAAATTTTCAATACCAAGGAATAGCTATTCTAGATTTCGGAGCAGACTTAAATTGTATAGAACAATGTATAATACCTTCAAAATACTTTATTAAAACAAAACAAAGTCTTTCAACAGCAAATTCATTAAAATTACAAGTTAAATACAAAATACCAGAAGCACATATATGTAATAACAATATTTGCTTCAAAACAAGCTTAATACTTGTAAAAGATCTAAATGCAAGAGTCATTTTGGGAAATCCCTTCTTATAAATGTTATACCCTTTTACAGTATCCAAACAAGGAGTAGAAACAAAAATACTAGGACAGAAAATAATATTTAGATTTTTATATCCTGTCTCTAACTATGATGTAAACAACTTACAAAGAACAAATATATCAAAAATAAATATATTACAAAAACAAATTGATTCTCTAAAAGAAGACTTACATAATATCAAACTAGAAGAAAAATTACAACTACAAGAATACAAGAACATAATTGCAAAAACACTAGAAACATTTGAAAAATACCTATGTTTTAATCTCCCCACAGCCTTTTGGGAAAGAAAAAAACATGTTATAACCTTACCCTACGAAAAGGATTTTAGTGAAAAAATGTTTCCAACAAAAGCAAGACCAATTCAAATGAATCAAGAACTATTATAATATTGCAAAAAAGAAAAAAAGATTTACTAAATAAAAAATAATTAGAAAAAGTAAATCACTATGGTCATGCCCTGCTTTCTATGTATCAAAAAATGCTGAAATTGAGAGAGGAGCTCCAAGATTAGTAATTACTTATAAACCATTAAATACATCACTCAAATGGATTAGATATCCAATTCCTAATAAATAAGACTTATTAAAAAGACTTCATAATGCTTCAATTTTCTCAAAATTTGATATGAAATCAGGATTTTAGCAAATATAAATAGCAGAACAGGATAGATACAAAACTGCTTTTACAGTACCGTTTGGCCAATACGAATGGAATGTCATGCCATTTGGGCTAAAAAACACACCAATTGAATTTCAAAAAATAATGAATGAAATTTTTACATCATACACTTTTATTATAGTCTACATAGATGATGTATTAATCTTTAGTAAAAATTTAGAACAACATGAGAAACATTTAAACTTATTTTACAAAGTAATGATAAAAAACGGTTTAGTTTTATCAAAAACTAAAATAAAATTATACCAAACTAAAGTAAGGTTTTTAGGACACGAGATAACCAAAAACATCATAATACCAATTCAAAGATCTATAGATTTTGCAGATAAATTCCCGGATGAAATAAAAGACAAAACCCAATTACAAAGATTCCAAGGATCATTAAATTATATAGCAGACTTTTTTCCAAAAATAAGACAAATTTGTAAACCTCTTTTTGATAGACTAAAAAAGAATCTGAAACCGTGGGCGAAAGAACACACAAACATAGTCAAGCAAATTAAGATACATGTGAAACAATTAACCTGTTTAACAATATGTGACCCAAAAGCATCAAAAATAGTCTCTACTCAGAAATAGGATATGGTGGAATATTAACCCATCAAATAAACAGAAATACCCATTTAATTAGATATTATTCCGGAATATGGAATGAAACACACTCTAAATATTCAACAATAAAAAAGAAAATCCTTTCAACAGTCCTATTTAATTTTCATATCAATCATTATTATCTTCATTAAATGTGATTCAGTTTTATAATTATTTTTATTATTATTATTATTATTATTATTATTAGTATTATTATTATTATTATTATTATTATTATTATTATTATTATTATTATTATTATTATTATTATTATTATTATTATTATTATTATATTATTATTATTATATTATTATTTTATTATAATAATTATTATTTATTATTATTATTATTATTTATCAATTTTTATATTATTTTTTATTTTTATTTTGGTTGTTCTTATTATTATTATTATTTTATTATTTTATTATATTAATTATTATTATTATTATTTTTTGTTCTTAGTTTTTTTATTATTATTATTTTTATTATTATTATTATTTTATTATTATTTTATTATTATTTAATATTATATTTTTTTTTACTGTTCATACATGTTTTTTATTAAGCACTTGGCTTAAGCACTTAGCTTAATGCATGCTTATGACATATATGGGGAATTGTGCTTTAAATGGTTTGTACATGACTTATGACTTATTTTACCCAAAATGAAATCAAACGGTTCAAAAATGACTTATGGGGAGTCATAAGTCATAAACACTTTGGAATAAGTCAAATCAAACGGGGCCAATTTATCTCTCATACTTTATTTTTCATAATCAAAACACTTCACTATGCACTTTCCTTAATTTTCGTACAAGTTTCATTTTATGCTCTTAAAAAAATGAGATTGAGGAAGTATTTTTTAAATCAAGTAAAATAATTCATAACTAACATATATGATAAATATTTCTTTTAAAAATAAAGAGTGATATCTTGTATCAATTTTCCTACAAAGAGGACACAACCTTTTTGAGAAATCAATTTTTTTGGATATCACTCTCTCTCTCCCCCCTCCCCCCCAAACAAAGTTCAAAAAATATATGAATCTCAAGAATTAATTTGAATTTTTATGTTTATTTTTTGAGACTGAGAAAATATTTAAAAAAACACAAAGTTTACTCCAAAAATATGTTAAGAAATTGAATAGCTAGGACAGTTGGATAAATGAATAAAGTACTGATGTTAGTTATGATGTGATGATAGTAATTAGGATTAAACGAATATATTTGCAGCGTAATAGTTTATACAAAACACAAAATAAAAATAATGTTTACCAGTTATTTATAACAACTTGCTGTAAACAATTAAAAACTTATCTTATAAACTCAATTATATTTTGATTACAATGAAAAACAAAGAATAGAAACGTAATAATTAAACACTAAAAACACAATTTCAATGAGAATTTGTGCAACAAAAGATCTCTCACTAAAAGACACTCTCGGATTGGTTATGAAAGTTACAATCCGTGTAGAGTGAAGCTAGTTAGAGTCTTTTTAATAGGCAATGAAGGCTTTAACAATTTGTGTAGATCTTGGAGAGTAATCTTCAAAAATATCTCCTATATCCTTTTCTAAGTCGTAGCTTTCTAATGCAAGTGAGAGTGATACAAAACAATCAAAAGATACAATAAAACAAGGAAATTAATTAATATGTTAGTAAACAAAAATAATAAAAAGATAAAAACATATTTACAAATCTACTTTAAATAATTTGAATAAGAAAGATGCAAATCTTCTAAAATAAGAGAATCTATATTTTTCAAGATTTTCCAATAATATTTGACTTAAAAAACGTGTGTATCAATTTACACTTTCAATATGTCTATCCGACCTGTAATTTCTAAAAAGGGATTGGGAGGGTTTTGTTTTGGAAATACGAACATACCCAGAAAACTCCGATTGAGAAAGTACGCTCTCAGCTTAATTGCCGCTGTTAGGATTTTGGTCCCAACCACAATTGCTAGATTGATAAGGATGCAAGCACAAAATAACAATAATAGCAAGAACAAAGAAAATACGAAACAAAATTGAAAAACAATGAACACAAGAGATTTACGTGGTTCACCAACTTGGCTACGTCCACGGGCGACGGAGAATCAATCCACTATAATCAAGAAGAGTACAAGGAGAATCAAGGTGAAAACCTTTCACACAATCTCACAATCTCTCACAATACAATAGTGAATAAACAAACTTGTTTCTCTCTCAATCTCTCTCTCAAATTTGCGGTGGAACAATAAACAAAAGGAGTATTTAAATGTCTAGGGCAGTAAATCAAAAAGAACCAAACACTGGCCAAGCCCAAACCCGGCCACGCAGAAGGAATCCCGACGCCGCGAGGCGCCCGCCTCACGGAGACCAGCGCCCGCCTGGGAATTGCCAAGGCCACGCCATCCTTTCGGCCGACGAGGCGCACGCCTCAACAAGGTCATGCGGCCGCCTCAAGACCAACCGCCAAGCCACCGTCTTCTGCTATCCAAGCGCCCGCCTCAGTCAGAGTGGGACCCGCCTCAGACACAAAACACACGCTCCTCCTTTTGCCAATCAATTGTGAGTCACCCCAACAATTCTCCACCTTGACGAACAATCCCGAAACAAGCTATCTTCAAGAGAACATCTCATCTCTCACGCCACATTGCGCCCGAGGAATTTAATGACTAGTAACACCCACTAAGTCCAAGAACTTCTTGAACTTAGCAATAGGAACCTTCGAACCCGGCTTTGTCAACATGACCGCCTCCGTTATAGTCATAACATACCCAATGCAACCATCACTGTTCTTGCCATACACAATGCACACACAAGCATTTGGATACGGAATCCGTGACACATCATCTTTAGACTTGGGACAATCTAAAGAATATAACCATTTCACCCGGTAAGCACCATTGATATCTATCGCAGCCACAAGTATGCCATCGACATAAACAAGATAAACCAATGTGCCATCACTACAAACCATCAAGTAAACACAACAATCATATCCACTTCTAGCAAAACCATGGGTAACAATAAAAGTGTCGAACCTTTTATACCACTGTCGAGTTGACTGCTCCAAATCATACAAGGACCTCTCTAACAGGCAAACATGATCCTTACCCTCGACAACAAACCCTTCAGGCCGGCGCATGTAGATCTCCACCTCAAGCAATAGATCTCGCATTGCCACAATGCTCAACAAGGCGTAAATACATGTGTGCATTACTACCGGTGAAATTACTCCATTGTAGTCTCCTTTGAATTTGTAGACCCACTTGCGGCTGACTAATCCCTTCTTTGGTGGAGGTCTATCAAATTCCCATGTCCGATCTTCCATAGTAACCAACAACCTTGCAGAAACAAAACACGACATAACTTCCTTGTAGAAAACAGCTTCATGCACATAAACAGATTTCGCAGCGGACAAGACATAAGCAACCATCTTCTCAACGTCATATCGAATGAAGTACTATCATTCCTTCTTCCCTACCAAGATCACCGGTAGTCTCCACTGCTTGTTGGTCTCCTCCTTCCGAACTGGAGCATCACTCGGAGTCACTATATCAGACAAATCAACAAAGCATCCAAGTCACGTTCCACCCCTTTTGAGTTATCTCCAACTAACTCCACTGTTTGTATACCCGTTCGCGTAACAATTCTTCTCATGGAGACGTAGAGCAACATCTCTACCAATCAGGAACTTAGATGCAATAGGATTCCATAACCGCAACCTACTCACTCCGCATAGTTACGTCAATCCCTTCAAGCCAATGTGACCCAATGTCATGTCCCATGGTTGAGTAACCTCCGCCTCAATCGTTGACCCCGTTGCAACAGACACATCACCAACAACCGTAGACCCAAGAAGCTTATACAATGTCCCCACCTTCTTTCCCTTCAAGGCCACCAAGTCACCTTTAGTAGCCGATAATTCGCCATTCGCAATGGATAAACTATACCCAAGACTATCCAAGGTGCCTAGAGAAATCAGGCTCTTCTTCAGTTCAGGAACATACCTGACATTCTGCAATTTCCGCACCACTCCATCAAACATCTTAACCTTAATAGCCCCAATACCAACAACCTTGCATGCAGTATTATTCCCCAACAAAACTACTCCACCAGCAGCCTTATATGAACAAAACCATGCTCGATTGGGACTAATATGATAAGAACAACCCGAATCCAAAATCCAACTATCACGAACTTCGGTACCCGGATCACAAGCAGTAAGTGCATCACAGTCACTGTCATCACTGGTGTTTTCAAGCACCACCCCAACTTCACCCTTGGCCTTAGCGGTTGTATCATCATTCCTTTTACCTCCTCGGTTAGGACAATTTCTCCGAATGTGTCCCTTCTCCTTGCAACCATGACATACCACATCTTTAAACCTTGAACTTGACCCCTTCCCGTTCCTCTTACCGCTTTTAGCAATTAAACCCTCACCTTGAGATTCAGCACTTGGGGAAGTCAAGTGCGTCTCAATAACCTCACGGCTTAATAAAGCGGTCTTGATCTCTTCCAAAGCAATCTCTTCCTTGCCATACAAAACTGTCTCGCGAAAGTGCATGTATTCCGAAGGTAGAGAACAAAGCAATTTTACCGCCAATTGCTCATCATCAATTTCGACATCGACATTCTTCAAGTCCATGACCAAGCCATCAAACTCATCAAGATGTTTCTCCAAGGACTCACCCGTTTTGAGTTTGCACTCCTCGAGTTTCTTCAATAGTAGCAACCTGTTACTAACGCTCTTAGTCATGTACAATTGCTCAAGCTTAAGCCAAAGCCCTGCCGCAGTCTTCTCTTCCACAACCTCTCTCAATACCTCATCTTTGAGGCTCAATTGTAAGAGAGATAAAGCCTTCTCGTCCATGTCATCAAACTGTGCATCCGTCAAGTTTGCCGGTTTCTTCGCCTTCCCAAGCAAAGCCTTGACGCAATTTTTACCCACCAAGATTGCTCGCATCTTTACTTGCCATAGCCCAAAGTTAATCTTGCGATTAAACTTCTCAATTTCGTACTTCCCAGACATCGTTACCAATAAGCAATACAAGATCCACAAACCGGAGCTCTGATACCAATTGTTAGGATTTTGGTCCCAACCACAATTGCTAGATTGATAAGGATGCAAGCACAAAATAACAATAATAGCAAGAACAAAGAAAATACGAAACAAAATTGAAAAACAATGAACACAAGAGATTTACGTGGTTCACCAACTTGGCTACGTCCACGGGCGACGGAGAATCAATCCACTATAATCAAGAAGAGTACAAGGAGAATCAAGGTGAAAACCTTTCACACAATCTCACAATCTCTCACAATACAATAGTGAATAAACAAACTTGTTTCTCTCTCAATCTCTCTCTCAAGGCTGCGGCTGGGAACAATAAACAAAAGGAGTATTTAAATGTCTAGGGCAGAAATCAAACAGAAACCAAACACCGGCCAAGCCCAGCCCACGCAAAGGAATCCTGACGCCGCGAGGCGCCCGCCTCAATGGAGACCAGGCGCCCGCCTGGGAATTGCCAAGGCCACGCCATCCTTTCGGCCGACGAGGCGCACGCCTCAACAAGGTCATGCGGCCGCCTCAAGACCAACCGCCAAGCCACCGTCTTCTGCTATCCAAGCGCCCGCCTCAGTCAGAGTGGGACGCCCGCCTCAGACACAAAACACACGCTCCTCCTTTTTCCAATCAATTGTGAGTCACCCCAACAGCCGCCATAGAGCCGCCGCAGTTCATGTCACTTTCCGGCAACCAACTGTCCCTGCAACCTGTTTTAGTCGCACATCGAAAATCACGTTTTTAGGTAAGCCTAAATCCCTCCTCCAGACCCTGTTGACTTTTTATATCACGTCAATTTGCATGCCCATTTCATGAAATATATTCTCATTGACATAATTATTCTTAATGAATGGCAACTATGATAGATGTTCATTAAGAAACCATGAAAATATAAAGGTCTTAGCTTGGTAGTTATGGAAGTTCATACACTTTAATACCACAATTATAGAATTTTGACTAGCTTTTTGGGACTGACAAATATAGAAAATCGGAACATCACCGAGACAGAGGGAGTATAAGGAGAATTTAGTGGTGAAGAGGTACATCTATAGAGATATCATGGAATAACTGCTCACATGGGGTTCTTAATGCTGGTTAGTACTATAGTTAGGACCTAAACTTCTGGCCTGTATTGTATTGCAATATAGGTGATGTGGGATGACTTTTCCTTTTCTGCATTTGTTGTCCGCCATATCTCAATTTTTTTTTATTTTTTTTTGATTTAAAGGCTTTTAGTTTACTAATGTATTATAACTCTACAGTGTTTGGTACTATATTGGCACGAGTGGTATCTTAAAGACCTGTGAAGAAGTGTACTTTTTTCTACTTCCTATCCGCTGTTGCAGAAGATTCTAATTCCATGACCTTGAAATGTACCTGATTGAAGAGTCTTATTAGAGCCTAGATAAGCTTTAATTCTTAGGTTCTGAACAGAATAATATGTGATGGGCCGAGCCCAATATTATACTACGAGCCAAGGGGCCCAACGGGCCCACCAAAGGACCAACTATGAAAAACCAAATCAAGACCAGGGTAAGGGCCCGTCTTACAACGGATGGCGGTCGTCGCCATTGAGCGATCAAGCCCATCCAAACGACGGGCCAATATTCCTTTTAACTAAAGTTTGGACCTCAGCCCGTCGATACGTCAGGAAGAGGTCATCTCCAATGTGCCACGACCCATCTAACGATGAGCCTTCCAGTCGCGCCAAACTTATCTCTTACAACAGTGAGCGTCGTCATTGAACGACCAACTCTCAATATCGTATGCTCGTCGAAGCCATCTCTCGAAGAGACGACCTGATTGGACATACAGCTCCAGGTCGTCTCTTCTATTATGCTTCTTCAGTAAGCTTGATTACATAGCTAATTTGGGATAATGTCAGACCTACCACAGTGCTTTGTTACACGTGCAATCATGCAAACAGTAATAACTCCAAAAGGCGTACAGGTTGACTTTCCCTTATAAGGCAAACCGCTATCGTTGTCAGTGTGTTGCAGTGTCCTTGCATAGACGGACCAGTCCCAGCATGACACGTGTACGCCTGGGAGATGGAGCTGATCCAACGGCTGGTAACCATCCAATCCAACAGCTCTGGTAAAAACCCTAATACCACTACTCCCACTATAAATAAGAGAATAACATCATGGACACAGGTAATGCTTTACTGCATATTTACGTACCCTTGCACTCTACATACCATTTTTCCATAATCTCAGTCCATTATCTTACTCTCACGCCGGAGGGGCTTGCCGGAAGACCCCCGGCGCAGTTTCACTGTTATTTCTTGTGGTGTGCAGATCACCAAGCTAGCTCAATCATTCGCTGGACCCAAAGAACTGAGCCCACCACGCTTTCCTGCGCGATCAGATTGGTTCCATTGCCGGGAAAGATGTTAGTGATCTCCAGCAAAAGAAATACAGCCAGAGAAGCCCGGAAAAATGGTGTCAGATGGTCACACGGCCAGCAAGTCTACCGGAGATGAGGGCGTACCTCCTCCTCAACAAGAAAACCCTAGAGCACCCTCTCCACCTAGGAACCCTAATCTAAGGGTTACCAGGTCACAAGGGGTGGTTGATGACACAGGCCTTCAAACAGCTAGAAGAAGGGAGAAGAGACAAGCTCCAGAGAGACAGCGACGACCTCCCCTGGAAAGGAGACCTGAGGTAGCTGCTGAACGTCGTGTGGGAGGCCCATCTAACCCACACCTTGAAAGAGCCGCTTTTCTCGTCGAAAGGTCAAATGCCCTGAAAGAATTCCTGCAAATTCAAGACGAGCTCATCCAAATGGCAGCGCCACAAGCCCCACAGGCGTCCCACCATACTGTCTCGTCTGGAAGAAGAAGGAATCGGAGGAGAGAGGGTCATCGAGATAACGTCGTCACTGGAGAAGAACGAGTGGTACCCCAAATTGACCTCAGAGACCACATTAATCAACGCCGTAGCGAAGGAGCGCCCTCCCAACAACGAAGGGAGGGAGAGATAGACGCTCGTAGAATCATGGCAGTTGAAAATCCAGAAGCCAATCAGAACCAAGCGATTCAAGGTCGTCTACGGACACCCTCGTGGAGAAACGAACGGGCGCCGAGCTATAGGGAGAGAACACGAACTCCCCCCCGTCATGAACGAGAGGCATCCAGATCATACAGACCAACTCCGTCAACGAGCTACGGAGGGGAGAGATCCATCTCACGACGACTCGCTCCCCAAGAGAGGCAACGATCCAATATCGTCGCCCAGGGGCCTCGTCAAGATAGGATCCCCCCAGCTGGCCCAGCAGGAGAGGTGGACATGAGAGAATTCTTGAGGCTAAAACGTCAGGTGGAGGAGTTGATGAACAAAAGAAATAAAATGGATAGCGACGACTCAGAAGATGATGGCGGCACCATGAATCCCTTAGCGCCCTGGATGTTAGAAACGGGACCCCCAAAGCCAGGCTGTAAGCTCCCCGAACTGAAGCAATACGATGGCTCTACCAGCGCCATTGACCACATACAACACCTTAAGGCACGGATGTACGTAGTGGCAAGAGCTTCAGGTCACGACGACATCATGTGTAAGGCCCTTACGAGCACACTGATCGACGCTGCTCTAAGATGGTTCAGAAGCCTACCAAAGGGAAGTATCGAGTCGTGGAAACAAATGCGAAAAAAGTTTTTGGGAAGGTTTGCAACGGCGGGAGAACGTCGTAAAACAGTCAACGATCTCAGTAACATTTCACAAGGAGCCAGTGAAAGCTCTATGAGCTATTTCAAAAGATTTAAGAAATTGGTTGACCAGATTGATGAAGACCTGACGGACAGGGAGATCATAAATTGTTTCAGACACGGTGTTGTTTCCTCTACTCTGGACTACGAGCTACAAGTCCACCCAGCCAAGTCCCGAAAAGACCTTTATGCCAAAGCGTACGCTGTCGCCGAGGCTGAGGAAAGGAAGCTGCAACGGGAGGGAAAGGCTGTCGACGAGGTGGAAACGGCAAAATCCAAGAAAGACAAGGCTGGAGAAAAGGGGAAGAACAAACAGGTAAAGGCCGAAAAGGTCCCGGAGTCGTACACTCCACTGACCGTGTCTAGAGCAGAAATTTTGAGCAATGTGGACTTTGGCCCGGCGCCGAAGATGAACCCCAACGGGAAGGGGAAGAAAAACATGAACAAGTATTGTGAATACCACAGAGATAAGGGACATGACACTGAGGAATGTTTCAGTTTGAAGAAAATCATCCAGAGATGGATCGACGATGGTCGTCTCCAGGAGTACATAAGGAAGGATCGTCAAGCAGCCAACACTCGAGTTGCCAACGACGGCCCTCCAGAGAGGCAGCCAAGGATGGTCTTGGTTATTTCTGAAGAGACGAGCAAGAATCAGATAAAAAGCGCCATCTACCATCTCAAGAAAGCCCCACATGTCCCCCAGAAGTCGGAGGTTCCAAACGACGTGATAAGCTTTTTTCCCTACGAGTTAGCAGCTAACCCATTGGCTCGTCAACAGACGCTGGTCATTCCCGGTTACATTGACAACTGTGAATCAAGGAGAATTTTGATTGATACTGGAGCGGCCAAGGACATTCTGTTTTACAACGTCTACCAAAGGATGGGTCTACCCGACAGTCGCCTAAGTCCCTACTTAGGTCGTCTGGAGGGATTCACCAACCATAGGGTCGACGCAAAGGGCCAGATTGACCTTCCAGTTGACATCGGAGAACATCCTTTGAGAACCATCAAAACAGTGACTTTTATTGTGATCGACGTCGTCAGTGACTACCATGCAATCCTTGGCCAACCTGGTCAAGCCGCTCTGGGGATCGTCGCCTCAGTTCCCCACCAACGGGTCAAATTTCCTTCACGTGCTGGAGTGGGATGTGTGTTGGGGACGGCCCCAGAATTCCTAGAGCACGTGCTGAAGGCAAAGCGGACTATTGAAATCGACGACCCAGATCACAGTGTGAAGCTCTCCAAATCTGTTAAACAAACGATGACCTCGTACGCTGGCATCTCGACAATCAAGTGTGTAGACGACCCCGACCTCTTTGAGGAGGTATTCATGGACGACCAAGCTGCAGAGCCACAACTTTTGGTCGCCCAAGAATCGGGGGCCGAGCTGGATAGATTGATTGACGACGAGGTACCAGATCTGACGCCCGAAGCAAGAAGAAAAATTAAAGAGATTGTCATTGAATCCATGAACTTTAGGGACGACGCCCCTGAGATGAAACCAGCCGACGAGCTATTAACCCTGACTATCCAGAGCAGAAAATCAAACTGGGGTCTCAGTTATGCACTGAGGAGAGGGAAGAGATAATCTCCCTACTCAAACAGAACCTCGATGTTTTTACCTGGAAAGTGGAAGACATGAAGGGAATTAGAGAGGACGTGGCAGTTCATAGGCTCGGAGTGAACCCTACCATGAAATTCAAAGAACAAAGGTGCCGAGTTTTTTCAACCGAAAAAGAGATTGCTATAAAACAAGAGATTGAGAAGTTGCTGAGGGCTGGAATTATTGTGAACGCTGGGTTCACGACTTGGTTGGCTAATGTGGTTCTTGTGAAAAAACCAAATGGGAAGTGGAGACTCTGCGTAGATTTTACCGATCTAAACCTGGCATGCCCCAAGGATAGTTACCCTCGCCTGCACTGACAAGCTCGTCGACTCTATGGCCGGACATACGACTTTAAGCTTTCTCGACGCATTCTCTGGCTATCACCAAATAAAGATGGCCGAAGAGGATATTCCGAAGACGGCCTTTCAGGCTGCAGGGGGAACTTACTGTTACACAAAGATGCCCCTTGGGCTCAAAAATGCCGGGGCCACATACCAAAGGATGATTAACAAAGTTTTCAAAGATCAGATCGGCGACAACCTGGAGGCATACGTTGACGACATGGTTGTCAAGTCCAAGAAGAGGAAGCACGTCGACGACCTCCAACAGACTTTCACCAATCTACGAGCTAATGATATGGTCCTCAACCCAGCCAAGTGCGTCTTCGGAGTTGCTGCAGGAAAATTTCTGGGATTTATGCTCTCACTACGAGGAATCGAAGCCAATCCCGAAAAAATTAAGGCTTTGATTGACATGGCAGAGCCTACGAGCATCAAGGAGGTTCAACGCCTGAATGGACGAGTAGCGGCCTTAGGTCGTTTCATTGCCAAGTCTGCCGAAAGGTCGCTTCCCTTTTTCAAGGCTCTCCGAGGTGCTAAGGATTTCAAATGGACAGAAGAGTGTTCTCAGTCATTTAAACAGCTGAAAGAGTATCTTGGCTCCCCACCCCTCCTCCAGAGCCCCATCGCAGGAGAAGATCTCTACGTCTATCTCTCGGCTAGTGACAAGGTCGTTGCCGCGGTGTTGGTTAGGGAGGAGGATGGAACACAGAGGCCAGTTTACTATGTTAGTAAAGCTTTGACGGATGTGGAAACCCGCTATTTCAACGCGGAGAAGATCGCTTATGCTCTCGTCATCACAGCACGAAAGCTACGAGCATATTTCTCTGCTCATCCCATCATTGTTTACACCGACGCCCCACTGCGAAAGATACTACACCGCCCCGAAAGCTCCGGTCGTCTACTCAATTGGAGCATTGAGCTAACGGAATTCAATATTCGTTATATGGAAAGAAAGGCTCTGCAAGCACAGGCCCTAGCAGACTTCCTGGTTGAAACGTCGTTCACCACTAACGACGATCAAAGGCCGCAGAAGAAAGTGAGCAAGGGAAAGGAAGTCAGCGACCAGCCAGCGGAGTTAGTTTTGCCTATGGGATGTTGGAAGATCTATTCAGACGGGTCGGCAACTAGAAATCTGAGTGGGGCAGGGATCGTTCTTGTCGAACCAGAAAGCGGAAGAGTCTTTGAGGAAGTGTTAAGATTCAAGTTCCAAGCATCAAACAATCAAGCGGAGTACGAAGCACTTATAGCAGCCATCGAATATGCCAAGTGTTTTGGAGCCAACAAAATTGCAGCCTTTTGTGACTCTCAATTGATCGTGAACCAGGTCCGCGGCGACTACCAGGTCGTCGACTCAACCCTTTAGAAGTATCGTGCTTTGGTCGGCGAATTGGTCCAGGGATTGGAATTTTAGGCCATCCAGAGAATTGCTCGTGAAAATAATGAACACGCCGACTTACTCTCCAAACTAGCAACAGATCAACTCCCTGAGGACGAGCATGGCCACCACTTGGCCTATCTCAATCAACCAGCTTATGAACAAGTAAAGGTTATGTGCGTTGGAGACGGTTCGAAGTGTTGGATCGACGAGCTTAAAGCGTTTATTGAAAAAGATGAGCTGCCATCTGATGAGGTTTTAACAAGGCAAGTTAAGAGAAAGGCGGCCAGGTTCACGGTCGTAGAAGGAGAGCTATAAAGATGATCTATCACGAGACCGTTGTTAAAATGCGTCCACCCTGACAAGGTCATACAACTACTCTTCGAGGTACATCAAGGAGAGTGCGGAGGTCACCCTGGGGCTCGCACATTGGCTGACAAGCTAATTACCATGGGGTACTACTGGCCCCACCTCCGTGAAGATGCAAAATAGTTTGTGAGAAAGTGTGATACCTGCCAGCGTTTCGCCGACCTTCCCAAACTCCCGACGACTGAGCAAACCCCTGTCATGGCTGCTTGGCCGTTTGATATGTGGGGCGTTGATCTAATTGGGCCTTTTCCACAGGCCAAGGGAGGAGTTAAATACGTGATTGTGGCGGTTGACTATTTCTCAAAATGGGTGGAGGCCAAGGCCTTAAACAAGATTACTGAAAACAATGCCCTAAGCTTCATCCATGATTCGATCTGGTGTCGCTTTGGAATCCCAAGGGTAATTGTTTCAGACAACGGCCTGCAGTTGTCAAGGAAGTTTGAGCAAGAGTTGAACAGAATGGGCGTCAAACACTCAAAGTCGTCTGTTGCCTATCCCCAAGGCAACGGGCAAGCTGAAGCGGCAAACAAGCTCGTCTTGTCTGCCTTGTGTAAAAATCTTCAGGGACGCAGCACAAGATTGTTAGACGAACTACCTTCGGCTCTCTGGGCAGTCCGCACAACCACCCGGGGGCCTACGGGGGAAACCCCATTTTCTCTAGCTTATGGCTCTGAGGCCATGGCTCCCGCCGAGCTTCAGCTTCCAACAGACCGAGTTGCTCTCTACGATGTAGAAAAGAATATCCACAGTCGACAGGTCGACCTGGACCTTGTCGACGAGCGAAGATTAGATGCCCAGCTAAGGATGGAAAATTACAAAAAGAAAACCAAGGCTTACCATGACAAGAAGGTGAAGAAAAGGTTCTTTAAAGTCGGCGATCATGTTCTTAGAAAGATTGAAGCGACGGGACTCAAAGCCCGTCAAAACAAACTCTCTCCTAACTGGGAAGGACCATACATTGTCACCAGTGTGGTCAGAGAAGGAACCTATCGGCTAGCTAAGCCAAACGGTGAACATCTTAAGCATCCATGGCATGCCAATCACCTTATGAAGTACTACTTTTGAGACCGTCGTCATCAACAACATCCAGCGCCCTCAGGGCACCCTATCTGTGGTTCTTAGTTAAAACTTTTGTTACCATTTTGTGAAAATTCTGGAAGTCTGTATTTTTGAAAGTTGTAAGGGATAATCTATAAATCCCAGAAGTCTTATAAAGTGAGAGTTGTCAATGTACGATCGTTGAACAGATTATCAATGGAAACCCATCACTTCTTTGAAACACGTCCATTACAAACTCAAGCTTAGAACGGTTGAGGCCTGACTTCGACCCTCACAACTACTTTGATCAAGTATAAAGATCAGTCAAAGCAAAGACTTTGACACTTACACTCACTTTAGCCAAGTATAAAGGTTAGACGAAGCCAGACTTCGTCGAACGCTATAACAGAATATGACGACTCGTCCATGGAATCTTGCCTACGAGCAAAAACCTACGGACCTTCGTACTATTCCTACGAGCCTTTGAGAAGTTGAGAAAATACAAGGGCGAACAAGCGTCGCCCACATTAGGATGACCTAAGTTCTGGTCGTCACTCACGACGACCATTCGCACTTGTCCTCAAACTTACTCACCAAAATAAAGTTATCACATGCCATCTACGTTAACAACAGATTAGAAAACAGAAAACAAAGGCATTGGATAAACTTACATAAAACAAGTAAACATTGTACGTACGACCCCCTCTAAACGACGAGGAAACAGGTCGATTGTATTACAAAAAATTAAAATTGTTTTAGGACAATGTTTGGAACCACAACCAAATCAAATTGAAACATTGTTTTAAGACAACCAAATCAAATTGGAACATTGTTTGGGACATTACAAAACGTTTCAAAGAAATCAATCACTGGGGGTCAACACCGGCATTAGACGGGACTTCATCGGGATCGGGGCCGTCTTCAACAAAATGAGCATAGTAGGCGTCGAAGTTCCTCGGGACGACGGCAGGAATAGGCCACTCTTCCTTCCCGGCCTTAGCGTCATCTTCCCTAATGATAAGGAGGTCATTGTTAGTGTAAGGAACGAGGGGATGAACCGTATGAGCTTCGTCGTTGTGTGCTCCTTCAGTACAAAGGTCGGCCAACTGTCGAACGGAGAGAAGGTCTTTCATCGTAGGATCCAACAAGAGCCGCCTAGCCATGTGCTTAGCCCCGTCCTTGAAAAATCCACTGGCATGCTTGGTAATTAGCTGGAGGCATTCAGCACTCTTCTTGAATTCATCCACAGCATCAAGTCCAGCTTTGGTCAAGGCAGCTTCATGGGTCGTCTTCATTCCTTCAATCTGGGCAAGAGCGGAGTCAAAGCTGGCCGTCGCCTTCTGGAGCTTGTTCTCACAAACACGAAGACCGTCCTGAAACACTTTTGAGTCGGCTTCAGCTTTGGCCTTCCCTTCCTTCAAAGCTTCAACCTCTTTCAAAAGGTCATTCTTCTCACCCATCAAGAGCTCGTAGGCAGTGGTCAGCTCACCCACATTGGTCTCCGCCTCCTTCAATTTCTGCTCCGCCGTCCCTTTGTCGCCGACAGCCTTTATCAGTTGCTCGTTGCCCCGCAACTCGGCGTCAAGACAATCTCTATAATCAGCAGTCATTGCGTCCATCATCGACGACAGCTGCCACAACAAAATTATTAACCTAAGTGTAAAAAGACGGGAAGAAGCACAAATTTAATTTTGAAATACCTCAGTCTGAATCAGCCCAAGACGGGCATGGAAGGTCTCAGGAGAGAGCTTAGCTTCCCTCATCCGACGGGTCAATTCGACGTCCCGGCCGCGCCTGGTCAGGGCCGTCCCCAGCAACAGTGGATTACCATTCCTTAGCAGATAGGGGATCCCAGCTATGGGGGAGGCTTTGGCAATCAAGGCTGCCATCTCTTTGGCCTTCGCCTTAGACAAGGCCGCTGAAGACGAGCCAGGAGCATCGGCTCTGGGAGTAGAGGGATCTGACGAGCTGGGAGGATCGTCGTTATTCTTCTTATTCTTGCTCCTTCTCCCCTCAGAGCCGGCGGGATGATATTTTCTCTTCCTGGAGCCCTGGACGCCGGCATCACCCCTTTCAGGGTTTGAATCTGTGCTCCCCACCGTCTCGTCGACAACGATCAGTTGAGCTCCCGAAGCTTCGACACTTACATCAGCCTCAGCCCCAACAGCTCTCTCAGGCGCGTCAACAATGGCTTGACGACCTCTAGTGTTAAGCCCCCCAGCGACGGGCTCTCTCTCAATCATGGGAATGGCTCCCTCAGGATCTTTTGGAAGTTCATCATTCCTCGTTGCCATTTTCTCCTGATGATCAACGATGGCACGGGTGACGGCCCTCTCTTTCTTCTTGGTCCCCCTATCACTAGCTCGGATGGCTCCGTCCATTATTCTCTTTTCAATTCTGTCTACGTTGGACTGAGTAAGAGCTGCAAAAAGACAAAGTAAATAAGGGTTAGTTTTATTCACGACGAGACGAGAGACAAGTATAAGAATTGAGAAAAGGTTTCAAGAACCCAACCCCCATTCATCTCTAAGTTTTCATAACACTCCTCAGGACGGCTAGCGCGCGACGCCGCGCAAGTCACACAATTATCTTTAAAAGCAAGCTCATTATGGAGGACCCAGACGGGATAGCGGACATCCAAACTTATCTTCACCAAAGGTTCAGGCCCCATCGCCGGCTTAGACATCATGCCGGTCCTGATACATCTCCATTGGGAGGCCTCTATGTCTTTGTACGAGACCCATCCAAGATCCAGTAAATCATCAATCTTTTTCTTCAGCTCCTCGGCCCACGGAGCTTGGAAGATGTACTTATCAGCGACGACCCTGTTACCCGCTGGATGAGGAAACTGCCATCCCACTCGGCTTTCCACCAAAATCAGATGGTTCTCCCAACCATACACCTTGTTGGGGATATCCAAGTAAAAATTCCTTGTGTTCTTGATCGAAGATACACTCACTATGGACTTCCCTTTGTCTTTGGAGGTACTCCTATCCACCCGATAGTATTGACGGAATACTTTGTTGCATGGCTCGTAGCCAAGGAATCTACAGACGACGGCAAAGCTAGATAAGATTCTGATAGTGTTGGCACTGACCTCCATGGGCACACAGGCTGAGTCCTCCAAGAATTCATTGATAAAGGGGTCTAGAGGCAACCTCAAGCCAAACTCAAATTGTTTATAGAAAAAGGCCACCTTCTCCTTGCTAGCTAAAAGGGACTGACGACGGGGCTCATACTCCGACAAGCTGAGATGCTCCAACTTATAGGTCGAAGCTTGAACTCTGTACGACCCTCGTAGAGCGTCGATCATTTGCTTCCCAACATCTGGCTTCCTGAGCTCGATTTTGGGTATAGCCCAATTCCCTCCTGCCCCACCTCAAAATTCACTGTCAGTTGATCCAACTCGTACAAATGTGTGATAGGCTTTAGCTGCCTGATTGCCCCTTGCACTTGTGCTCGGCTCGTTTGCTTCTGGGGCCGGTCGGCTAGGACGCCCGTCGTGATCCATGTCTACAAAACAAGGAGAAAGAAAGGGGGAATCAGTCCTAACTTCCACAGGCGACGACCTACCTAGGGGCGACCTAGATTCCCCTAAAATCAAATCCCTAAGTGAATCACGACGGGACAAATAGTAGTGGGTCTTGATGTGGTTGGGCAGATCGTTCATCGACCTAAAAGGGGTTATCATTGGATCTCCATCCTCAAAATCACCTAGAACCTCACCTTCTGGGAATCCCAAAGGCTCGTCTTCAAAGTTGAACATAACCAAGATCGAAGAACATTCAGACAACGGAATATCTCTCCAAACCCCCTTGGCACATTTATAAACTCTTTGATTTATCCCAAAACCAAACTTAACACCTCTCTCAAAACTGATTGTTCTGGGCCCCATTCCACTAATTTCTAAAACCCAATAAAAAACCCAGAAAACGAAGAATAAATGAAGAAATTACCTGGTAAAGGGGTGGGAGATATGCTTTTCGATGAATTTTCCGGTGGGAGATCAAAGAAGTCTCTTATCCAAGCTCCCAGGTGCCTTACAAACGGGGTTGCCAGAGCAATTACGGCCGCCGGAGACGGTGGTTCTTTCTCGCCGGAGTTCTTTCTGTGGGTTGCCGGAAATCGCCTCTTGCTGCTTTGCTCTCACTGATCAAAGGTGTGGAAAGTTCGAAATGTAGGAGGGAGGAGGTTTTTATATGTGAAGAATATGGAGGGACTGTGCTTGGGAACCCAAACGGCGGAATGATGAGGGGCATTAAATACCCTCTACAACTTCCGAGGAGAATGTCCCCTCAAAGGACACGTGTCAACTGAGGGAGAAATCCCAACCATCCACGTCATCAATACTGACGTCACCATAATTCAAAATTCAAACTGACGGTTGTACGACCAGTCTTGGAGGGAAAACGACAACTCCTAGCCCGTCAAGACGACCTTGAGTTGGGGGCCACTGAACGGAATAATATGTGATGGGCCGAGCCCATTATTATACTACGAGCCAAGGGGCCCAACGGGCCCACCAAAGGACCAACTATGAATAACCAAATCAAGACCAGGGTAAGGGCCCGTCTTACAACGGATGGCGGTCGTCGCCATTGAGCGATCAAGCCCATCCAAACGATGGGCCAATATTCCTTTTAACTAAAGTTTGGACCTCAGCCCGTCGATACGTCAGGAAGAGGTCGTCTCCAATGTGCCACGACCCATCTAACGACGAGCCTTCCAGTCGCGCCAAACTTTTCTCTTACAACAGTGAGCGTCGTCATTGAACGACCAACTCTCAATATCGTATGCTCGTCGAAGCCATCTCTCGAAGAGACGACCTGATTGGACATATATCTCCAGGTCGTCTCTTCTATTAAGCTTCTTCAGTAAGCTTGATTACTTAGCTAATTTGGGATAATGTCAGACCTACCACAGTGCTTTGTTACACGTGCAATCATGCAAACAGTAATAACTCCAAAAGGCATACTGTGTTGACTTTCCCTTATAAGGCAAACCGCTTATCGTTGTCGAGGTGTTGCAGTGTCCTTGCATAGACGGACCGATCCCCAAAGATGACACGTGTACGCCTGGGAGATGGAGCTGATCCAACGGCTGGTAACCATCCAATCCAACGGCTCTGGTGAAAACCCTAATACCACTACTCCCATTATAAATAAGAGAATAACATCATGGACACAGGTAATGCTTTACTGCATATTTACGTACCCTTGCACTCTACATACCATTTTTCCATAATCTCAGTCCATTATCTTACTCTCACGCCGGAGGGGCTTGCCGGAAGACCCCCGGCGCCGTTTCACTGTTATTTCTTGTGGTGTGCAGATCACCAAGCTAGCTCAATCATTCGCTGGACCTAAAGAACTGAGCCCACCACGCTTTCCTGCGCGATCAGGTTCATATATTGAAGTATAATTAAGACTTGCCTCTTTGTTGACTAGGTTTGCATTAGCTCTGTATCATGTTCTGGCACTCGTCAAATTTGTTGAGTGCTCAAGACTAGTTAGCATGCGAAGAAAAATTGTATTTCCTTCTAAACCTTATAAGACATTTGCAAACTGGGTTTTAGTGATTGTGGGGACTTAGCTTAACTAAATTGACATATTAAACCTCCAAGTTACTAAGAATGTTACTCCCTCCGTCTCAAAATGAATGACCAGAAATTTTCAAATTTGCTATTGATCAAGAGCAAATTTGAAATTTTTTTGATCGTTCATTTTGGACAAATGTATCTTAATCATCATATATTATGTGAGTTTTAATTTCAGTCAGCATCTTTTGTGCTTAACTCTTTCTTATTCTCAAGGCTATAGGCCATTATGATCAGCACAAGATGATATACCAAGGTGTATGTTGTTCGCAGATGATATTGTGTTGATTGATGAGACGAGAGAGGGTGTTGAAAGTAAATTGGAGTTGTGGAGACACACTTTGGAACCTCGAGGTTTTAGACTGAACAGAAGCAAGACAGAGTATTTGGAGTAATCCAAGCTTCTGAGTTTTTTCGCTATCTTGGATCCATTATCCACAAGGATAGAGAATTAGATGGAGATGTGGCTCATAGGATTAAAGCAGGTTGGTTGAAGTGGAAGAGTGCCACATGGTTCCTATGTGATCGCGGCATGTCCCATAGATCAAAGGGAAAATTCTACAGCATGGCAATTAGGCCGACACTGCTTTACGGCATCGAATGTTGGGCCATAAAACAGTGTCACGAGCATAAGACGAATGTGGCAGAGATGCGTATGCTTCGATGGATGTTCGGTCATACAAGAAAAGATCGATTGGGGAATGAGGTGATCAGAGGTAAAGTAGGAGTTGCACCCATTGAGTATAAAATGAGGGAAAATCATCTAAGGTGGTTTGGGCATGTGAGAAGGAGACCACTGGTTAGGAGGTCGGAACAGTGGGGAAATGATAAAATAGCGAGGGGTAGGAGAAAACCCAAACAAACTTGGATTAGAGTGATTGAAAATGATATAAGTTTACTTGAAGTGGATGAAAGTATGATGTTGAAGAGGCAGGAGTGGAAGGCAAAAACCCATGTGGAGGGTTGATTTTTTTTATTTTTTATATTTTATTTTATTATTATTTTTTATAATTTTATTTATTTTATTTATTTTATCATTTTATTATTTTATTATTTTTATTTTTATTGTTATTATTAATATATAAATTTTTTATTTATTATTATTATTATTATTATTATTATTTATTATTATTATTTATTATTATTATTTATTATTATTATTTATTATTATTTTTATTTATCTATTTATTATTATTTTTTTTTCTACGATGACATATGAGGATTCATGTTAGCTGACCCCAAATTATTTTGGGACTAAGATTTTGTTATTGTTGTTGTTGTCTCCCGAAGAGAAGGCTGGATCTTGGAGTAATATCACATAAAATCATTTAAAGGCAGATTGTAAGAGCTAGTGTTGTCCCTGAGAAAGTACCACTACCCCTTGCTGATTTGGCTATTGAAGGGATTGAGATTCCACCAGAAACCACCGACGGGAGCGGCAGTATTGGCGGTGTAGGGGGCGGTAGTGAAGTTGGAGGCGAAAACAATAATGGTGGCGAAGGGGATTCCAGTGAGAGTGATAAAAACAAGAAGGCGACAGGTATGTCAATGTCACAAAAACTGACTCTGGGATATGCTGCTCTTGTTGGGCTAGGTGGAGTGATGGGTATTTGAAAAGTGGTAGCCAGAAATCACTATTTTCGGGCAGGTGTTGTATCAATTGTGTCTCTTGTGATGACTGGAGGATTACCTACATGGAGTTACGCGTGGCAAGCACTAATAGTTGAGTGTTTTTTTTTGAATTAAATGTTGTTTTAGTTAGTACTCCTTGTTATGCATAGTATCTTCTGTATTGAGTTTACATCTTTGAAATGATGCTTTTGATTTTATGGTCCTGAAAAATAATATTACTATATACTCCCTCCGTCCCACTATACTTGACACTTCTTTCCATTTTGGGGCGTCCCACTATACTTGACACCTTCCAAAAATAACCAAGTTTTTATATTTTTATATTCACTCTACCCCACCACTCATTCTCTCTCTTCATTTTCTACCACACATTTATTCAACCAACACTACTATTTACCCCACTCATTCTCTCTCTTCATTTTCCACCACACATTTTTTTTATTTTATTTTTTTTCCTTGGTTTTTGAACCCACCCCTTGGGTGTCAAGTATAGTGGGACGGAGGGAGTATGCTTTTCTTGGCAACATATATGAGGATGCCAAAATCTAGGGAGAAACGCGTTTCTCCATAAGTTATGGAGAAACGGGTTTCTGGATATCCAGAACTCATTGAAAGGATATCCAGAACCTTATGTAAGTGATATCCAGAAATTTAGAATTGGCTTCTGGATATAAGTTTTAAGGCTTCTGGATATCCATATTCAATGTTCTGGATATCCAGAACCTTGTGAAAGTGATATCCAGAATCAGAAATTTGGTCTTGGCCTTGGATTTGGTCTCAAATCTTTTTTCTGGATATCCGTCTCAAAGCTTCTGGATATCAATCTCAAAGCTTCTGAATATCCAGAAACCCGTTTCTCCATAACTTGTGGAGAAACGCGTTTCTCCCTAGACCTACTCTATGAGGATTCATGTTAGATGCTATATATGTTTTTCTTGGGACTAAGGCTTTGTTGTTGTTGTTGTTGTATGCTTTTCTTGGCTCAGTTTTATTATATTGCACATGCACGTCAATGGTTACTAAAAAAATAAATAATTATTGCTACCCATTAAGGAGACTTTTAATTAATTTATTTATTTACCTATTTATTTACTTATTTATTTATTTATTTATTAGCTTAAGGCCAAAATCTTGCAAAAAACTAGTTTTTTCGTAACATAAAAAAAAAACTAGTTTTAAAGCACCAAGTCTAAATAATAAGAGTAATGAACTGTACTGAAAACTAGTTTTTTATAACATTTTGAAAAAAAACTAGTTTTTCTCAAGAATTACTCTAGCTTAAGTGATCTTCGAGCCTTATAAATGCTTTTTTGGTCAAAATTATCGTCATACATATCTCAATAGATTGACTCTGCTCATCCAAATCAAATCTGCCTCTTACATTGTTGACAACCGCTATGCTGCTGATGGACCGAGATCAATACAGTGATTTGTTTAGATTTAATTTTAATTATTAATATGTATTTTCGGATTTATATTTAAATAGGTGATAAATTCATATTTTAGAGCAAATTTATGCAATATTTTAATGTTTTATGGTTTATTTAAGTTAATATATAAATTAGTTTTAGTTTTATAAGGTTTTTACTTGTTTTTCATATTTTAGGACTCCTATAAAATAGGCTATCATGGAATTTCAAAAATTAGTTGTTTAATTGAGATTTTTATTGAATAAAATTGAGAGTTTATTTTTTATTTTTCAAAAGTTGATTTATATCATTTTGGATGCCAATTTTTTGTAATTGTACATGGTTTAACAAAACATGAAGATTTTCACCAATAATCATGCACAATTCAACATTGTTTGATATTTTGATACTATTCTTCTGATATTGATGCGACAATCAATGAATTAATAGTTTTTATCCTCTTTAACCCTCTTATTGCTTCTGCTATGCTGAATCAAACACTCAATGCTAGTGGTTGTCAGAATTAGTGTTTAAAGTGCGAGATGATTTTGAGTTTGGTGGAATTTACTATTTATCAAATCAATCTCAATTGTATATATGTTAGGCTCAATTGGAAGGAAACAGGCTAGAGGGAGGTGGGTGAATAGCCTGATTAAAAACTTTTCTAAAACTCTTGTAAAAACCTTTGAAAATGTCAAGTACCTTATCAGAGGCTAACCGATGGTAATCGGTTTGCGCAGCGGATAAAATGATACCGATTTAGACTCACTCAAAAGATCGGTTAGGTGATTTTCAAAGAGTAAGTTAAAAAGTCATGCAATTGTATTTTCCGAAGGAGAAACAAACAGGCAGTAAATAGGAGTCAAAAGGTTGTGACCGGTTGAGAAATTGTCAACCGGTTACAACAACCAAAATGATAAGCAAACACAAAAAAGAAATGACACGATTGTTTGAAGATGTTCACTGTATTCAATAACTGCTACGTCCTCTACCTAGTTTGGTCAAAACTTGGATTTGTGAAAGTGCACTATTAATGATACCTAACTATTACAAATTGCAAGCCTTATGATTGAAGGCTGCTAAAAGTAAAGTGATCACTAATGGATCGTGCTACAAGAATGACCAGGTGTTTTCTAGAGATGTGTTCACAATGTTGAACTGATTTCTCTAGGGTGTGTGTGTGATTCAATCAATGTCTTCCAATCATAGTCTTGTTTGAGAACACTACAAGTATTGATTGATGGTACTCAGTATATGTCCTAACACAGATAGTCTAGTGAATATGAGGGACTTGAATGCCTTGAACTTGAATGCTTGAAAGCTGGTAGTTCTTGGCAACTCACTCTTAAAGATCTTTAAATGCACTAACCCTCTTCAATGCTCTGGAGGAGGTATTTATAGTGGTCTTCAAAATAGAGTTGTTGTCTCTGAAGGGGTTGAAAAGATGTCTTGGACTGACAGCCATTTAATGAGAATATATTTTGCATTAAAAGCCTGAGATTTGATAAAGATATTTTCCATTGAGTGGATGAAGTGATGTGAGTATTGGTAACTTTAACATTCCTCTTTGAGTTACTAACAGGTTGCAGGAATGTCTTTTCAGCATGTTGTTATACCAACTTTAGCTAAATTGGGGGCTGGATAGTTGGGAGCAATAAATGCATCAGCTGGAGAAGCTTGTTGAAGAGGCTTGATTGATCATCAGCAACTAAGAAGGTCTTGAACAGTTGACTGCCTCAACCGGTTAAAGGATTGATCGGTTAATCAAGGTGACCGGTTGAGACTGTCACTAGCACTAGCACTAATGAGCCTAACATATATAAAAAATTCTAATTGGTCTAGATAAAATTAGGAATTCTCAATAATGCTTATTATGATTGGAATTAAGCAATTTTAAAGCTATACATATATTTGACTAACAATATAGCTAGAGGAAATTGTATATAATTGAAGGAGGGCGACGTGGACCGACTAAATATTGCTAGTAAGCGTTGGAGGTAGCTCGCGCTTGAGCTGGTGGTCTAATGGTTGCCAGTGTAGTTCCTAACAAAGTCTTCGTTAATCTGTTATTTTATTACTTTTAACGCAACAAAAAAAAACATTTTTTTATAATTTTAAAATAAAAACTGATATTTTTTTATAAAATTTACTTACATGAATAAGATTAATTTTCATAAACTCCCTTTGTTCAACTTGAAATAAATTTTTTGAGTTGGACACGAGATTAAGGAAAAATGTTAGTGTTACAAGTGCGGTGACTTGTGAGTATGAAAAGTGAATTAGGAGAGAGAAAGTGGAGTTGAAAATAATTAATGAAAAGATATTGTAAATGTGAAAGTAGGTCCACTAAATAAAACATGTTAATTGAATTGTCATATTTTGAGCAAGAGACCAAAAATTGAAAAAATGACCAAAATGTGAGTGGGATTGAGGTAATGCATAAATATATTTAGCTAGGCTCCCATGGATTGGACTCTTTACATATAAATCTAATGAAAGTACTATTTTCACCCTTAAAATAAAATAGATAATCATTTTTGTTAAAAATTTAAAATAAAATTATAAATTTTTGAATGAGGTGACATTTCACATTGAGTGGCAGCAATAAAATAATAATATAATAATAACAAAAGTAGCAATTACCCACTTAGTTGATGCTATCATATATGTGGACTGAACTTGAAAAATAATGATTCCCACTAATAAATAATTATACTAAACAATAATAAAATTATTATTATTATTATTATTATTATTATTATTATTATTATTATTATTATTATTATTATTATTATTATTATTATTATTATTATTATTATTATTATTATTATTATTATTATTATTATTATTATTATTATTATTATTATTATTATTATTATTATTATTATTATTATTATTATTATTATTATTATTATTATTATTATTATTATTATTATTATTATTATTATTATTATTATTATTATTATTATTATTATTTCAACCAAAAACTAATTATTGTACGGGTACCATTAGTGATCACAATAATATATGTGACCCCGTATGTACTATGGAGGTCTTGTACTACTTTTCTAAATAGAGTGCGTCTGCTGAGAAACGCGTTTCTCCATAACTATGGAGAAACGTGTTTTTCATAGCCAGAAGCTTTACATTTGATAACCAGAAAAAAAACCCCAAGGCCAAGACCAAAAGCTTCTGGATATCCAGTAAGCTTTGCATTTGATAGCCGAAGCTTTGCGGTTGATATCCAGTAAGCTTTGTATTTGATAGCCAGAAGGATGTGAAATGTATATCCGAAAGCTGTTAGGTGCATATCCGTAAAACCGTTAGGTGCATATCCGTAAATGTGTTAGGGCATATCCAGAAATTGCTATTGAAGGTTTGGATATCCGAAACCTTCAAATGTATATCCAGAAACATTTTGAAGGTTTCTGGATATTCATTTGAAGGTTTCTGGATATCACTTTCATAGGTTTCTGGCTATCTAGCTCATTGTCGCGCGACATGTCGGGACCCGTTTCTCCATAACTTATGGAGAAACGCGTTTCTCCCTAGATTTTGTGTTCTAAATAAATGTCCAAATTTTATTCAGAAAATATTGTAATAGTATACTTTTTATATAATTAAATGTCCCAAAATATATGTTTAGCCATTTTAGGTGTTTCATGATAAATGATTATTTTATAGTCATTTATAATATTTTTATTACATTATTTACTTTAAATTTATTGTCAATTAAGTATAAATTAGCTTATTTGATTTTATATCTACGATTTTATGCTTGGTTGGTATTTTGTGTAAATATATAGGATTTAGGTTCATATTTTGAAGTATAAGGGGCTTAAAGTAAATCTATAGAAGTAGAAGGGTCAAAGCTGAAAAATGCAGAAAATCAGTTCAAGGTTGCTGTCGCTCGACCGAGCACCTCCCTTGCCTCGGCCGAGCACCCCCTGATCAGCCAAATTATGCCTTTCCTGAAGAGATGCAACCCTCAGCCAAAATGACTATATAAAGGGGCCTTGTACTCAGTTTTAAATATCTGAAACATAGGAGAAAACACACAAAAATATATTAAAGTACTCTAGGAATTTATACACAATATTCAAAGATTCATCGATTGTTCTTTGAGTTATTTTTGAAGATTGAAGCAATAAATCACTGAAGTTTACTTTCAGCCTCTGTTTCTCTACTAACATAAGTCTTTCTATTCCTATCTTCAAATCATTATATCTTTATGCTTGTTTTAATTATGGGTTGTGAGTAATCCCCCAAGTTCTTGGAGTTGGAAACTCAACACGTTTATTCATCATTTTTTAATCATGCCATATCTCTTCATCTTAACAAATCTTTCATATCAAACTTAAAAGACTTACATTTTAGAGACGTCCAACTTGTATGATTCTAGTAAATCGAGAGAAGAACGTAGCTGTGAATCTCGATTAACGGAACCATATGAATTGAACTAGGTTACATTAATCACGAGGTTAGTTTAATGGCCGAGGAATGTTCCTTGAATGGAAAATACGTGGTTTTATAAACATTAACGAATTCTTACTAATTATGAGTCATTGAGAGAGAGAGTATACTTAGTGAATAATACAAATACTACTTGCTTGATCGTGAGAAGTAGTATAGGCTCAATGTACCATCCTTGATTTTGATGAATTTTTTTATTCAAAGGAATGATTATTTGATGAATAAATGATTGTTCGAGTCCCAACCCCGAGAATACCTTCATCTTATAAGAAGTTCAATTAAAGTAATCTGTGCATGTTTCTAGTATTTTCACAAATCAAAACATATTTCCCCCACTCTTATTTCTATATTTTATATAAAAACAAATATTTTTCTAAGTAAACCATGTCTCTATGGGATCGACTCGTACTTGCACTTGCTATACTATTATAACCCGTGCACTTGCGGTATAAAAAGAACCGTTAGATTTTGAGACAACAAGTTTTAGGCGCCATTGCCGGGGACAACTGTTTACTTTTTTTTTTTTGATTTTTTTCTTTACTACATATTTTTGTATTTATTTTTGTTAAATATTCTTTCCTAATATTTGTTTCGTTTAATTTTTTTCTTAAGTATTCTTTGAAGTTTAAGAAAAGAACTCGGGTCTTCCTTGATAATTTCGATCCGGAACCCGAAAGAACTTTTAACGAAAGATTAAGAAAATTCAAAGAAGTGCTAGATCAACAAATGGCGGAAGAAGAACCTGCAACACCACCTAGAACCCTAAGGGACCTCGTTAACCGAGTACCCCGGGAACTAGATCACCTATAGTTGTGCCGAACGCTAATGCGGTCAATTTTGAGATAAAGCCGTAACTACTTCATATGGTTATGAATAACCAATAGAGAGGATCAGCTTTCGAAGACCCCCATCTCCATGTTCAAACATTTTTTGAATACTGTGATACCACCCTCATTTAAGGTGTCACATCGAAAGCTAAGAATGCACCTTTTCCCCTTTTCTCTAAAGGACAAGGCAAAACAGTGGCTGAACTCGGTCCCCCAAAATTCCTTGACAACATGGGACCAAGTTCAATAAGTTTTCCTATGGCCTTTCTTCCCTCCTAGTAAGACCGCTCAAATCTGTACTAAAATTAAAAATTTCAGTCAAACGGGAAGCGAGTCACTGTATGACGCTTGGGAACGATTCAAAGAGTTCCTAAGGATGTGCCCTCACCACGGGCTTAAAAAGTGGTTAATTGTTCATACTTTCTACAATGGTCTCACATTTAAAACAAGATAGACCATAGACGCTGCTGCAGGAGGAGCACTTATGAACAAGAAGGTGGATGAGGCATATGATCTCATCGAGAACATAGCCTTAAACCACTATCAATGGTCGAATGAAAGGGAGCAACCGCAAGGGATTCTAGGTAAGTACAATGTTGATGCTATTACTCTCCTTTCATGAAAAGTTGATATGATTTTGAAAAAAATTGAAAGTCTTAATGTCAATCCCGTGAACAACATTAACATTGTTTGTGAACTATGTGGGTCAAATTCACATAGTACGGAAAGTTTTGAACTACTTGACACTACTTCTAGTGAGCAAGTAAATTTTGTAAATTCTTTAGGACAAAAGGGGGTATGTATTCAAACACATACAATCCCGAGTGGAGAAATCACCCCAATTTTTTTTATAATAACGCTTCAAGCCCACAACCTTCTTCACAACAAACGTGATTTGCACAAAAGAATTTCAACTATAATTTTAATGCTTCCCTCCCCTAAATCTAAATTAGATCTTCTTATGGACTTTATAGTTGAAAATAAGATTGCTCAAGAGAAGACCACTAACGAATTTAGGGAATGCTTCAAATTATTAAATGCTAGATTTGATAATCTTGCCGCCTATAACATCATGCTAGAAAACCAACAAACTCAAAAATTCGGCACCTCGCATAGACCACATGGGAGTTTTCCCGGTCAACTGTAAAGGCCCGACGAGCAATCTAAGGAGGTAGTAACTAGGAGTGGAAAAGAACTTGTAAATCCCCTCCTAAAGATAGTAGCATTCCTAATGAGGAAAATATTAGTCCAACCCCATTAATGGTTTAGACTAATGAAGAGGTCGAAAAGGGGACAGAATCCTCTAAGGTTTCTAGAAATTTTGACCCGCCAATACCATACCCTCAAAGGCTGGTAAATACAAAACTTGACAAACAATTTGCAAAATTTTTAGAAGTTTTAAAATCAATTTACATCAATATACCTTTTACTGATGCTTTGCAACAAATACCATCTTATGCTAAATTTTTAAAAGACATGCTTTCTAACAAAAGGAAGCTAGAAGAGTATGAGACTGTTGCATCGACGGAAGATGTAAGTGTCGTTTTACAAAGAAAGTTACCTCCAAAATTAAAATATCCCGACACTTTCTCCATTCCTTGCAACATAGGTAAATTTGATGTAAATAATGTCATGTTAGATCTAGGGGCAAGTGTAAGCCTCATTCCACTTCCAGTTAGTAAGAAAATAGGTGTGGGGAATTAAAACCCACCACCGTATCTTTACAATTAGCGGATCGCTCCATTAAATACCAGTGGGTATTATGAAAGATGTCCCTTGTCGGATCGGGAAATTAATCATCCCGGTCGACTTTGTAATTTTTGAGATGGAAGACGACCATCACATTCCCATAATTCTAGGTAAACCATTTCTTGCCACTACCGGGGCAATAGTTGATGTTAAAAATGGTAACCTATCATTGAACCTAGGGAATGAAAAAGTAGAATTTAATTTGTCTAAATTAATGAGGAGTCCTAATCTTGAGAACCCTTGCTTAGGTATTAACATGTTAGAATCAATAAGCAATGAGTTGGAACAGTGGGGAAATGATAAAATGGCGAGGGGTAGGAGAAGACCCAAACAAACTTGGATTAGAGTGATTGAAAATGATATGAGTTTACTTGAAGTGGACGAAAGTATTGTGTTGAAGAGGCAGGAGTGGAAGGCAAAAACACATGTGAAGGGTTGATTTTTTTTATTTTTTATATTTTATTTTATTTTATTTTATTATTATTTTATTATTATTTTATTTTATCATTATTTTATTATTTTATCATTTTATTATTTTTATTTTTATTGTTATTATTAATATATATATATTTTTTATTTATTAATATTATTATTAATTTTTATTATTATTATTTTTATTTATCTATATATTATTTTTTTATTTTTTTATTTTTATTTTTTTTATTTTTTTTTCCACGATGACACATGAGGATTCATGTTAGCTGACCCCAAATTATTTTGGGACTAAGACTTTGTTATTGTTGTTGTTGTCTCCCGAAGAGAAGGCTGGATCTTGGAGTAATATCACATAAAATCATTCAAAGGCAGATTGTCAGAGCTAGTGTTGTCCCTGAGAAAGTGCCACTACCGTTGATTTAGCTGTTGAAGGGATTGAGATTCCACCAGAAACCACCGACGGGAGCGGCAATATTGGCGGTGTAGGGGGCGGCAATGAAGTTGGAGACGAAAACAATAACGGCGGCGAAGGGGATTCCGGTGAGAGTGATAAAAACAAGAAGGCGACAGGTATGTCAATGTCACAAAAACTGACTCTGGGATATGCTGCTCTTGTTGGGCTAGGTGGAGTGATGGGTTATTTGAAAAGTGGTAGCCAGAAATCACTATTGACTGGTGGAATATTAGCTTCGCTACTATTATGTCTATACACAACTGCCCACAAATCCCGTGTTTGCTTCGTGCATTGGACTCGGGCTGTCAGGGCTCTTCTGGGAGTGATGGGGTCTCGTTTTTTGAAGTCCGGGAAAGTTTTTCGGGCTGGTGTTGTATCAATTGTGTCTCTTGTGATGACTGGAGGATTACCTACATGGAGTTATGCGTGGCAAGCACTAATAGTTGAGTGTTTTTTTTTTAAATTAAATGTTGTTTTAGTTAGTACTCCTTGTTATGCATAGTATCTTCTGTATTGAGTTTACATCTTCGAAATGATGCTTTTGATTTTATGGTCCTGAAAATTAATATTGCTATATATGCTTTTCTTGGCGACATATGATGATTCATGTTAGCCGACCCCAAATTATTTTGGGACTAAAGCTTTGTTGTTGTTGTTATTGTTGTATGCTTTTCTTGGCGCAATTTTATTATATTGCACATGCACATCAATGGTTACTAAAAAGATAAATAATTATTGCTACCCATGAAGGAGACTTTTAATTAATTTATTTATTTACCTATTTATTTATTTATTTATTTATTTATTTATTAGATTAAGGCCAAAATCTTGCAAAAAACTAGTTTTTTCGTAACATAAGAAAAAAACTAGTTTTAAAACACCAAGTCTAAATAATAAGAGTGATGAACTGTTCTGAAAACTAGTTTTTTATAACAACAACAACAACAACAACAACAACAACAACAACAAAGCCTTAGTCCCAAAATAATTTGGGGTCGGCTAACATGAATCCTCATATGTTATCGTGAAAAAAAAAAATAAATAAATAAATAAATAAATAAATAAATAAATAAATAAATAAATAAATAAATAAATAAAAATAAAAAAAAAATAAATTAATTAATAATAAAATAAATAAATAAAATAATAATAAAAATAAATAAATAAATAAATAAATAAATAAATAAAAATAATAATAATAAAAAATAAAAAATAAAAAATAAAAATCAACCCCCCACTTGAATTTTTGCCCTCCACTCCGGCCTCTTCAACACTATACTTTCATCCACTCCAAGTAAATTCATATCATTTTCAATTACTCTAATCCAAGTTTGTTTGGGTCTTCCCCTACCCCTCGCCATTTTATCATTTCTCCACCGTTCCGGCCTCCTAACCGGTTCATCACTCGGTCTCCTTCTCACATGTCCAAACCACCGTAGACGATTTTCCCTCATTTTATCCTCAATGTGCGCAACTCCTACTTTACCTCTGATCACCTCATTCCCCAATCGATCCTTTCTTGTATGACCGCACATCCATCGAAGCATACGCATCTCCGCCACATTCATCTTATGTACGTGACACTGTTTCACGGCCCAACATTCGGTGCCGTAAAGCAATGCCGGCCTAATTGCCGTGCGGTAGAATTTTCCCTTTAATCTATTGGGCATGCCGCGATCACATAGAAACCCTGTAGCACTCTTCCACTTCAACCAACCTGCTTTAATCCTATGAGCCACATCTCCATCTAATTCTCCATCCTTTTGGATAATGGATCCAAGATAGCGAAAAAACTCAGAAGCTTGGATAATATTTCCATCAAATGTGACCGCCCCTGCCTCCCTACTTCCAACTCTTCTAAACTTACACTCCAAATATTCAGTCTTGCTTCTGTTTAATCGAAAACCTCGAGATTCCAAAGTGTGTCTCCATAACTCCAATTTACTTTCAACACCCTCTCTTGTCTCATCAATCAGCACAATATCATCTGCGAACAAAGATACACTTTGGTATATCATCTTGGACTGACCTCGTCAATTCGTCCATTATCAAAGCAAAAAGAAAGGGGCTAAGTGCGGAACCTTGATGCATTCCAATCTTTATAGGGAACTCTTCAGTCTTCCCAACACTAGTCTGTACACAAGTACTAACTCCATTATACATTTCCTTGATAATATCAATATATTTCTTTGAAACACCCTTCTTTGCTAATGCCCACCAAAGTACCTCTCTTGGCACTTTATCATACGCCTTCTCCAAATCAATGAAAACCATATGCAAATCTTTCTTTTGATCCCGATATTTCTCCATGGTTTGTCTCATAAGATATATTGCCTCCATAGTCGATCTTCCCGGCATAAACCCAAATTGGTTATCCGAAATATCCACAATTTTTCTCAGCCTTTGTGCAATTACTCTTTCCCAAAGTTTCATAGTATGGCTCATTAGTTTGATCCCCCGATAGTTGGCACAATCTTGGACATCACCTTTATTCTTATACAAAGGGATCAGAGTACTCTTCCGCCACTCTAATGGCATTGTGTTAACTCTCCATATCTTGTTAAATAGCGTTGTTAACCAATCTACTCCCCTCTCCCCGAAACATCTCCAAACCTCAATTGGTATACCATCCGGTCCAACGGCTTTCTTCAATCTCATCTTTTTCATTGCCATTTCCACTTCACTCTTTCGAATTCTCCGCATAAAATCTCGATTAACCATACTCGAAGAGATATTTAAATCTCCAACATCCTGCTCTTGACCGCCATTGAACAAGTTATCAAAGTACGAACTCCATCTATCTTTTATCTCTTTATCCCCGACTAAAACTCTTTGGTCTACATCCTTCACACATTTAACCGTCCCAATATCTCGTGTCCTCTTATCCCTCATACGAGCAAGTCTGTAGATGTCCTTTTCCCCTTCTTTTGTATCCAACTTATCATAAAGTTTATGATTCACCTTTGCTCTTGCGTCTCTTACTGCTTTCTTAGCATCTCTTCTAGCTTCCCTATACTTCTCATAGTTCTCGTCGCTCCTACATTTCCCCAATAATTTGTAGCATTCTCGCTTACCCTTTATTGCTTGTTTTACTTCCTCGTTCCACCATGATGTGTCCTTACTTGGTGGCCCATTTCCTCTAGATTCTCCAAGGACTTCTTTCGCCACCTCCTTTATGGTATGTACCATCTTAGTCCAAGTCGAATCTATATCCATATCCTCCATATTATCCGCCCAAATACCGGTATCGACCATCTTAGCTACAAATTTTGTTTGATATTCCCCTTGAAGTCTCCACCACTTGATTCTAGGGTCTACCTGTGATTTTCTCTTCCTCGAAATTCTCTTACTTCGAAAATCAAGTACCACCAGTCTATGTTGAGTTGCTGTGCTCTCACCTGGAACAACCTTGCAATCTGTATAACTCTTTCTACAAGTATTTCTTACTAAGAAGAAGTCAATCTGACTCGCATTACCTCCACTCCTATAGGACACCAAGTGAGATTCTCTCTTCTTGAACCAAGTGTTCATTATACTCAAGTCATATGCCAACGCAAAGTCCAGGATACTATTTCCTGCTTCATTCCTCTCTCCAAAACCAAAACCTCCATGTATGCTCTCAAAGCCATGTCGACTAGACCCCACATGTCCGTTCAGATCACCACCAATCACTAATTTCTCACCACTAGGTACTCGTTGCACTACCTCCTCCAAATCTTCCCAGAACACTTGTTTAATAGATGCATCCAACCCTACTTGTGTTGCATAGGCGGAAATAATAGTTATAATCTCATCACGTATCACCAGTTTAATGCCCATAATTCGATCACTCTTCCTGTACACTTCCACCACATCATTACTATACTCCTTATCAATAATGATACCCACTCCATTTCTACCCTTATCCTTTCCTGAGTACCAAAGCTTAAAACCCCAAGGCGATATTTCTTTTGCTTTCTCTCCAACCCACTTAGTTTCCTGTAGACACATTATGTGAATCTTCCTCCTTCTCATAACTTCCACCACCTCTGCTGATCTCCCTGTCAATGATCCAATGTTCCAAGTTCCAAAGCGCATCCCACTACCCTTACACCTACCATAGACTAGCTTCTTTACCCGCACTCGTCCGCAATGTGGGAACCCTTGCATATTTGACACCACCCCCGTGCGAAGAGATGGCGCGTCGCTTTCGGGCGACGACCTAGCAACCTTTGCATACTTATCATTTTGAAAAAAAAACTAGTTTTTCACAATAATTACTCTAGCTTAAGTGATCTTCGAAACTAATAAATGCTTTTTTGGTCAAAATTATCGTCATACATATCTCAATAGATTGACTCTGCTCATCCAAATCAAATCTGGCTCTTACATTGTTGACAACTGCAATCCTGCTGATGGACTGAGATCAATACAGTGATTTGTTTAGATTTAATTTTAATTATTAATATGTATTTTCGGATTTATATTTAAATAGGTGATAAATTCATGTTTTATAGAAAATTTATACAATATTTTAATGTTTTATAGTTTATTTAAGTTAATATATAAATTAGTTTTAGTTTTATAAGGTTTTTACTTGTTTTTCATGTTTTAGGACTCCTATAAAAATAGGCTATCATGGAATTTCAAAAATTAGTTGTTTAATTGAGATTTCTATTGAATAAACTTGAGAGTTTATTTTTTATATTTCAAAAGTAGATTTATATCATTTTGGATGCAAATTTTTTGTGATTGTACATGATTTAACGAAACATGAAGATTTTCACCAATAATCATGCACATTTCAACAATGTTTGATATTTTGATACTATTCTTCTGATATTGATGCGACAATCAATGAATTATTAGTTTTTATCCTCTTTAGCCCTCTTATTGCTTCTGCTATGCTGAATCAAACACTCAATGCTAGTGGTTGTCAAAATTAGTGTTTAAAGTGCGAGATGATTTTGAGTTTGGTGGAATTTACTATTTATCAAATCAATCTCAATTGTATATATGTTAGGCTCAATTGGAAGGAAACAGGCTAGAGGGAGGTGGGTGAATAGCCTGATTAAAAACTTTTCTAAAACTCTTGTAAAAACCTTTAAAAATGTCAAGTACCTTATCAGAGGCTAACCGATGGTAACCGGTTTGCGCAGCGGATAAAATGATACCGATTTAGACTCACTCAAAAGATCGGTTAGGTGATTTTCAAAGAGTAAGTTAAAAAGTCATGCAATTGTATTTTCCGAAGGAGAAACAAATAGGCAGTAAATAGGAGTCAAAAAGTTGTGACCGGTTGAGAGATTGTCAACTGGTTACAACAACCAAAATGATAAGCAAACACAAAAAAGAAATGACACGATTATTTGAAGATGTTCACAGTATTCAATAACTGCTACATCCTCTACCAAGTTTGGTCAAAACTTGGATTTGTGAAAGTGCACTATTAATGATACCTAACTATTACAAATTGCAAGCCTTATGATTGAAGGCTGCTAAAAGTAAAGTGATTACTAATGGATCGTGCTACAAGAATGATCAGGTGTTTTCTAGAGATGTGTTCACAATGTTGAAATGATTTCTCTAGGGTGTGTGTGTGATTCAATCAATGTCTACCAATCATAGTCTTGTTTTAGAACACTACAAGTATTGATTAATGGTACTCAGTATATGTCCTAACAGAGATAGTCTAGTGAATATGAGGGACTTGAATGCCTTGAACTTGAATGCTTGAAAGCTGGTAGTTCTTGGCAACTCACTCTCAAAGATCTTTAAATGCACTAACCCTCTTCAATGCTCTGGAGGAGGTATTTATAGTGGTCTTCAAAATAGAGTTGTTGTCTCTGAAGGGGTTGAAAAGATGACTTGGACTGACATCCATTTAATGAGAATATCTTTTGCATTAAATGCCTGAGATTTGATGAAGATATTTTCCATTGAGTGGATGAAGTGATGTGAGTATTGGTAACTTTAACATTCCTCTTTGAGTTACTAACAGGTTACAGGAATGTCTTTTCAGCATGTTGTTTTACCAACTTTAGCTAAATTGGGGGCTGGATAGTTGGCAGCAATAAATGCATCAGCTGAGAGAAGCTTGTTGAAGAGGCTTGATTGATCATCAGCAACTGAGAAGGTCTTGAACATTTGACTGCCTCAACCGGTTAAAGGATTGATCGGTTAATCAAGTTGACCGGTTGAGACTGTCAACCGGTTGATGAATCTTCTAGGACAAGTAATCAGCTTACAACATGAAAAATCTTCAGAGTCTTCAAGTCTTCAAACTTTGAAATAAATGCATTTATAAAAACACTGGCACTAGCACTAATGAGCCTAATATATATATAAAAAAATTCTAATTGGTCTAGATAAAATTAGAAATTCTCAATATTGCTTATTATGATTGGGATTAAGCAATTTTAAAGCTATACATATATTTGACTAACAATATAGCTAGAGGAAATTGTATATAATTGAAGGAGGGCGACGTTGACCGACTAAATATTGCTAGTAAGCGTTGGAGGTAGCTCGCGCTTGAGCTGGTGGTCTAATGGTTGCCAGTGTAGTTCCTAACAAAGTCTTCGTTAATTTGTTATTTTATTACTTTTAACGCAACAAAAAAAAACATTTTTTATAATTTTAAAATAAAAATTGATATTTTTTTTATAAAAAATGTTAGTGCGGTGACTTGTGAGTATGAAAAGTGAATTAGGAGAGAGAAAGTGGAGTTGAAAATAATTAATGAAAAGATGTTGTAAATGTGAAAGTAGGTCCACTAAATAAAACATGTTAATTGAATTGTCATATTTTGAGCAAGAGACCAAAAATTGAAAAAATGACCCAAATTTGAGTGGGATTGAGGTAATACATAAATATATTTAGCTAGGCTCCCATGGATTTGACTCTTTACATATAAATCTAATGAAAGTACTATTTTCACCCTTAAAATAAAATAGATAATCATTTTTGTTAATAATTTAATATAAAATTATAAATTTTTGAATGAGGTGACATTTCACATTGAGTGGCAGCAATAAAATAATAATATAATAATAACAAAAGTAGCAATAACCCACCTAGTTGATGCTATCATATACTCCTTCCCTCCCAGTTCAATTGATACTTATTTCCTTTTTCGTCCGTCCCAGCCCAATTAATACCGCCCAAAATGAAAGAGAATCTTCACTATTTATGCACTCATTCTCTCTCCTATTTTACTTTTACACTCACAACATTCTCTCTCCTAACTATTCCTCACACTCATTCTCTCTTCTGTTTTACTTTTACACTCACAACATTCTCTCTTCACTTTTTCTCTCTCTTACTTTTCCTTAATCCGTGTTCCCAAAAATTTGGTATCTATTCCGGTGGGACGGAGGGAGTATGTGGACTGTACTTGAAAAATAATGATCCCCATGTTGGGATAGAGGACCAACCAGGTTAGACTTCGGAGCAAAAGGGGAGAAAATCGTCGGAGTTTCTGTTGTTGAGGGCGGCCGCGCAGCCTTGGAGGGCGACCGCGCTCAATGGGGAAAAAGCGTGGCAATCTTTCGGCCACTAAGGGCGACCGCGCTGAGGCTTGAGGGCGACCGCGCTGGAGGCTCGTATAAGGGCGTTGGTGTTTCTGGAAGGTAGCGCGACCGCTCTTCTGCGGAGGGCGGCCGCGCTCGGCCCGTTTCAGCAGTCCGGATTTTACGTCTGATTTTCTAGTTCCCTTGTCCATCTAGGGTTTGGTCTGTTTCTTTGTCTCATATATAAGTAAAGTTCCGCCCCAAAAACTTATTGTAACCAAAAATCACATATTATAGTGCAAGATCCTGGCTTGGTAGTGCCCCCAGACGTAGCCAAACATATTGGTGAACTGGGTAAACAATTCCGGTGTTCTTCTTTGTGCTTTATTTCTTGTGTTTTGTTTGTGTGCACTAATCGTTCTTGTAGGTTTGCTTGGTAGAGGAGGGCTATATTCACAACAACTGGTATCAGAGCTCTTGGTTCCAAGATCAAGGGTGTTGTCAAGCAATCAAGAATGGGCAAAGACAAACAGGCGGTTGAGAAATTCGATGGGTCTGACTACGGATATTGGAGGATGCAGATTGAGGATCTTTTGTACAACAAGGATCTCTATAAACCTCTGAAGGGTGTCAAACCGGAAGAAGAAGATCAGGAAGAATGGGAACTCATGGATCGGAAAGCCCTAGGGGTGGTCAGATCTACTTTGTCAAAGTGGATTGCAAAGACTACCAAGAAGGCTACAACCACCAAGGAGATGTTGGATTATCTTACTGAGAGATTTGAAACTCCATCTGCTGCAAATAAGGTTGATTTGATACGCAAGATGGGTAGTCTCAAGATGCAAGAGGGAGGATCCTTGGCTAAGCACATCGATGAGTTTATGGATGTTATAGACTCATTGACTGCGGTGGAGATCAAGTTCGATGATGAGGTTCATGCGTGCTTGTTGCTAGCATCTTTACCAGGAAGTTGGAGCGGAACGGTGACATCGATCAATGCTTCAGCAGGTAAGAAGAAATTGAAGTATGATGATGTTAAAGACTTTCTTTTGGGCGAAGAAAATCGCATGAAGAAGTTGGGGACATCGAGTGCTTCGGGATCGGCTTTAGCTACCACTAACAAGGGGAAGCCGGGTACTAGCAAACAAGGGAGAACCGAATCTAGGGAGAACGTGGTAAGTGGTAAGGGCAAAGCTGTGCAGATCAAAGATAAACCAAAGGTCGCAAAGGGATCAGTTCAGTGCTATCATTGTAAGGAGTTGGGACACTACAAGAGGGATTGTCCCAATCGTGGGGGAAATTCGGTGAATGTGACAGTCGAAGGTGACTATGTACTAGTTCTGAGTGTTAGTAGTGCACTAGAATCATGGGTGCTAGATTCGGGGGCATCATTCCACTCTTGTGGGCATAAAGAAGAGATGGAGAATTACACTTCCGGTGATTTCGGTAAGGTCTATCTGGCGGATGGCGAGCCTTTGGAAATCAAGGGGAAGGGGGATGTCAGAATAGGAGCATCGGACGGGAAGGTCTTACATCTGAACGAGGTCAGACACATTCCTGGTTTGAAAAAGAACCTATTATCAGTTGGACAGTTGGACGAAGAAGGTTACAAGGTAACATTCGGCTGCAGAAACTGGGTTATTACCAAGGAGGACTGCGAGATCGCTCGGGATAATAAGGAGGGGACTTTGTATTTGGGGAATAACACCAAGGATAGTATCGCGGTGGCGGCAGCCAAGGGTGATACGGATTTGTGGCACTGTCGATTGGGTCACATGAGTGAGACGGGAATGAAGGTACTATGTTCAAAGGGACTACTACCGGGTTTGAAGACAGTCAACGTGGGGATCTGCAAAGATTGTATGTTTAGAAAACAGGGGAGAAATAATTTCTCGAGGACAGGTAGGGGTTTAAGGGAAGCAAAGTTAGAACTTGTTCACACTGATTTGTGGGGACCATCTCCGGTAACTTCTCTTGGTGGTGCGTCATATTACATGACTTTTATTGATGATTCTACAAGGAAGGTCTGGGTTTATTTCTTGAAGGGGAAAGATGAAGCTTTCGAGGCATTCAAGAAGTGGAGGGCCTTGGTGGAGACTCAGACGGGACTTAAGCTTAAGTGCTTGAGATCAGATAATGGTGGGAAGTATGAGCTTGGTGAGTTTAGGGAATATTGTGCTGCAAATGGTATTCGTATGGAGAAGACACCAAAGCGCACACCACAACTCAATGGGGTTGCAGAGAGGATGAACAGAACATTGAACGAGCGAGCTAGAAGTATGAGATTGAAGTGTGGACTTCCGAAGACGTTTTGGGCATATGCAGTTGACACGGCGGCTTTCTTGATCAATTGGGGACCATCGGTACCATTGGGGAATGGAATTCCAGAGGAAGCATGGAGTGGCAAGCAGGTAAATCTGTCCTTTCTTCGCATATTTGGCTGCGTTTCTTATGTTCATATTGATTCTGCTGAGAGAACTAAATTAGATGCAAAATCTGTTAAGTGTACGTTTATTGGGTATGGCGGGGATGACTTCGGGTATAAGTTTTGGGATGACCAAAACCATAAAATTATTCATAGTCGAGATGTGGTATTCAATGAACAGGTATTGTACAAGGACAGAAAGGGGGCATCTGATGATACTAGTTCAGAACCGGATATTGTAAAGGTGGAGGTTCCAAACTCGGGTGGGAGCGAACAGGTTCATGTTGACCATGGTCAGGAGGTCACCGAAGATGAACCACATACTCTTAACCGGATATTCCGCTGCGTAGATCCAGCAGATTGTGTGGATCGCCTGACAGGTATACTCCTTCCAATTATTATTTGCTGTTGACAGATAATGGGGAACCGGAATGTTATGCGGAGGCTGTTCGTAGTGCACTTTGTAATAAGTGGAAAGCTGCGATGGATGATGAGATGGACTCATTGAAGGCCAACAAAACTTGGGAGTTGACTGAACTACCTAAGGGGAAGAAGGCACTGCATAACAAGTGGGTTTACAGGATCAAGGAGGAAGAAGACGGCAGTAAGCGTTACAAGGCAAGATTGGTTGTAAAAGGGTTTCAGTAAATGTATGGTATTGACTACACCGAGGTATTCACTCCGGTTGTGAAGATGACCACTATCAGAATGGTTTTGGGGATAGTAGTGGTAGATAACTTGTTGCTTGAACAGATGGATGTAAAGACGACCTTTCTTCATGGGGACTTGGAGGAAGAAATTTACATGGTACAGCCAGTGGGTTACTTGTCTAAGGGTAGCGAGGAGCTAGTTTGCAGATTGACTAAGAGCTTGTATGGCCTTAAACAAGCTCCTAGGCAGTGGTACAGAAAGTTTGATGGGTTCATGCATGACATTGATTTTATCAGATGTGAGGCGGATCACTGTTGCTACTTCAAGAACACGGATATTGGGTACATAATCTTGCTATTATATGTGGATGACATGCTAATAGCGGGCTCTAGCAGTAGAGAGGTAAACATATTGAAGGCTCAATTGTCAGAACGGTTCGAGATAAAGGATTTGGGAGAGGCCAGAAAAATCTTGGGCATGCGGATTGACCGGGATAGGGAGTCGGGTAAGTTGGATCTTTCACAAGCAGAATACGTTGAGAAAGTCTTGGAAAGGTTTTGTATGGAAGAGGCGAAGCCAACAGGGACACCATTGGGTTTGCATTTTAAGCTATCCGAGAAGGACTCACCTACGGGCAAGGAGGAGCGTGACAAGATGGAAAGGACTCCATATGCTTCGGCTGTGGGAAGTCTGATGTATGCAATGGTGTGTACAAGGCCGGACATTGCACATGCGGTGGGAGTAGTCAGCCGGTTCATGGGCAATCCAGGAAAGCAACATTGGGAAGCGGTTAAATGGATCCTGCGTTACTTGAAGGGTACTGCTGGTAAGGCTCTATGTTTCTCAAGCAAGGAGGTTGTGTTAGCAGGTTATGTTGATGTGGACTTGGCATCAAGCGATCTTGACAAGAGGAGAAGTACTACGGGTTATGTGTTCACATTGGGTGGTACGGCAATCTCCTGGGCTTCTAAATTGCAGAAGATCGTGGCTCGCTGACCGCAGCGTAATATGTGGCAGTGACAGAGGCAAGTAAAGAGATAGTATGGTTGCAGAACTTCTTGGGTGAACTTGGGAAGACGCGAAGTGGTAACGTTCTCTACAGTGACAGTCAGAGTGCAATACACTTGGCTAGGAATCCGGCATTTCATTCTAGGACGAAGCACATTGAACTGAGGTTTCACTACATCAGGCATCTCTTGGAGGAGAATATCATAAGGCTGGAGAAGATATTGGGATCGGAGAACCCGACTGACATGTTGACAAAGGTTGTAAACCTTGAGAAATTGAAGCTGTGCAAAGCTTCAATTGGGCTTGGAGAATAGGAGAGGAGGATGGCACTACCATGATCGAGGTGAGCACTAGGAGGACACCAAGGGTGAGTTGAAGGATGGATACGGGGCTTATATATGTGGTTGATCTCTAGGTGGGAGATTGTTGGGATAGAGGACCAACCTGGTTAGACTTCAGAGCAAAAGGGGAGAAAATCGTCGGAGTTTCTGTTGTTGAGGGCGGCCGCGCAGCCTTGGAGGGCGACCGCGCTCAATGGGGAAAAAGCGTGGCAATCTTTCTGCCACTCAGGGCGACCGCGCTGAGGCTTGAGGGCGACCGCGCTGGAGGCTCGCATAAGGGCATTGGAGTTTCTAGAAGGTAGCGCGACCGCGCTTCTACGGAGGGCGGCCGCGCTGGGCCCGTTTCAGCAGTCCGGATTTTACGTCTGATTTTCTAGTTCCCTTATCCATCTAGGGTTTGGTCTGTTTCTTTGTCTCATATATAAGTAAAGTTCCGCCCCAAAAACTTATTGTAACCAAAAGTCACATATTATAGTGCAAGATCCTGACTTGGTAGTGCCCCCAGACGTAGCCAAACATATTGGTGAACTGGGTAAACAATTCCGGTGTTCTTCTTTGTGCTTTATTTCTTGTGTTTTGTTTGTGTGCTCTAATCGTTCTTGTAGGTTTGCTTGGTAGAGGAGGGTTATATTCACAACATCCCACTAAAAAATAATTATACTAAACAATAATAAAATTATTATTATTATTATTATTATTATTATTATTATTATTATTATTATTATTATTATTATTATTATTATTATTATTATTATTATTATTATTATTTCAACCACAAACTAATTATTGTACGGGTACCATTAGTGATCACAATAATATATGTGACCCCGTATGTACTATGGAGGTCTTGTACTATTTTTCTAAATATATGTCCAATTTTTTTTTAGAAAATATTGTAATAGTATACTCCACTTTTTATATAATTAAATGTCCCAAAATATATGTTTAGCCATTTTAGGTGTTTCATGATAAATGATTATTTTATAGTCATTTATAATAATTTTATTACATTATTTACTTTAAATTTAGTGTCAATTAAGCATAAATTAGCTTATTTTATTTTATATCTACGATTTTATGCTTGGTTGGTATTTTATGTAAATATACAGGCTTTAGGTTCATATTTTGAAGTACAAGGGGCTTAAAGTAAATCTATGGAAGTAGAAGGGTCAAAGCTGAAAAATGCAGAAAATCAGTCCAAGGCAGCTGTCGCTCGACCGAGCACCTCCTTTGCCTCGGGCGAGCACCCCCTGATCAACCAAATTATGCCTTTCCCGAAGAGATGCAACCCTCAGCCAAAATGACTATATAAAGGGGCCTTGTACTCAGTTTTAGATATCTAAAACATAAGAGAAAACACACAGAAATATATTAAAGTACTCTAGGAATTTATACACAATATTCAAAGATTCATCGATTGTTCTTTGAGTTATTTTTGAAGATTGAAGCAATAAATCACTGAAGTTTACTTTCAGCCTCTGTTTCTCTAATAACATAAGTCTTTCTATTCCTATCTTCAAATCATTATATCTTTATGCTTGTTTTAATTATGGGTTGTGAGTAATCCCCCAAGTTCTTGGAGTTGGAAACTCAGCACGTTTATTCATCATTTTTTAATCATGCCATATCTCTTCATCTTAACAAATCTTTCATATCAAACTTAAAAAACTTGCATTTTAGAGACGTCCAACTTGTATGATTCTAGTGAATAATACAAATACTACTTGCTTGATCATGAGAAGTAGTATAGGCTCAATGTACCATCCTTGATTTTGATGAATTTTTTTTTTCAAAGGCATGATTATTTGATGAATAAATGATTGTTCGAGTCCGAACCCCGAGAATACCTTCATCTTATAAGAAGTTCAATTAAAGTAATCTGTGCATGTTTCTAGTATTTTCACAAATCAAAACATATTTCCCCCACTCTTTTTTCTATAATTTATATAAAAACAAATATTTTTCTAAGTAAACCATGTCTCTATGGGATCGACCTGTACTTGCACTTGCTATACTATTATAACCCGTGCACTTGCGGATAAAATGAACCGTTAGATTTTGAGACAACAAGTTTTAGGCGCCTTTTCCGGGGACAACTGTTTACTTTTTTTTTTCTTTTTTTTGATATTTGTCTTTACTACATATTTTTGTATTAATTTTTGTTAAATATTCTTTCCGAATATTTGTTGCGTTTAATTTTTTTCTTAAGTATTCTTTGAAGTTTAAGAAAAGAACTCGGGTCTTCCTTGATAATTTTGATCCAGAACCCTAAAGAACTTTCAACGAAAGATTAAGAAAATTCAAAGAAGTGCTAGATCAACAAATGGCGGAAGAAGAACCTGCAACACCACCTAGAACCCTAAGGGACTTCGTTAACCCGAGTGCCCCGGGAACTAGATCACCTATAGTTGTGCCGAACGCTAATGCGATCAATTTTGAGATAAAGCCGTAACTACTTCATATGGTTATGAATAACCAATAGAGAGGATCAGCTTTCGAAGACCCCCATCTCCATGTTCAAACATTTTTGGAGTACTGTGATACCACCCTCATTTAAGGTGTCCCATCGAAAGCTAAGAATCCGCCTTTTCCCCTTTTCTCTAAAGGACAAGGCAAAACAGGGGCTGAACTAGGTCCCCCAAAATTCCTTGAAAACATGGGACCAAGTTCAATAAGTTTTCCTATGGCCTTTCTTCCCTCCTAGTATGACCGCCCAAATCTGTACTAAAATTACAAATTTTAGTCAAACGGGAAGCGAGTCACTGTATGACGCTTGGGAGCAATTCAAAGAGTTCCTAAGGATGTGCCCTCACCACGGGCTTGAAAAGTGGTTAATTGTTCATACTTTCTACAATGGTCTCACATTTAAAACAAGATAGACCATAGACGCTGCTGCAGGAGGAGCACTTATGAACAAGACGGTGGATGAGGCATATGATCTCATCGAGAACTTAGCCTTAAACCACTATCAATGGTTGAATGAAAGGGAGCAACCGCAAGGGACTCTAGGTAAGTACAATGTTGATGCTGTTACTCTCCTTTCATCAAAGGTTGATATGATTTTGAAAAAAGCTGAAAATCTTAATGTCAAACTCACATAGTACGGAAAGTTTTGAACTACTTGACACTACTTCTAGTGAGCAAGTAAATTTTATAAATTCTTTTGGACAAAAAGGGGGTATGTATTCAAACACATACAATCCCGAGTGGAGAAATCACCCCAATTTTTCCTATAATAACGCTTTAAGCCCACAACCTTCTTCACAACCAACGGGATTTGCACAAAAGAATTTCAACTATAATTTTAATGCTCCCCTCCCCTAAATCTAAATTAGATCTTCTTATGGACTTTATAGTTGAAAATAAGATTGCTCAAGAGAAGACCAATAACGAATTTAGGGAATGCTACAAATTATTAAATGCTAGATTTGATAATCTTGCCGCCTATAACAACATGCTATAAAACCAACAAACTCAACAAATCGGCACCTCGCATAGACCACATGGGAGTTTTCCCGGTCAACTGTAAAGGCCCGACGAGCATGCTAAGGAGGTAGTAACTAGGAGTGGAAAAGAACTTGTAAATCCCTTCCTAAAGATAGTAGCATTCCTAATGAGGAAAATATTAGTCCAACCCCATTAATGGTTTAGACTAATGAAGTGGTCGAAAAGGGGACGGAATCCCCTAAGGTTTCTAGAAATTTTGATCCGCCAATACCATACCCTCAAAGGTTGGTAAATACAAAACTTAACAAACAATTTGCAAAATTTTTAGAAGTTTTAAAATCAATTTACATCAATATACCTTTTACTGATGCTTTGCAACAAATACCATCTTATGCTAAATTTTTAAAAGACATCCTTTCTAACAAAAGGAAGCTAGAAGTGTATGAGACCGTTGCATTGACGGAAGATGTAAGTGCCGTTTTACAAAGAAAGTTACCTCCAAAATTAAAAGATCCCTACACTTTCTCTATTCCTTGCAACATAGGTAAATTTGATGTAAATAATGCCATGTTAGATCTAGGGGCAAGTGTAAGCCTCATTCCACCTCCAGTTAGTAAGAAAATAGGTGTGGGGAATTAAAACCCACCACCGTATCTTTACAATTAGCGGATCGCTCCATTAAATACCAGTGGGTATTATGAAAGAGGTCCCTTGTCGGATCGGGAAATTAATCATCCCGGTCGACTTTGTAATTCTTGAGATGGAAGACGACCGTCACATTCCCATAATTCTAGCTAAACCATTTCTTGCCACCACCGGGGCAATAATTGATGTTAAAAATGGTAACCTATCATTGAACGTAGGGAATAAAAAAGTAGAATTTAATTTGTCTAAATTAATGAGGAGTCCTAATCTTGAGAACCCTTGCTTAGGTATTAACATGTTAGAATCAATAAGCAAGGAGGTTGAACAGTGGGGAAATGATAAAATGGCGAGGGGTAGGAGAAGACCCAAACAAACTTGGATTAGAGTGATTGAAAATGATATGAGTTTACTTGAAGTGGATGAAAGTATGGTGTTGAAGAGGCAGGAATGGAAGGCAAAAACCCATGTGGAGGGTTGATTTTTTTTATTTTTTTATATTTTATTTTATTTTCTTATTATTTTCTTATTATTTTATTTATTTTATTTATTTTATAATTTTATAATTTTATAATTTTATAATTTTATTATTTTTATTTTTATTGTTATTATTAATTTATATATTTTTTATTTATTAATATTATTATTAATTTTTATTATTATTATTTTTATTTATTTATCTATTTATTATTATTTTTTTATTATTATTTTTATTTTTTTTCCACGATGACACATAAGGATTCATGTTAGCTGACCCCAAATTATTTTGGGACTAAGACTTTGTTATTGTTGTTGTTGTCTCCGGAAGAGAAGGCTGGATCTTGGAGTAATATCACATAAAATCATTCAAAGGCAGATTGTCAGAGCTAGTGTTGTCCCTGAGAAAGTGCCACTACCCCTTGCTGATTTAGCTGTTGAAGGGATTGAGATTCCACCAGAAACCATCGACGGGAGTGGCAATATTGGCGGTGTAGGGGGCAGCAATGAAGTTGGAGACGAAAACAATAACGGTGGCAAAGGGGATTCCGGTGAGAGTGATAAAAACAAGAAGGCGACAGGTATGTCAATGTCACAAAAACTGACTCTGGGATATGCTGCTCTTGTTGGGCTAGGTGGAGTGATGGGTTATTTGAAAAGTGGTAGCCAGAAATCACTATTGACTGGTGGAATATCAGCTTCGCTACTATTATGTCTATACACAACTGCCCACAAATCCCGTGTTTGCTTCGTGCATTGGACTCGGGCTGTCAGGGGCTCCTCTGGGAGTGATGGGGTCTCATTTTTTGAAGTCCGGGAAAGTTTTTCGGGCTGGTGTTGTATCAATTGTGTCTCTTGTGATGACTGGAGGATTACCTACATGGAGTTATGCGTGGCAAGCACTAATAGTTGAGTGTTTTTTTTTTTGAATTAAATGTTGTTTTAGTTAGTACTCCTTGTTATGCATAGTATCTTCTGTATTGAGTTTACATCTTTGAAATGATGCTTTTGATTTTATGGTCCTGAAAATTAATATTGCTATATATGCTTTTCTTGGCGACATACGATAATTCATGTTAGCCGATCCCAAATTATTTTGGGACTAAGGCTTTGTTGTTGTTGTTGTATGCTTTTCTTGGCGCAGTTTTATTATATTGCACATGCACATCAATGGTTACTAAAAAGATAAATAATTATTGCTACCCATGAAGGAGACTTTTAATTAATTTATTTATTTACCTATTTATTTATTTATTTATTTATTTATTAGCTTAAGGCCAAAATCTTGCAAAAAACTAGTTTTTTCGTAACATAAGAAAAAAATTAGTTTTAAAACACCAAGTCTAAATAATAAGAGTGATGAACTGTTCTGAAAACTAGTTTTTTATAACATTTTGAAAAAAAATAGTTTTTCACAAGAATTACTCTAGCTTAAGTGATCTTCGAGACTTATAAATGCTTTTTTGGTCAAAATTATCGTCATACATATCTCAATAGATTGACTCTGCTCATCCAAATCAAATATGGCTCTTACATTGTTGACAACTGCTATGCGGCTGATGGACTGAGATCAATACAGTGATTTATTTAGATTTAATTTTAATTATTAATATGTATTTTCGGGTTTATATTTAAATAGGTGATAAATTCATATTTTAGAGAAAATTTATGCAATATTTTAATGTTTTATATTTTATTTAAGTTAATATATAAATTAGTTTAGTTTATAAGGTTTTTACTTGTTTTTCATGTTTTAGGACTCCTATAAAAATAGGCTATCATGGAATTTCAAAAATTAGTTGTTTAATTGAGATTTTTATTGAATAAACTTGAGAGTTTATTTTTTATTTTTCAAAAGTTGATTTATATCATTTTGGATGCCAATTTTTTTGTAATTGTACATGATTTAACGAAACTTGATGATTTTCACCAATAATCACGCACAATTCAACATTGTTTGATATTTTGATACTATTCTTCTGATATTGATGTGACAATCAATGAATTAATAGTTTTTATCCTCTTTAACCCTCTTATTGCTTCTACTATGCTGAATCAAACACTCAATGCTAGTGGTTGTCAGAATTAGTGTTTAAAGTGCGAGATGATTTTGAGTTTGGTGGAATTTACTATTTATCAAATCAATCTCAATTGTATATATGTTAGGCTCAATTGGAAGGAAACAGGCTAGAGGGGGGTGGGTGAATAGCCTGATTAAAAACTTTTCTAAAACTCTTGTAAAAACCTTTGAAAATGTCAAGTACCTTATCAGAGGCTAACCGATGGTAACCGGTTTGTGCAGCGGATAAAATGATACCGATTTAGACTCACTCAAAAGAACGGTTAGGTTATTTTCAAAGAGTATGTTAAAAAGGTCATGCAATTGTATTTTCCGAAGGAGAAACAAACAGGCAGTAAATAGGAGTCAAAAGGTTGTGACTGGTTGAGAGATTGTCAACCGGTTACAACAACCAAAATGATAAGCAAACACAAAAAAGAAATGACACGATTGTTTGAAGATGTTCACAATATTCAATAACTGCTACGTCCTCTACCAAGTTTAGTCAAAACTTGGATTTGTGAAAGTGCACTATTAATGATACCTAACTATTACAAATTGCAAGCCTTATGATTGAAGGATGCTAAAAGTAAAGTGATCACTAATGGATCGTGCTATAAGAATGACCAGGTGTTTTCTAGAGATGTGTTCACAATGTTGAACTGATTTCTCTAGGGTGTGTGTGTGATTCAGTCAATGTCTTCCAATCATAGTCTTGTTTGAGAACACTACAAGTATTGATTGATGGTACTCAGTATATGTCCTAACAGAGATAGTCTAGTGAATATGAGGGACTTGAATACCTTGAACATGAATGCTTGAAAGCTGGTAGTTCTTGGCAACTCTCTCTCAAAGATCTTTAAATGCACTAACCCACTTCAATGCTCTGGAGGAGGTATTTATAGTGGTCTTCAAAATAGAGCTGTTGTCACTGAAGGGGTTGAAAAGATGACTTGGAATGACAGCCATTTAATGAGAATATCTTTTGCATTAAATGCCTGAGATTTGATGAAGATATTTTCCATTGAGTGGATGAAGTGATGTGAGTATTGGTAACTTTAACATTCCTCTTTGAGTTACTAACAGGTTGCAGGAATGTCTTTTCAGCATGTTGTTTTATCAACTTTAGCTAAATTGGGGGCTGGATAGTTGGGAGCAATAAATGCATCAGCCGAGAGAAGCTTGTTGAAGAGGCTTGATTGATCATCAGCAACTGAGAAGGTCTTGAACAGTTGACTGCCTCAACCGGTTAAAGGATTGATCGGTTAATCAAGGTGACCGGTTGAGACTGTCAACCGGTTGATGAATCTTCTATGACAAGTAATCAGTTTACAACATGCAAAATTTTCAGGGTCTTCAAGTCTTCAAACTTTGAAATAAATGCATTTATAAAAACACTAGCACTAGCACTAATGAGCCTAACATATATAAAAAATTCTAATTGGTCTAGATAAAATTAGAGATTCTCAATAATGCTTATTATGATTGGGATTAAGCAATTTTAAAGCTATACATATATTTGACTAACAATATAGCTAGAGGAAATTGTATATAATTGAAGGAGGGCGACGTGGACCGACTAAATATTGCTAGTAAGCGTTGGAGGTAGCTCACGCTTGAGCTGGTGGTCTAATGGTTGCCAGTGTAGTTCCTAACAAAGTCTTTGTTAATCTGTTATTTTATTACTTTTAACGCAACAAAAAAAAACATTTTTTTATAATTTTAAAATAAAAACTGATATTTTTTTTATAAAATTTACTTACATAAATAAGATTAATTTTCATATACTCCATTTGTTCAACTTGAAATAAATTTTTTGAGTTGGACACGAGATTAAGGAAAAATGTTAGTGGTACAAGTGCGGTGACTTGTGAGTATTAAAAGTGAATTAGGAGAGAGAAAGTGGAGTTGAAAATAATTAATGAAAAGATGTTGTAAATGTGAAAGTAGGTCCACTAAATAAAACATGTTAATTGAATTGTCATATTTTGAGCAAGAGACCAAAAATTGAAAAAATGACCCAAATTTGAGTGGGATTGAGGTAATACATAAATATATTTAGCTAGGCTCCCATGGATTTGACTCTTTACATATAAATCTAATGAAAGTTCTATTTTCACCCTTAAAATAAAATTAAAATAGATACTCATTTTTGTTAATAATTTAAAATAAAATTATAAATTTTTGAATGAGGTGACATTTCACAGAGTGGCGCAATAAAATAATAATATAATAATAAAAAAAGTAGCAATAACCCACCTAGTTGATGCTATCATATACTCCCTCCGTCCCAGCTCAATTGATACTTATTTCCTTTTTCGTCCGTCTCAACCCAATTGATACTGTCCAAAATGGAAGGAAATCTTCACTATTTACCCCACTCATTCTCTCTCCTATTTTACTTTTACCCTCACAACATTCTCTCTCCTAACTATTCCTCCCACTCATTCTCTCTTCTATTTTACTTTTACACTCACAATATTCTCTCTTCACTTTTTCTCTCTCTTACTTTTCCTTAATCTGTGTGCCCAAAAATTTGGTATCTATTCATGTGGGACGGAGGGAGTATGTGGACTGTACTTGAAAAATAATGATTCCCACTAATAAATAATTATACTAAACAATAATAAAATTATTATTATTATTATTATTATTATTATTATTATTATTATTATTATTATTATTATTATTATTATTATTATTATTATTATTATTATTATTATTATTATTATTATTATTATTATTATTATTATTATTATTATTATTATTATTATTATTATTATTATTATTATTATTATTATTATTATTATTATTATTATTATTATTTCAACCAAAAACTAATTATTGTACGGGTACCATTAGTGATCACAATAATATATGGAGTAGGTCTGCTGAGAAACGCGTTTCTCCATAACTATGGAGAAACGTGTTTTTACAGCCGTAAGCTTTGCATTTGATATCGAGAAAAAAAAAAAACCCAAGGCCAAGACCAAAGCTTACGGATATCCGAAGCTTTGGGTTTGATATCCGAAGCGTTGGGTGCATATCCGAAGTATGTGAAATGTATATCCGTAAAGCTGTTAGGTGCATATCCGTAAAGCTGGTTAGGTGCATATCCGAAATGTGTTAGGGCATATCCAGAAATTGCTATTGAAGGTTTCTGGATATCCAGAAATCTTCAAATGTATATCCAAAAACCATCAAATGAATATCCAGAAACATTTTGAAGGTATCTGGATATTCATTTGAAGGTTTCTGGATATCACTTTCATAAGGTTCTGGATATCCAGTTCATTGTAGCGCGACAAGTCGAGACCCGTTTCTCCATAACTTATGGAGAAACGCGTTTCTCCCTAGATTTTGGCTAATATATGTGACCCCGTATGTACTAAGGAGGTCTTGTACTATTTTTCTAAATAAATGTCCAAATTTTATTTTGAAAATATTGTAATAGTATATTCCCTCCGTCCCAGCTCACTTGACACTTATTTCCATTTTGAGCCGTCCCAGCTCACTTGACACCTCCCAAAAATAGCCTAGTTTTTATAATTTTATATTCACTCTACCCCATCACTCATTCTCTCTCTTCATTTTCCATCACTCAATTTATTTAACCAACACTACTATTTACCCCACTCATTCTCTCTCTCCATTTTCTACCAGACATTTTTTTTATTTTATTCTTTTTTCTTAGTTCTCGTGCCCACCTCTTGGGTGTCAAGTGAGGTGGGACGGAGGGAGTACTCCACTTTTTATATAATTAAATGTCCCAAAATATATGTTTAGCCATTTTAGGTGTTTCATGATAAATGATTATTTTATAGTCATTTATAATATTTTTATTACATTATTTACTTTAAATTTAGTGTCAATTAAGTATAAATTAGCTTATTTTATTTTATATCTACGATTTTATGCTTGGTTGGTATTTTATATAAATATACAGGCTTTAGGTTCATATTTTGAAGTACAAGGGGCTTAAAGTAAATCTATGGAAGTAGAAGGGTCAAAGTTTGAAAAATACGTAAAATCGGTACCCAAGGCAAATGTTGCCGCTCATTGAGCACCTCCTTTGCCTCGGGCGAGCACCCCCTGATCAACCAAATTATGCCTTTCCCGAAGAGATGCAACCCTCAGCCAAAATGACTATATAAAGGGGCCTTGTACTCAGTTTTAGATATCTAAAACATAGGAGAAAACACACAGAAATATATTAAAGTACTCTAGGAATTTATACACAATATTCAAAGATTCATCGATTGTTCTTTGAGTTATTTTTGAAAATTGAAGCAATAAATCACTGAAGTTTACTTTCAGCCTCTGTTTCCCTACTAACATAAGTCTTTCTATTCCTATCATCAAATCATTATATCTTTATGCTTGTTTTAATTATGGGTTGTGAGTAATCCCCCAAGTTCTTGGAGTTGGAAACTCAGCACGTTTATTCATCATTTTTTAATCATGCCATATCTCTTCATCTTAACAAATCTTTCATATCAAACTTAAAAGACTTACATTTTAGAGACGTCCAACTTGTATGATTCTAGTTAATCGAGAGAAGAACGTAGCTGTGAATCTCGATTAACGGAACCATATGAATTGAACTAGGTTACATTAATCACGAGGTTAGTTTAATGGCCTAGGAATGTTCCTTGAATGGAAAGTACGTGGATTTTATAAACGTTAACGAATTCTTACTAATTATGAGTCATCGAGAGATAGAGCATACTTAGTGAATAATACAAATACTACTTGCTTGATCGTGAGAAGTAGTATAGGCTCAATGTACCATCCTTGATTTTGATGAATTTTTTTATTCAAAGGCATGATTATTTGATGAATAAATGATTGTTCGAGTCCCAACCCCGAGAATACCTTCATCTTATAAGAAATTCAATTAAAGTAATCTGTGCATGTTTCTAGTATTTTCACAAATCAAAACATATGTAACGACCCTAACCCTAGGTACTATTTTAGCATCATATTATCTTCTTTTAATATTAATGTTAATATTATGTGTTCATTTTATATCCTCGGGTTAGGTTCCAGGTTGGGGTCCTCACAGTTGGTATCAGAGCTCGGTTAGAGTTCTCGGGTAGAGTCTAGCTGAGTGAGAGTGTGTGATAATTTACGCCGAGTGTTTGATGCAGGAGTTTATTCAATGGCTAGAAATGAGGATGATCAGCATCAGGTTCCGGGCAATGTTGGTAATTTCGGGGGTGATGGAAATCTGAATGTTGAGACGATGAACATGTTTCGAGTATTTTTGCAAAATATGGCAACACAAGGGCAAGTACAGCAGCATCAAGAAGGCAGACATGGGCATGGGTTGGAAAAGTTCGTCAAGATGACACCTCCAAGCTTTAGTGGAGACCCAGATCCGGTGAAGGCCGAGAGATGGCTTGAAGCTATGAATAAGATTTTTGCAGCGATGGAGAATACAGATGCATAAAAGGTGAGATGCGCAGTCTTCAAGTTAGAAGGACCTGCAGAGCATTGGTGGCAAGTAGTGAAGGACGGCTGGGATCGGGACCTTACACCGCAGACTTGGGAGAACTTCACACGCAAGTTCCGAGATCATTTTATTCCAATGGTTACAAGGGATAAGAAGGAAGTTGAGTTTTTGAGATTAGAGCAAGGATCAATGACCGTGGCGCATTACTCAGCAAGGTTTACGGAGCTAGCTCGCTATTGTCCACATTTGGTGCCAGAAGAAGAGAGACGGGTAAATCGATTTGTGAAGGGATTAAGGCTAGAGTTCAGGAAACAGTTATTGACTCACGACTTCACAGATTTCCAGACAGCAGTGAATAAAGCCTATCGGATAGAGAATGATATTGACGAGCACCAGGGTAGATGCGAGGGTGGAAGTGGAAGTAAACAGAGATTTCAAGGCCAAGGTTACGGATATAGTAGAGGGCAACGAGAGGATCGACTGGAGTTAGCGAGAGGAGAAGAAGTGGCGACACCGACAACTCGTCCGACTTCAAGTCAGGTAAGGATTGTATGTGGTTATTGCAAGAAGATGGGTCATTCTGAAGACAAGTGTTGGAGTAAGCAAGGGAAATGCATGAATTGTGGAGAAATGGGGCACTACAAGAAAAATTGTCATGTATTTCATCAGAGGTTAGCTTCGGGTGCCGGTAAAAGGGGGCAAAGAGGTGGAATGAAAAGGGACAATGAAGGGAATTCAAAAGGGAATGTTTAAAGTTGAATCCTTGTTTTGAGTCTTGGAGGGATAGATCCCTCAGCGGTCTTTAGAGGTATAATACATGTCTCAGAAGTAGGGGTCATACTTTTATAGATCCCGGTTCATTTCATGCATGTTTGGCGTTGCATTTTGCTTTAACGTGGCATATATTGCATAATATTTGTTTATGTGTTAGAGGTTTCTGCTCTTATGAGAGAGTACCTCGAAATTTCTTGATTTACCACAAGTGTGATGTGGTCATAACTGAGCATGTATTGCCAGTTGATTTGGTATGATTACCAATTTGTGTTTTTTGATGTATACTTGGCCTAGATTGGTTAAGTAGTGGCCGTGCATTGATAGACTGTCGTATGAAGCGAGTCTTATTTTCTATGCCTAATTTGTCTATGTGGTATCCTTGTTATATATGCATTAAAGATTTAAAAATTTTGGTTAAAAAGTGTGAAGATTAATTGGTATATGGTAGACTTGGGTAAGAAGTCTTCGAAAAATGTTATATGCTAATTAGGAAAATGGTAAATGTGCTTTCAGTAAAGTATTATATGACCACAGGTTGGAAAGTGGAATTACGTATTGATTTAGTGTCAGGTTTAGTGCCTATATCAAAAGCACCTTATAGAATGGTCTCTATTTTGTTGTGGTTATAATGAGCAGAGTTTTATCCTTATCTTGATGGCTTGTGGAAATTATTAGTGGTGACATCCTTGCTTATTTGAGTTGAGAATATCATGAAAATCAATTGTGAATTGTGTTATCTATTCTTCAAGAGAAGAATTTGTGTGTGAAGTTTAACAATTGTGAGTTGGCTTGGGAATATTGCCATAATGAGTCCGTAGTTTCAGGGTTGAAAGGGGTGCTACCAAGGGATTATCAATAGATTCTTGAAAATTGAATTATCGTTGATTTAGTTAACCTGGAAAGAGGTGTCCATGATGTAAGATGCCAATAAGGGTGAATCGTATAGGTAGAGATGAAGAATAGGTTATTTGCGAGATCGATCCTTATCTGACTAATGGATGTGAGAACTTGGCGATTTTTAATTGCGTATTAAAGGAAGGTTAGTTTGTGATATTATGTAAAATGGGAAAGTGATAACATATGTTTAGAGGAAGTGAAACAGGCGGAGCAGAATTTTCTTATTTTCAACTTGGAAGTGACTAAGATTATTTTGCGTTTTACAAGTGGAAATTTTAATTATGTGCAACTAAATCTGAGATGTGTTACCGAGTATAAAAGTTTAAAGTATTTGTTAACTCTGAAGGAATTTAACAATAAGCAGAGTCGAGGGTTGAAATTATTAAAAAGACTTAAATTGTGTTATATCTTGCTACCCGTGAAAGTTATTGTGATTGCAAATGCGATTAGCCGAAAGGCTTATGTGTCAACAAGTATATCCTTTGAGTTACAAGGTGAGATATGATTGCGAATATTCAAGTTACACTTATAATGTGGAGACTTTAGAGGAAGTTCAACCATGATTCAGAAGTTAAGAGGATTATCGGCTAGTTTCAAGATGGGAAGACCAAGGATTTTGTATTGAATTGGGATGAAAACTTAACCCTCAACTTGGAATGCGCGTACCGTTGCTGCAAGAGATTATAAGACCAGTTTTAGAGGAAGACCATAGATCTAGAATTGCGATTCATCAGGAAAGTTCGAAGAGGTATCAAGATTTGAAGAAGAGTTAGAAGATTCGAATGGGAAATTATTGCGATGAAATTTTGTAACTGGACTACCTTCAACGTCGATGAAGATGGGTGTGTTGGAATAATAGTGGATGGATAGATCAAGTCGGTTTACTTTCTACTTATATCAACGAAGTATTCGAGGGAGAAATTAAAACATTGTGCATGCGGGAGATTGATTGATTTCGTGGAGCACCAATAACCATTTTACCAGATCGGGATCGAGGATTCATTGTGCTTTTGGGAAGCTGGGTGCAAGGTTTTGAGTTCCAAGTCGAGTTTCAGTGATACGTTTCATCCTCAGGAAGATGGGCAGACAGGGAAGACTATCCAGATTCTTAAGAATAAGTTGTGTGTTGTGTGATGGATTTCTTTTCAACTTGAGAAGTTTATTTAACCTTAGTGAGTTTGCGTATATTAGTAGATTTTAGTTCAGTATTGAATTGGTAACGTATGGAACATTGTATGGGAGAAATTATCTTTATGATTCCTCATATGTATGGAGTTCTTCAACTAATGATGATTAAGCGGATTTGACTTATATGGGGAGGTCACCTTCTTTAATTGATCAGTAAGGTAAGCAAGTTTAAAATTCGGGACGAATTTTCTTTAAGGGGGAGTGAGTGTAACGACCCTAACCCTAGGCACTATTTTAGCATCATATTATGTGCTTTTAATATTATTGTTAATATTATGTGTTCATTTTATATCCTTGATTTCTTATATTAGGATGAAATGATTGGGAAATAAAATAATATTCTTGGGGGAAGTATAATAATTGACAATAAATAAATGAGTGTAGTTAGGATTTTATTGTGTAGAGAAAGGAAGTAAAGGGGTTAATTGCATTTCTTGAACATTTAGGGGCTTTAGTGTGGGAATTGGAAAGACTTTTATTAACTAGGCATGGGGGGCCATACCCTTAAAATCCTCCCCTTCACTCCTTAGTCAAAATCCTACCACTCCTCCCATACTTCCTTCATCCTCCCCAATTTCACCTCATCATTCTCTTCTTCTCTCTTATCTATTTCCATGGAAGCTTCACCTTGAAAGCCTTACTTTCCAAGTTTCTACCAAGTGCAATTCTTCTCCATTTGGCAATCCGGGTGTACTTTTGTGCTTGGTGCATTTAGGGGAGTTTATCAAGCTAAGAAGATCCTCAATTCATCCTAAAATTCTAAGGTGAGTTATTATGACTTTCCCTTCTTTAAATGTTCATGAACTATTAAATGTTGTTATTGTTGTTATAATGGTTATTTGATGCTTTGGGGAAACCTTCTTGGATTTGAGGAATTGGTTAGTGTCATAGAAAATGTTGTTGTTCATGAAAGTGGTAATGAGTATAAGAAAATGGGTTGGGTTGGATTAGAATGGTAAATCTTGAAAAATGGTAGTGAATTGGGTGGAAAGCCAAGTGGTAATGATCTATGTTTAGGACATGGTACCTTGGGATTAAATGGGTTAGAATGAAGTTAACAAAGTTAGAAATTTCTTTTAGGCTCACCAATTATAAGGAGTTTAGTGTAAGTTTTGGTTCTTGGGGATTCCTAAGTAATTCTGCTGCTGCTACCTGTTTTTGGGTCGTGGCACGAGTCGTGCCCTCAGGCACGAGTCGTGCCAGTAAACTCGTGAGTACGATTCGTGGATGGGAAGACAAGTCGTTCTGATCAACTTAAGGGGAAATTGGCACGAGTCGTGCCCTCAGGCACGAGTCGTGCCATGTGGAAGTCACGAGTCGTGCTGGTCAAGGGACGCATGATTCTGAGAAGGGCCAAAAGGGCACGAGTCGTGCCCTGGGGCACGAGTCGTGCCCTGGCCTGGTTACTTTGCACCAACTTTAGAGCTGTTTAAACCTATTCAAACTAGAACCAAAATGAAACCTCTTTAACCTAGATTAAAGTAGAATACTTTGGCTACGCAATGACGTCTTAGTTGATCAAAATGGATTAGTGGAAGTAGTTTAAATATTGTCCGGAAAATGGTTAATAGGCTTGATTTGTAACTTCACCAAAGTAGTTCAAACTTGGGAAGTAGATCTTGAACTCTTATTAAGGTTATTCGAGGTTGTATAATGACTATATAGGGATGGTTTATGATTCATAGTGGCCTTACTTGCCCATATCCTTGGTGATTGGTTTGAATAGTGTAGAAGTTGTAGGTTACCCTATCGTTCTAGTTGGGAATGTGTAATTATCACATTGTTTCATTATTCTCCAAAGTGTGGATTTATATATTATGTTGTTAACTTGTTATCCCAAGTGTGGATATGTTCATTATATGGGTGCATGGTTATCCCAAGTGTGGATATGATTATCGTATGGCTGTATTGTTATCCCATTTGTGGATTTATTGGTTATGTTGTACCTTACTTGGGTTCATGTTCATTGATGGTATTATGTATAGTGTATTAAATGAATGTTGCACTATGGTATTGATTTAGCATGAGTATACATTACCATGTTGATATATTATTATCCCTGTGGTGGATGTTATTTCAAGTATCTATTATGTGCTTGAGTGTGTTTATATCAGCTGATCTTTGGGGGTATAATGGAATACGATCACTTATGAGGAATTGTTCCATAAGGTGATCGGATTACATTATACCTGTGACCTCTCCCCCTCTGTGGCCACAGACTGGGGTTATAGCATCTGTATTGAGCCAAAAGCCTTACAGAGTTGCTACTATCTTATATGGTTCCCTGGAAAACGGGTCTTATAAGATGTGAATATGCCTAAGCAGTTCACAGGAGATGAGTTATAATCATAACTATCTCGGTTATTGTTCGGTCGAAACCTAACGGTTTATTTAATTCCGCAAGCGCACGGGCTATTGTAATATAGTGGGTGCAAGTACGGGTCGATCCCACAGAGACAGGGTTTACTTAGGGGATATTTTTGTCATTTAGAAAATATAGAAAAGATTGGGGGTAGATAAAACTTGTTTTAGAATAATAGAGAGAGCATAAACAGAAAATACTTTAATTGAAATCTTATAAAATGAAGCATTCTCGGGATTGGAAATCATACACATAATCTTATTCATCAAATTGTCATTGTCTTAGAAATAAAAGGTTTTCATAAAAAGCAAGGATGGTATGTTAAGCCTACGCTACTTCGGGCTAAGACAATAGCGTTTGTATTCTTCACTAATTATGTCCTAACTGTTTGAGATTTCCGTTTACGTTGTTCCCGCCCTGTCACAAACGGGCGTTCCGGCTTATCTCTAGCTGACCATAATTAGTAAGAATCCATTAAGGACGGAAGTCAACATACTTTCCATTAAAGGAACATCCCTAGGCCATTGAACTACTCTCGTGATCAATGAACCTAGTTTCTTTATATGGTTCCGTCAATCGAGATTCTCCGCTAGGTACTTCTCTCAATTGACTGAATCATACAAATTGGATATCTCCAAAATGTAAGGCATTTAGAGAATAATATAAAGAGATTGTTTTAGATGAAGGAAGAAGACAAGACTAAACATTTTTTTTATGATGAATAAGCATGCTTTTGAGTTTCCAACCCCAAGAATATGGGAGATTACTCACAAGCCATTGATAACATAAAAGTAGAAATAAAGATTGAGTAAGAAAGACTTATGAATAAAGAAGATGATTTCTGAGAATAAAGCTTCACTTTTATTGCTTTTCTTCCAAAGTGATTCCAAGAACAAATAATGACTTTGATCTTCAAACTCCTTTGGAAAATTGTTGTCACAAATGTTTTCTATCTATGTAATATCAATAGTTTCTCTCTGAAAATTCGTGTCTAAGACTGATCACTAGGGTCCTATTTATAAAAAGGAGGAGACTCTTCAATCGGGTGCAATCAAAAGGTGCCTTTACGTCTGCAGTCGCGTTTTGCACGGCCGCGTCAAGGAAGTTGCACGGCCGTGTGACCCTTGGCGCCAGATTTGAATTTAAGTCTTGACACTTCGCATGGCCGCTCCTATCCAAGCTGCACGGCCGCTCCATATAATGACACGGCCGCTCCCTCTTCAAGACATGGCCACTCTATATTTTAGGGCCACAAATGGCCTGAAAAAGGCCAAGTGCACGGCCGCTACATCTTGGCTGCACGGCCGCTCCTTCTGAAATTTAGCTTTGTGTGCTTGATTTGGTTGGTGCTCTTCCATGTCTTTTTGCCTTGAAGTGTCCAAGTATCCTTTTGATAAAAATGAACCTAAAACCTGTCTTTAAATGCAAGAAATATACCAAAAGCGTAAAATCTAAAAAATATGGAAAAAGAACTAAAAAGTATATGAAATGAAATGAGAAATGATGTTTTATGCAATAAAAAGTATATAAAAGTAAGGATAAATGACTATATAATAGTCACTTATCAAACTCCCCCACACTTAAGCTTTTGCTTGTCCCCAAGCAAACTTAGAATGAAAATACGGAGAGGGAGAAAAAGCAAGATTGGTCCATCAGAAATAAAGTAGCAAGCCCTTAAATGCCTTTTAGATAATGCCTTTATCTTTCTAATCATATTTTGAATACCTTTAAAAATTTATTGTAGGAAGAAATATTTTAGGGATATTTTAAAGAGATAAAATGCAAGACAATAACCTAATATAGCATATATAGAATTTTGACCAAGTAAAGCATGCTAGAAGGAAGAATCTTAGATTTATTTCTTGGTAGAAAAAAATTTGTCACTTTTTAGAGTGATTTTTTAGAAAAGATGAATTTTATTTCTTTAAGACGTACAAGAGAAGGTATAAACATCTATTCACAATTTAGAAGTTCCGAAGAATTGTATTACATTCTTTGAATCACAAGGGTGAAAAATGGATGATGGTAGTGGAAAAATCTCATCAAAGTTAAACAAATTTATCTTATTTTTGCGCGTGTTATATTTTTGCAAAAGACCTAAGTTATTTTTGATCCTTTCAAGTAGGAGACACTGTGGCTGCGAACCCCATGTTCCTAATACTTAGATCAAGAATACTTTTGGATATTACTCCCGTTTGGCAAGGAAGCATCGTCGCAGCGAACGCCGTGCCCCGAGTTACATAGGAGATAATATGTTTCTTTTTGCTTTTAAGGCTTTGTGACAATTGTCACTCTTTTTAGTAATAAGATAGAAGTGTTTTACTTTGACTTGATTTGAAAAATGGAAGGATGGAATTTTATGAAAGGGTGTGATTCAAGGGACGCAAACAAGAAGGTGCTTCTAAAAAGGGAATAAATATCTAATAAAGATAAAAAATGTACAATCTTAAAGGAATATATTCAAAATTTGCATAAATGACCAAGCATAAAAGAAATCCTTCTAATCAAATGCATTTTCCTTGATGAGATTCTATATTGTGCTATACTAACTTATGAGGCTTTCAATTATTTCCTTAAAATATCCTTTATACTTTTCCTTTTTATAGATTTCTAAGTTTATAGAAAATATGAGAGGAAAGATAAATAGGCATTTATACTAGGGCAAATGGCAAGCATAGAGATAATGATTTTTGATCATCATAGGGATTTATTATTTATTTATTTATTTTTTATTTTTTTTTTATATACTATTATACATGCATAAAAGAAAAATGCAACTAAGTTAAAAAGAAAAATTATACTAGAAAGCGATTAGATCTAACCTAGAAAGCAAGTAAAATTTTAAAACTAGAAAGCGAAAAAATAAAAGGATAGATATACACCCCCACACTTGAAATGAACATTGTCCTCAATGTTTTAAGGAACAATGCCAAATCCCGGGAGGGTAAAGAAAAAAACTTACTAAAATGGTGGTGGTGGTGGTGGAAAGTTGTCCCAATAGTTTGTCCCATAGTTGTAAATGTCGTCAATCCTTCCTTGAGCATATTGAATACGACCATCCATTTGGCCGAGTTGTTGAAGGATTTGAGCGTTTTGCTCAAGTTGTTGACCTTGTTGGGCAAACATTTGATCGAACCTTTGGTAGAAGTCGGGTGGCAATGGGGCTTGAATCTCTTCTTCTTCTTCTTCTTCTTGGCCTTCTCCTCCAATGGCATTTGGGAATATCCAAGTCTCGGGCTCTCTTATCCGGATGGTGGGGAGATTATTGCTTGGGAGTACAATGTAGGGCGTTTTATCCGCTCCTACTAACCAATTATACTCATTATTCCCCCTTACCGAAATGAGTTGCATAGTTCGAAGGGTTGGAATATCCAGTTTTGTCGACCCTCTCACTTCTACCCATTCATTTGGAATCTCAAAATTAAAATGCTTGGAAAATAATGTAACAATTCCTCCCATATGAATTTCCCCATTAAAGGTTGGAGAAACGATATCACCAATTAACTCAAAGAAGAAATTACACAAATTCATCCTTCTTCGCTCCCAAACAAAACACCATAAAACAAACAACTCCTTTCTATTCACGGTTCCCTTATCCTCCCTAGCAAAGATGGTACAAGCGAACATCCTATGAATGAGGCGGAAGGATGGGTGAATGATAGAAGAAGCTTTGGCACTCCGGGATGTGTAGGATGGAAGGCCGGTAATTTGGTTCCAAAAAACAGTCTCATTATATTCAATGGGCATGTCGGGAAAAGACTCCGTTTGAAATGATAATCCCAAAATTCTACTAATCTCAGCCCCGGTCAAATGAAGCTCTCTTCCTCCAAGGCGAAAGTCCAAATGGAACTGATTAAAAACCCTTCCTGTCAATCTACAAGTTTCCTCCACAATTTTCATCCTAAATGTACTCAGAAATTCTAAGGTAAGGACCTCATAGGTTTTCTCATGCTTCTGAAGGAAGCCATCGGATCTCAATCCCATAAAAAGAGTAAGAACATCCCCGTAAAGTCCTAATGTTCTCAGGGCAAGCCTATCAGGAAACTGGGTTGGCCTAATCCTCTTAGAACTCAAGGCAACAAAACGTGCCGTCTCCCTTGAGCTTCTAAACTCAATCCCCAAAGTATTGAGAGTAGGATTAAAGTTAGAGGAAGAGCCTTGCTCTTTTCGGGACATCTTTGTTGCTCTCTCTACATCCAAAGACCAATCCAGTTCACCTCATGATTCTGTAGCTCAAGGTATTCTCAATCTCAATCCTTCCAACATAAGCCCAAATGAGCCTAGTGTTGAAAAAGAAAGGGGGAATAGCCCTGGCTCTGAAAAGGATGAGCCTCAGTTAATGGGGAACATCAGTCCTCAATCTCCTGTTCTGACAGCTATGCCTTCTCCTGATCAATCCTCACCCATTTCAAGCCCCTCAGATCCATCTCCTATTCCTGAAACATCATTAAAGCCTCTGAAGGACTATCATTAGAAGGAAGACCTGATTTGCTTCCTGTTGTTATGGAATACTTGAGAACCCTGTTAACTGAGGAAGATATGCTGCAGGCTCTGGATTTAATCAAAACCAGAGATTTGGCCAAAAAGCTAAGCAAACCTGATAGTGAATCTCAACCAAAACCTGTTGAACATGTTGAAAACATAGAGACACCTGAACCTACCCCTCATTCTGAAACACTTCCAGCCTGTGAGCCATGGATTTTGGATTGTGATATTGATTTCTCCTTCCCCTCCATCATGGCTGCCCACCAAAGATTGAAGGAAATTACTCACTTTCCTGAGATTGCCAATCCCAATATCATCCCCAATTCTTGGCTGTTGAGCAAAAATGCAATTATGATTCATGCAAGGAATAGATGTGGGCTCATTATGTTTGGCCATGAGGAATGGAAAAAGTATAGAGCAGCTCTCCCCAACTCTTTCTTTCACAATGCCCCCAGATTACCAAATTTCATGGACATTGCAACCATCATTGATTGGGAAATTTTTTTCTCCCAACTTTTGTCATCCAACATCAGTGAATGCATCTATATGCCCTCATCCCTTGTTTATGCTCTCTGCATTGAACTAACCAAAGATATGTACTAGAGAATCTGCCTCAGTAAAGCCAAAATCATGGTTTGTCATTGCAAAGCCAAACCTGATGACTATATTTCCCCTACCTCTTCAGTACCTCCTTCTTTCATCCCCCTAAACTCCAGATCTCTCCAAGCCAAACTTCCTCCAACCTTTAACCCTTCAACATATGTGCCTCCATACCATGTGACCATCTCAGATATGCAGAAATTCACCAGATCCATGATAACCAAAATGAGACACATTTTGGAAGTCTCAGCTGGATCCAAATCTGATAGGAAGGCATCTAAGGGAAAAGCTGTTGAGTCTGATGAGGAAGCTTTCAACCTAGGAAAAAGAGCTTCTGGTGCTGCTCCCAATGTGATTGTGTCAAGTGATGATGAAGATGATGCTCCAGTGAAGCAAAAGCATCAGTTTCCAACCTCTACTATTCTCACTGTCACCACAGATCCACCTCTACATCCAGCTCAACAACCCATCTCTCTACAGTCAAACCCCTTCTTTTCTAACCTATTTGCAGGAACCAGAGGTCAAAGCTCAAGACCAAAGAATGCTCCCAAATGGGGTAATCTGAGATTAAGTGATGATGAAGAACCTCTATCCAAAGCTGTTCTCAAAGAAAGGCAAGATCAAACCTTCATCTATGATGATGAGATGAGTTGGGAATGGAACAATGAAATGTATTTCAGAGGTGTTGATGAGAAGAAGAGAAAGGTGCTGCTAGCCGAAAGAGAAGAACTCCTTGCAGCCAGAAGAGAAAAAGATGAATTTTCTGATTAGAAAATTTTTGTCTTTTTTGTGGATAAGTCTTTTAAACCCTATCTTTTATTCCCTGCTTTAAACAATTGTTATTTTGGATAATTTGTTTGTTTTAAAGCTCTTATGGTTGAATCAAGAAGATTGGTTTTATCTTCATTGGTATATTCAATTCATGAGTATCTTGCAGGTTATATCTTTTATTAGATATATTACTTTGCCAAAAAGGGGGAAATTGTTAGGACCTAACTATGTAAACCATATAGTTATACAGGGTTTTGACAAAGAAATATATTCTATCCAATGTTATCTGACAGCCAAGATAACTCATGAACATTGGACAGCCATGACTCTTCTGCTCAACCTATATATCAACTGGACAGCAATGATGTAATGATCAAACACCAAGACAAATCATATAAATCAAATGTATTTATTTACAAGAAGATCATTAAAAAATCATCAACCCAACTCCTTGTCTCCTAAACCTACAAACTCTAAAGACTTAGCCTGACAGCTAAGGTTCTCAACAGCAGAGGCCTCATCCCTCTGACAGCTATGATCTTCAACATCATCAGCAGTGAAGTATTTCTGTGATGATCAAGATGTTCCTTGCCAAATCTCTTCCAACAGATGTTGCCAGCTCATCTCCATGAAGATTACATAAAATGGTTGTAGATTACAGCCTGTTATTATCCAGTCATCAAGGCTCTAAATGCAAACACTATTCCACCCATATGCATTTATTCCTTTGTCTCCTCCAACGGCTATATTCCAGCCTATAAAAGGAAACCTTCAAGACTGAAGACAATGCCCCCAAAACACACACAACCTTTACAACCTCAACTTCAACCTCTCCACAGCTGCAAAACCTGCAACCAACATTCAAAACAATCTGAGACACTTGTATCTGAATTCAGGTGTATAAACTACTGTGTAACCACTTAAGACTGACTTTAAGTGGAATTGTAATTTACTTTGTAACAAGCAAATCTCTAATTGACTGTACTAATTAGGAAGAGGAGGTTCAAGGAACTTGCCTAACCAATCCTTTGTAAATCTAAAGGGAACTAGATTTAAGTGGATTGATCTCATTTGTCAAGGTTGACAGTGAGGGTGGACGTAGGAGGAGTGAACTCTGAACCACCTTAAAATTATTGTGTTCATTTGGTATTATCACACAACACACACACACATCTACACACACATACACTATTCACTTGTCTTTACATTATTTCAACACTTTCTATTCTGCTGCACATTTAACTCTTGTCTTAAAAATCAGTTAATATCTGACAGTTAAGATTTCACCTCAGGTGTCAAAGCTTAACAGCCTAATCTTTTAACTGATTAAGCAAACATGACCTTTCAATTGGTATCAAAGCTTTTCTTCACCTACAAAAGTCTAACAACTTGTGAAGGATCAATTCTCATTCCACCATGCCTCAACCAAGAAGAAATAATGAGAAAGACATTCCACACATTGATGACTGTGGATCATTTGAAATATATGCATCAAAAATTAAAACCTACCTTGATGCAAACAGCATCTGGAACTGGTATGCCCTTGAAAATGAAGTCACATACCCTGTCTCTGTAGATTCAAATGGTGGGCCCAGCAAAATAAAATCCCCAGAATTCTGGACAGATTTAGAAAGGCAACTAGTCAGTGCTAATCTTAAAGTAAAAAACATACTCCAGAAGAGTGTAAATGACTCCCTAGCACAAGAAATTGCCAAAGAGCCAACTACAAAGGATGTATGGGAACTTATCCATACCAAATTCCAGAAACACACTAGTGTTAGAACACAAAACCTATACAATCTTCTTAGACAACTTGACAACTTCAAGTTCTACCCTGGTGAAAAAGTGAGTGCTGCAAAACCAAGGTTTGAAGATCTGGTCAGATCCATTGCTGATCATGGAAAAACTTTTGAGAATCAAGATCTGTGTCTCAAAATATATTCAACCTTCCTCAAGAATATGAGAAGGTAGCCCTACCAATAAGAGAAGGTGCAGAATGGAGCACCATGATTGTTGAACAATACTTTGGAAAGCTTGAGGCTTATGAACTAGAAGGAATGATAAAACTTCAACCAGTTCCCTCCATATCTCAAACCCTTACCTTAGCTGCCCAAGAAACCACTCACAAACCCATCACCCAACAAGACATTGATTCCATGGTTCTTAATTCCCTTTAAAAAGTAAACCTACCCTCAAACAACCTATCTCAAGGAGACCTTCCAAGTCTCATATCCATGGCTGTCAGAAATACCCTGAGAGCACATAAGAAGTCCTTTGAGAAAAGTTATAGCCCATCCACCTCTGAACATGAAAGCCATAAAAAGAAAGTTGAATGCTTCAACTGTAAGAAGCTTGGTCATTACTCATCTGATTGCCCTGAACCAAGGAAACTCAAGGACAATCAGACAGCTAAGAAGTTCTCATACTCCAAGGAGATCATTCACAGTTCAAGATGTAGCTGCTACAACTGCACAAAGAAGAAGAATGAGAAGAACAAAGGGCAAGTTCTGATTGCTGACTCATCTAAGTTCAGTGATGAGGAATTTGATTTCAGTGATTCTGAAAGTGAAGGAGAAGAAGCAATGATATGCCTAATGGCAGGAGATGATGAAGATTCAGACAATGAAGAAGACCTTGAAGCCTTAGTTGTTGCTGAAGAACTAAAGCAGGTACCTCAGTCTAACTCTTTAAATAATGAAGAATTTAAACAATTAGTTAGTACTCTTTTAATTCAAATAAAAAGACATCAAACTAGCTTTGCTTCATTGCTCACTGATAACCTATCCCAAAGTAAAACCATTGATAGCCTTGAAAGAGCCAACCAAGGACTGAAAGTTTAAAACCTTATGCTTGAAAAGGCCAATGAAGAGCTGACAGATAAGAATTCTAAACTTCTGGAAGCGAACCAAATTAACACCAACCTTGAAAAGGAAAATGAATCTCTTAGAAAGAAGTTTGAGTCTTGGAACAAGTCAGAAGAAGCCTTGACTCTATTTAGCTACAACCAGAGACACCCAAGTGATAAATCAGGGATTGGAGCCAATAATCCCACTATGAAAACCTATACCCCTCTCACTGATGAAAGGGCTATTGACAAAATGGTTCTTGAAAGCATGAACTATGTCAAAGCCCAAGAAAATTTCTATCCCATTCAAACCAATGAGGACTTAAAGAAAGCGGGAAAAATGGATGAAGCTAGCTCCAGTCACAATGATGAAACAATTAAAGCTAGCCCCTATCACACTAATGAAACTAATATAGCTAGCTCAAGTAAATCCATAGGCAAAGGAAAACAAGCAAACAAAGGCAATTACATCTGGCAAAGAAAAGGAATCAAGGAGCAAGTGAAGAAATATCAGCACAAGACCACTGGACAGCAGAGATCTCCTAGACAGCCAAGATTCCATAGACAGCCAAAATATGATGGACAACAGAGATCTCCCAGACAACAAAGATTCTACAACCATCACTCTTATTCCAAACAACAAAGACCCAACTGGCCATACTTTAATGGAAGAAGTCATGCCAGTCAAAATACCTTCCCTAGATCATCTCACTCAAACAATTCCCAAAACCACACTCAGTTTCATAACCAAAACCAATTATTTTCTCCCAACCAGTTCTTTAACCAATCCCAACCTATTGCTCCTACACCCTATATGTTGCAAATCATGGGATATTATAATGCCCTAAACCAGTATTTTGGAAAGAGGGCAATGAACAAAGCTAGGGTACCAAAGAAATTCTAATCCTTTGGACCCAAAAGAATAAAAGGGTACCATAAATTTATTTTTCTGTTTTGTAGGAACTTAGAAAAGGAATATGGTACTTGGACAGTGGATGCAGCAGGCACATGACCTTCAACAAGGAGTGGTTGCAACAATATGTCCCTAAAAATGGTCCAAATGTAACTTTTGGTGATAACTCTCAAGCCAAAGTCAAAGGATCAGGGAACCTTGTTACTAAAGACATTATTTTCACTAATGTGTCTTATGTAGAGGGTCTCAAGCACAATTTGATTAGCCTTAGTCAAATTTGTGATAAGGGATATTATGTTGTATGTTCCAAAAACCACTGCACTGTCAAAGATGTCAACAACAAGTCAATTCTCAAAGGAATCAGAAAAGGCAACCTCTACTGTCTAAACATGGAAGGTCTGGAATCATCAGATGCCCATTGCCTACTCTCCTACAGTCAATTTGATATGTCATGGCTTTGGCACAAAAGATTGGCTCACCTCAACATCAAAAGTATCTCCAAATTAGCCAATTCTAACCTAGTAAAAGGCCTACCCAAAATACCCTTCAAAAAGGACAATCTGTGCAAGGCCTGTCAATGTGGAAAGCAAAAGAAAACCTCCTTCACTGCCAAAACCAGACTGGATACCTCAAAACCCCTTCAATTACTCCACATGTACCTTTTTGGACCAATCAGAACCAGATCTCTTGGTGGAAAGAGATACTCTCTAGTAGTAGTTGATGACTACACTAGATTTACTTGGATCATCCTTCTTGAATCCAAAAGGGAAACCTTGGAAAAACTAGTCAAACTGTTCAATAAAATTCAAAACCAAAAGGGTTTATCCATCATCAAAATCAGATCTGATCATGGTAAGGAGTTTGAAGACACAGGTGTTGAAGAATATTGTGATCAAAAAAGGATTGAGCACAACTTTTCTGCTCCTAGAACACCACAGCAAAATGGAGTTGCTGAAAGAAAGAACAGAACAATTTGTGAAGCAGCAAGAACTATGCTGTCGAAAATAACCTTCCTAAGTATTTTTGGGAGTAATAAATACCACCGGCTGTACGCCCGTAACAAGACTCTCATCAACAAGTTTCACTCCAAAACTCCCTATGAGCTATGGAATGGTAGAACACCAACCATTTCATACTTCCATGGCTTTGGAAGTAGATGCTTTATACACAACAATGGGAAAAGCAACCTTGATAAGTTTGACTCAAAAAGTGATAAAGGAATCTTCCTTGGATACTCCAATACCAGCAAAGCCTACAGAGTTTACAACAAAAGGAGACTTGTTGTAGAAGAATCAATCCATGTTGACTTTGATGAAAATAATGATCAAAGCCACACTGAGATATGTGATTTTGATGAAGCTATTGGAAATTCAGACAATCTACCTGAAGTGTCTCCTGTGCATGAACCCTCAAGCCTTACCCTTGTCTCTGGCTATCCTCTCTAACCTGTTTCTTTCACCCTCCAGCAATGCTAGTCTTTCCACCTCCCAAAACTTCTTTCTTATCTCTCTCTTTTAACTCTTCTTCCTTATGTGGATCATCAATTGGCAATTGATCCACCTCCTGTTCTAAAGCATTGTCTGTTTGAATTTGATATGACCAAAACTCTCTCTCAAACCTTTCCTCCCTTGTTTCCTCAACCCTTGGACTATGAAAGACCAGTTTCTTTGCTGTCTTAGCCATTTTACTAGGACTAAACATTGAAACTAATCTTCCCATTTACTATTTGACTGAATTGGATTGTATAAAACTCACAATCTAATACATTTCCATTTATAGACAATTTTTGCTTCAGTCAACTTAGTGACGATAATCATTCAAAATAGGCTTGGCTGGTCATCAAGTCTGACAACTATGATTTGAAGTTCTTGTAAAATCGAGGATTATGGGAACTTGCCACTAACATTTGTTCATTTATTTCACTGATAATCCCCTCTGAAAATTCGCCTCTCTGTACGGCCTTTATTCCCTTGTTTCATGGAAGCTATGGCACGTAATGAGTGGGGGGACAAAAAGCACTATTCAAGAACAGTCACTCTCTTAAATGCCCATTATTAACCATTACACTAACCCACGTATTAGCCGTTAAACTACACAAATTCCCTCCTCAATTACCATTTAACCTTGCGAAATTAACCCCTCTGCAAACAAACATTCTTCACTCTCCCAATTCCTTCCTTGATTCCCTCTGTTTTTCGAAACCCTAAGTCTCTATTCTATTCAACCATGTCTTACACTGAAGCTCATGGCTACTTCATCAAGCCAGATTTTTATGAACATGAGGTTGGAGCTCTTATTAAAGATCTTCTTGAGTCCAACAACCTGTGCAAAATGATGGAAGCTCAACCCCCCATCTATGAGAAATTATGTAGAGAAATTTATATGGCTGGAGAGAGACTTGTAGATGGATCAGTCAGAATCAACATTGAAGGAACTGAGATTCATGTGTCTCCCAAAGTAGTTTCTGAAGTCTATAGCATCCCAATGAAGAATGCAATCAGAAGCAACATCTGGGATATAAAAGATTGTGCATTAGAGATGTTCTACAAGAGATTTTTTGATGATCCCAACTGTAATTACCTAGTAGCCCAGAATAAACCCATTAAAAAGGGAACCTTGATTTGTTTAAATCAACCCTAATGGATGTTATTATCAAGGGATTTGAAGGAAAGCAATCATCTTTGGATCAAATCGGTCCAAATGAGTGGAAGCAAGGCCTGAGCTTGATAGCTAAGGATGCAAACTGGAGTGTTGCTTTACTACACAACTTTCAACTAGCTACATCTCCTACACCATGGATGTTCAATAAGCAAACCCCAAGGATGAATAATTTCAGATTCATGAGTGGGATCCTACACCACTTAATTCCAAAGCTGAATCCTCCCCTTAAAGATGACTGGCTAGTGTCCACCTCTCTTATGCAAACCAGAAGTTTCAACTTGAGTACATTCAGGCTCAAGAGTAAGAAAAAGTTGGAGTTTGGGGACAGCTCTGAAAACCTTGATGCAAAGAACTGCGAGATTGAAGGAGAAAGCTGAAAGTGACATGAGATTGTAGAAGTCATTGGTCCACATGGTCAATGACAAAAGATCAAAAAGGAAGCATGATAAGGGTGTCATAATCAAAGAAAGGAATCAAGAGACCACTCCAAGCAAAATCAAGAAAAGGATTGGGCAAGCCATAATGAAGAAAACTGGGAAAGGAAAGAAGCTTTCCAAAGGAAAGAAGGCACAAGAAGTGATTGAGCAAGTAGCTGAGCAAGAAAGTGCTCAAGTGACTGATAAAGGAAAGCAGGTTGTTGAGGAACAACAAGCTGACAGTGAAGAAACACAATCAGATCCTATTTTCAAAGACATTGATGAGTATGCCGGTGAAAAGGAAGTTAGCCATGATATTGAGTATGAAGAAAATCTAAGAAGAGCAGTTGCTGAGTCTCTGTTGGATGCAAGACATAGAACAGCTAAGACTGGACAATCCTCTGGGATAGCTATGGATGCCTCTACTCTGACAGCTAAGGTTCCTTTGGCTGCTGATATCTTAACTAAGGTAACCTCTACCCCCTCTCATTCTCTTAATACTTTCTCTAGGAAGAGAAAACAGACAAAGATGCTCCTCTATCCAAAAGGTTAAAACCCAATACACCTCAACCCTCTACATCCAAAGACCAATCCAGTTCACCTCATGATTAGCAGCTCAAGGTATTCTCAATCTCAATCCTTCCAACATAAGCCCAAATGAGCCTAGTGTTGAAAAAGAAAGGGGGAATAGCCCTGGCTCTGAAAAGGATGAGCCTCAGTTAACGGGGAACATCAGTCCTCAATCTCCTGTTCTGACAGCTATGCCTTATCCTGATCAATCCTCACCCATTTCAAGCCCCTCAGATCCATCTCCTATTCCTGAAACATCATTAAAGCCTCTGAAGGACTATCATTAGAAGGAAGACCTGATTTGCTTCCTGTTGTTATGGAATACTTGAGAACCCTATTAACTGAGGAAGATATGTTGCAGGCTTTGGATTTAATCAAAACCAGAGATTTGGCCAAAAAGCTAAGCAAACCTGATAGTGAATCTCAACCAAAACCTGTTGAACATGTTGAAAACATAGAGACACCTTAACCTACCCCTCATTCTGAAACACTTCCAGCCTGTGAGCCATAGATTTTGGATTGTGATATTGATTTCTCCTTCCCCTCCATCATGGCTGCCCACCAAAGATTGAAGGAAATTACTCACTTCCCTGAGATTGCCAATCCCAATATCATCCCCAATTCTTGGCTGTTGAGCAAAAATGCAATTATGATTCATGCAAGGAATAGATGTGGGCTCATTATGTTTGGCCATGAGGAATGGAAAAAGTATAGAGCAGCTCTCCCCAACTCTTTCTTTCACAATGCCCCCAGATTACCAAATTTCATGGACATTGCAACCATCATTGATTGGGAAATTTCGTTCTCCCAACTTATGTCATCCAACATCAATGAATGCATCTATATGCCCTCATCCCTTGTTTATGCTCTCTGCATTGAACTAACCAAAGATATGTACTAGAGAATCTGCCTCAGTAAAGCCAAAATCATGGCTGTCATTGCAAAGCCAAACCTGACAGCTATGTTTCCCCCTACCTCTTCAGTACCTCCTTCTTTCATCCCCCTAAACTCCAGATCTCTCCAAGCTAAACTTCCTCCAACCTTTAACCCTTCAACATATGTGCCTCCATACCATGTGACCATCTCAGATATGCAGAAATTCACCAGATCCATGATAACCAAAATGAGACACATTTTGGAAGTCTCAGCTGGATCCAAATCTGATAGGAAGGCATCTAAGGAAAAAGCTGTTGAGTCTGATGAGGAAGCTTTCAACCTAGGAAAAAGAGCTTCTGGTGCTGCTCCCAATGTGATTGTGTCAAGTGATGATGAAGATGATGCTCCAGTGAAGCAAAAGCATCAGTTTCCAACCTCTACTGTTCTCACTGTCACCACAGATCCACCTCTACATCCAGCTCAACAACCCATCTCTCTACAGTCAAACCCCTTCTTTTCTAACCTATTTGCAGGAACCAGAGGTCAAAGCTCAAGACCAAAGAATGCTCCCAAATGGGGTAATCTGAGATTAAGAGATGATGAAGAACCTCTATCCAAAGCTGTTCTCAAGGAAAGGCAAGATCAAACCTTAATCTATGATGATGAGATGAGCTGGGAATGGAACAATGAAATGTATTTCAGAGGTGTTGATGAGAAGATGAGAAAGGTGCTGCTAGCTGAAAGAGAAGAACTCCTTGCAGCCAGAAGAGAAAAAGATGAATTTTCTGATTAGAAAATTTTTGTCTTTTTTTGTGGATAAGTCTTTTAAACCCTATCTTTTATTCCCTGCTTTAAACAATTGTTATTTAGGATAATTAGTTTGTTTTAAAGCTCTTATGGTTGAATCAAGAAGATTGGTTTTATCTTCATTGGTATATTCAATTCATGAGTATCTTGCAGGACCTAACTATGTAAACCATATAGTTATACAGGGTTTTGACAAAGAAACATATTCTATCCAATGTTATCTGACAGCTAAGATAACTCATGAACATTGGACAGCCATGACTCTTCTGCTCAACCTATATATCAACTGGACAGCAATGATGTATTGATCAAACACCAAGACAAATCATATAAATCAAATGTATTTATTTACAAGAAGATCATTCATCAACCCAACTCCTTGTCTCTTAAACCTACAAACTCTAAAGACTTAGCCTGACAGCTAAGGTTCTCAATAGCAGAGGCCTCATCCCTCTGACAGCCATGATCTTCAACATCAGCAGTGAAGTATTTCTGTGATGATCAAGATGTGCCTTGCCAAATCTCTTACAACAGATGTTGCCAGCTCATCTCCATGAAGATTACATAAAATGGTTGTAGATTACAGCCTGTTATTATCCAGTCATCAAGGCTCTAAATGCAAACACTATTCCACCCATATGCATTTATTCCTTTGTCTCCTCCAACGGCTATATTCCAGCCTATAAAAGGAAACCTTCAAGACTGAAGACAATGCCCCCAAAACACACACAACCTTTACAACCTCAACTTCAACCTCTCCACAGCTGCAAAACCTGCAACCAACATTCAAAACAATCTGAGACACTTGTAACTGAATTCAGGTGTATAAACTACTGTGTAACCACTTAAGACTGACTTTAAGTGGAATTGTAATTTGCTTCATAACAAGCAAATCCCTAATTGACTGTACTAATTAGGAAGAGGAGGTTCAAGGAACTTGCCTAACCAATCCTTTATAAATCTTAAAGGGAACTAGATTTAAGTGGATTGATCTCACTTGTCAAGGTTGACAGTGAGGGTGGACGTAGGAGGAGTGAACTCTGAACCACCTTAAAATTATTGTGTTCATTTGGTATTATCACACAACACACACACACATCTACACACATAAACACTATACACTTGTCTTTACATTATTTCAACACTTTCTATTCCGCTGCACATTTAACTCTTGTCTTTAAAATCAGTTAATATCTGACATCTAAGATTTCACCTCAGCTGTTAAAGCTTAACTGCCTAATCTTTTAACTGATTAAGCAAACAGGACCTTTCAATATCTATACACAACTGCCCACAAATCCCCTTTTTGCTTCGTGCATTGGACTCGGCTGTCAGGGGCTCTTCTAGGAGTGATGGGGTCTCGTTTTTTGAAGTCCGGGAAAGTTTTTCGGGCTGGTGTTGTATCAATTGTGTCTCTTGTGATGACTGGAGGATTACCTACATGGAGTTACGCGTGGCAAGCACTAATAGTTGAGTGTTTTTTTTTTTGAATTAAATGTTGTTTTAGTTAGTACTCCTTGTTATGCATAGTATCTTTTGTATTGAGTTTACATCTTTGAAATGATGCTTTTGATTTTATGGTCCTGAAAATTAATATTGCTATATATGCTTTTCTTGGCGACATATGATATGATGATTCACGTTAGCCGATCCCAAATTATTTTTGGACTAAGGCTTTGTTGTTGTTGTTGTTGTTGTATGCTTTTCTTGGCGCAGTTTTATTATATTGCACATGCACATCAATGGTTACTAAAAAGATAAATAATTATTGCTACCCATGAAGGAGACTTTTAATTAATTTATTTATTTACCTATTTATTTATTTATTTATTTATTTATTTATTAGCTTAAGGCCAAAATCTTGCAAAAAACTAGTTTTTTCATAACATACGAAAAAAATTAGTTTTAAAACACCAAGTCTAAATAATAAGAGTGATGAACTGTTCTGAAAACTAGTTTTTTATAACATTTTGAAAAAAAACTAGTTTTTCACAAGAATTACTCTAGCTTAAGTGATCTTCGAGACTTATAAATGCTTTTTTGGTCAAAATTATCGTCATACATATCTCAATAGATTGACTCTGCTCTTCCAAATCAAATCTGGCTCTTACATTGTTGACAACCGCTATGCTGCTGATGGACTGAGTTCAATACAGTGATTTATTTAGATTTAATTTTAATTATTAATATGTATTTTCGGATTTATATTTAAATAGGTGATAAATTCATGTTTTAAAGAAAATTTATGCCATATTTTAATGTTTTATAGTTTATTTAAGTTAATATATAAATTAGTTTTAGTTTATAAGGTTTTTACTTATTTTTCATGTTTTAGGACTCCTATAAAAATAGGCTATCATGGAATTTCAAAAATTAGTTGTTTAATTGAGATTTTTATTGAATAAACTTGAGAGTTTATTTTTTATTTTTCAAAAGTTGATTTATATCATTTTGGATGCCAATTTTTTGTAATTGTACATGATTTAACGAAACTTGAAGATTTTCACCAATAATCATGCACAATTCAACATTGTTTGATATTTTGATAATATTCTTCTGATATTGATGCGACAATCAATGAATTAATAGTTTTTATCCTCTTTAACCCTCTTATTGCTTCTGCTATGATGAATCAAACACTCAATGCTAGTGGTTGTCAGAATTAGTGTTTAAAGTGCGAGATGATTTTGAGTTTGGTAGAATTTACTATTTATCAAATCAATCTCAATTGTATATATGTTAGGCCCAATTGGAAGGAAACATGCTAGAGGGAGGTGGGTGAATAGCCTGATTAAAAACTTTTCTAAAACTCTTGTAAAAACATTAAATGTCAAGTACCTTATCAGAGACTAACCGATGGTAACCGGTTTGCGCAGCAGATAAAATGATACAGATTTAGACTCACTCAAAAGATCGGTTAGGTGATTTTCAAAGAGTAAGTTAAAAAGTCATGCAATTGTATTTTCCGAAGGAGAAACAAACAGGCAGTAAATAGGAGTCAAAAGGTTGTGACCGGTTGAGAGATTGTCAACCGGTTACAACAACCAAAATGATAAGCAAACACAAAAAAGAAATGACACGATTGTTTGAAGATGTTCACAGTATTCAATAACTGCTACGTCCTCTACCAAGTTTGGTCAAAACATGGATTTGTGAAAGTGCACTATTAATGATACCTAACTATTAAAAATTGCAAGCCTTATGATTGAAGGATGCTAAAAGTAAAGTGATCACTAATGGATCGTGCTACAAGAATGACCAGGTATTTTCTAGAGATGTGTTCACAATGTTGAACTGATTTCTCTAGGGTGTGTGTGATTGCAGGAATGTCTTTTCAGCATGTTGTTTCACCAAATTTAGCTAAATTGAGGGCTGGATAGTTGGGAGCAATAAATGCATCAGCAGAGAGAAGCTTGTTGAAGAGGCTTGATTGATCATCAGCAACTGAGAAGGTCTTAAATAGTTGACTGCCTCAACCAGTTAAAGGATTGATCGTTTAATCAAGGTGACCGGTTGAGACTGTCAACCGGTTGATGAATCTTCTAGGACAAGTAATTAGCTTACAACATGAAAATTCTTCAGGGTCTTCAAGTCTTCAAACTTTGAAATAAATGCATTTATAAAAACACTATCACTAGCACTGATGAGCCTAACATATATAAAAAAATTCTAATTGGTCTAGATAAAATTAGGGATTCTCAATAATGCTTATTATGATTGGGATTAAGCAATTTTAAAGCTATACATACATTTGACTAACAATATAGCTAGAGGAAATTGTATATAATTGAAGGAGGGCGACGTGGACCGACAAAATATTGCTAGTAAGCGTTGGAGGTAGCTCGCGCTTGAGCTGGTGGTCTAATGGTTGCCAGTGTAGTTCCTAACAAAGTCTTTGTTAATCTGTTATTTTATTACTTTTAACGCAACAAAAAAAACATTTTTTTTATAATTTTAAAATAAAAACTGATATTTTTTTTATAAAATTTACTTACATAAATAAGATTAATAATTTTCATATACTCCCTTTGTTCAACTTGAAATAAATTTTTTGAATTGGACACGAGATTAAGGAAAAATGTTAGTGGTACAAGTGCGGTGACTTGTGAGTATGAAAAGTGAATTAGGAAAGAGAAAGTGGAGTTGAAAATAATTAATGAAAAGATGTTGTAAATGTGAAAGTAGGTCCACTAAATAAAACATGTTAATTGAATTGTCATATTTTGGGCAAGAGACCAAAAATTGAAAAAATGACCCAAATTTGAGTGGGATTGAGGTAATACATAAATATATTTAGCTAGGCTCCCATGGATTTGACTCTTTACATATAAATCAAATGAAAGTACTATTTTCACCCTTAAAATAAAATTGATAATCATTTTTATTAGAGTGCGTCTGCTGAGAAACGCGTTTATCCACAACTATGGAGAAACGTGTTTTTCATAGCCAGAAGCTTTACATTTGATAACCAGAAAAAAAAAACCCAAGGCCAAGACCAAAAGCTTCTGGATATCCAGAAGCTTTGCATTTGATAGCCAGAAGCTTTGCAGTTGATATCCAGAAGCTTTGTATTTGATAGCTAGAAGGATGTGAAATGTATATCCAGAAAAAAACCCAAGGCCAAGACCAAAAGCTTCGGATATCCGTAAGCTTTGCATTTGATAGCCGAAGCTTTGCGGTTGATATCCGGAAGCTTTGTATTTGATAGCGAGAAGGATGTGAAATGTATATCCGTAAGCTGTTAGGTGCATATCCGTAAAACTGTTAGGTGCATATCCAGAAATGTGTTAGGGCATATCCAGAAATTGCTATCGAAGGTTTCTGGATATCCAGAAACCTTCAAATGTATATCCGAAACATTTTGAAGGTTTTACGGATATTCATTTGAAGGTTTCTGGATATCACTTTCATAGGTTTCTGGCTATCTAGCTCATTGTCGCGCGACATGTCGGGACCCGTTTCTCCATAACTTATGGAGAAACGCGTTTCTCCCTAGATTTTGTGTTTTTATTAATAATTTAAAATAAAATTATAAATTTTTGAATGAGGTGACATTTCACATTGAGTGGCGCAATAAAATAATAATATAATAATAACAAAAGTAGCAATAACCCACCTAGTTGATGCTATCATATACTCCCTCCATCCCAGCTCAATTTATACTTATTTCCTTTTTCGTCCGTCTCAACCCAATTGATACTGCCCAAAATGGAAGGGAATATATCATCACTATTTATCCCACTCATTCTCTCTCTTATTTTACTTTTACACTCACAACATTTTCTCTCCTAACTATTCCTCCCACTCATTCTCTCTTTTATTTTACTTTTACACTCACAACATTCCCTCTTCACTTTTTCTCTCTCTTACTTTTCCTTAATCCGCGTGCCCAAAAATTTGGTATCTATTCCGGTGGGACGGAGGGAGTATGTGGACTGTACTTGAAAAATAATGTTCCCACTAATAAATAATTATACTAAACAATAATAAAATTATTATTATTATTATTATTATTATTATTATTATTATTATTATTATTTCAACCAAAAACTAATTATTGTACGGGTACCATTAGTGATCACAATAATATATGTGACCCCTTATGTACTATGGAGGTCTTGTACTATTTTTCTAAATAAATGTCCAAATTTTATTTAGAAAATATTGTAATAGTATACTTTTTATATAATTAAATGTCCCAAAATATATGTTTAGCCATTTTAGGTGTTTCATGATAAATGATTATTTTATAGTCATTTATTATATTTTTATTACGTTATTTACTTTAAATTTAGTGTCAATTAAGTATAAATTAGCTTATTTTATTTTATATCTACGATTTTATGCTTGGTTCGTATTTTGTGTAAATATAGAGGCTTTAGGTTCATATTTTGAAGTACAAGGGGCTTAAAGTTAATCTATGGAAGTAGAAGGGTCAAAGCTGAAAAATGCAGAAAATCAGTCCAAGGCAGCTGTCGCTCGACAGAGCACCTCCCTTGCCTCGACCGAGCACCCCCTGATCAGCCAAATTATGCCTTTCCCGAAGAGATGCAACCCTCAGCCAAAATGACTATATAAAGGGGCCTTGTACTTTGTTTTAGATATCTGAAATATAGGAGAAAACACACAGAAATATATTAAAGTACTCTAGGAATTTATACACAATATTCAAAGATTCATCGATTGTTCTTTGAGTTATTTTTGAAGATTGAAGCAATAAATCACTGAAGTTTACTTTCAGCCTCTGTTTCTCTACTAACATAAGTCTTTCTATTCCTATCTTCAAATCATTATATCTTTATGCTTGTTTTAATTATGGGTTGTGAGTAATCCCCCAAGTTCTTGGAGTTGGAAACTCAGCACGTTTATTCATCATTTTTTAATCATGTTATATCTCTTCATCTTAACAAATCTTTCATATCAAACTTAAAAGACTTACATTTTAGAGACGTCCAACTTGTATGATTCTAGTAAATAGAGAGAAGAATGTAGTTGTGAATCTTGATTAACGGAACCATATGAATTGAACTAGGTTACATTAATCACGAGGTTAGTTTAATGGCCTAGGAGTGTTCCTTGAATGGAAAGTACGTGAATTTTATAAATATTAACGAATTCTTACTATATATGAGTCATCGAGAGATAGAGCATACTTAGTGAATAATACAAATACTACTTGCTTGATCGTGAGAAGTAGTATAGGCTCAATGTACCATCCTTGATTTTGATGAATTTTTTTATTCAAAGGCATGATTATTTGATGAATAAATGATTGTTCGAGTCCCAACCCCGGGAATACCTTCATCTTATAAGAAGTTCAATTAAAGTAATCTGTGCATGTTTCTAGTATTTTCACAAATCAAAACATATTTCCCCCACTCTTATTTCTATAATTTATATAAAAACAAATATTTTTCTAAGTAAACCATGTCTCTATAGGATCGACCCGTACTTGCACTTGCTATACTATTATAACCCGTGCAATTGCGGTATATAAGAACCGTTAGATTTAGAGACAACAAGTTTTAGGCGCCTTTGCCGGGGACAACTGTTTACTTTTTTTTTTGATATTTGTCTTTACTACATATTTTTGTATTTATTTTTGTTAAATATTATTTCCGTATATTTGTTGCGTTTAATTTTTTTCTTAAGTATTCTATGAAGTTTAAGAAAAGAACTCGGGTCTTCCTTGATAATTTCGATCCGAAACCCGAAAAAACTTTCAACGAAAGATTAAAAAAATTCAAAGAAGTGCTAGATCAACAAATGGCGGAAGAAGAACCCGCAACACCACCTAGAACCCTAAGGGACTTCGTTAACCCGAGTACCCCGAGAACTAGATCACCTATAGTTGTGCCGAACGCTAATGCAGTCAATTTTGAGATAAAGTCGTAACTACTTCATATGGTTATGAATAACCAATAGAGAGGATCAGCTTTCGAAGACCCCCATCTCCATGTTCAAACATTTTTGGAGTACTGTGATACCACCCTCATTTAAGGTGTCACATCGAAAGCTAAGAATGCGCCTTTTCCCCTTTTCTCTAAAGGACAAGGCAAAACAGAGGCTGAACTCGATCCCCCAAAATTCCTTGACAACATGGGACCAAGTTCAATAAGTTTTCCTATGGCCTTTCTTCCCTCCTAGTAAGACCGCCCAAATCTGTACTAAAATTACAAATTTCAGTCAAATGGGAAGCGAGTCACTGTATGACGCTTGGGAGCAATTCAAAGAGTTCCCAAGGATGTGCCCTCACCTCGGGCTTGAAAAGTGGTTAATTGTTCATACTTTCAACAATGGTCTCACATTTAAAACAAGATAGACCATAGGCGCTGCTGCAGGAGGAGCACTTATGAACAAGACGGTGGATGAGGCATTTGATCTCATCAAGAACATGGCCTTAAACCACTATCAATGGTCGAATGAAAGGGAGCAACCCAAGGGACTCTAGGTAAGTACAATGTTGATGCTGTTACTCTCCTTTCATCAAAGGTTGATATGATTTTGAAAAAAATTGAAAATCTTAATGTCAATCCCGTGAACAACATTAACATTTTTTGTGAACTATGTGGGTCAAACTCACATAGTACGGAAAGTTTTGAACTACTTGACACTACTTCTAGTGAGCAAGTAAATTTTGTAAATTCTTTTGGACAAAAAGGGGGTATGTATTCAAACACATACAATCCCGAGTGGAGAAATCACCCCAATTTTTCCTATAATAACTCTTTAAGCCAACAACCTTCTTCACTACCAACGGGCTTTAAACAAAAGAATTTCAACTATAATTTTAATGCTTCCCTCCCATAAATCTAAATTAGATCTTCTTATGGACTTTATAGTTGAAAATAAGATTGCTCAAGAGAAGACCAATAACGAATTTAGGGAATGCTTCAAATTATTAAATGCTAGATTTGATAATCTTGACGCCTATAACAACATGCTAGATAACCAACAAACTCAACAAATCGGCACCTCGCATAGACCACATGGGAGTTTTCCCGGTCAACTGTAAAGGCCCGACGAGCATGCTAAGGAGGTAGTAACTAGGAGTGGAAAAGAACTTGTAAATCCCCTCCTAAAGATAGTAGCATTCCTAATGAGGAAAATATTAGTCCAACCCCATTAATGGTTTAGACTAATGAAGAGGTCGAAAAGGGGACATAATCCCCTAAGGTTTCTAGAAATTTTGACCCGCCAATACCATACCCTCAAAGGTTGGTAAATACAAAACTTGACAAATAATTTGCAAAATTTTTAGAAGTTTTAAAATCAATTTACATCAATATACGTTTTACTGATGCTTTGCAACAAATACCATCTTATGCTAAATTTTTAAAAGACATCCTTTCTAACAAAAGGAAGCTAGAAGAGTATGAGACCATTGCATTGACGGAAGATGTAAGTGCTGCTTTACAAAGAAAGTTAACTCCAAAATTAAAAGATCCCGATACTTTCTCTATTCCTTGCAACATAGGTAAATTTGATGTAAATAATACCATGTTAGATCTAGGGGCAAGTGTAAGCCTCATTCCACTTCCAGTTAGTAAGAAAATAGGTGTGGGAAATTAAAACCCACCACCGTATCTTTACAATTAGCGGATCGCTCCATAAAATACTAGTGGGTATTATGAAAGATGTCCCTTGTCGGATCGGAAAATTAATCATCCCGGTCGACTTTATAATTCTTGAGATGGAAGACGACCATCACATTCCCATAATTCTAGGTAAACCATTTCTTGCCACCACCGGGGCAATAATTGATGTTAAAAATGGTAACCTATCATTGAACGTAGGGAATGAAAAAGTAGAATTTAATTTGTCTAAATTGATGAGGAGTCCTAATCTTGAGAACCCTTGCTTAGGTATTAATATGTTAGAATCAATAAGCAATGAGTTGGAACAGTGGGGAAATGATAAAATGGCGAGGGGTAGGAGAAGACCCAAACAAACTTGGATTAGAGTGATTGAAAATGATATGAGTTTACTTGAAGTGGATGAAAGTATGGTGTTGAAGAGGGTTGATTTTTTTTTTTTTATATTTTTTTTATTACTATTTTATTATTATTTTATTATTATTTTATTTATTTATTTTATTTTATTATTTTATTATTTTACTATTTTTTGTTTTTTATTTTTATTTTAATTGTTATTATTAATATATATATATCTTTTTATTTATTAATATTATTATTAATTTTTATTATCATTATCTTTATTTATCTATTTATTATTTTTTTTAATATTTTTTTTTTTTTTCCACGATGACACATGAGGATTCATATTAGCTGACCCCAAATTATTTTGGGACTAAGACTTTGTTATTGTTGTTGTTGTCTCCCGAAGAGAAGGCTGGATCTTGGATTAATATCACATAAAATCATTCAAAGGCAGATTGTCAGAGCTAGTGTTGTCCCTGAGAAAGTGCCACTACCCCTTGCTGATTTGGCTGTTGAAGGGATTGAGATTCCACCAGAAACCACCGACGGGAACGGCAATATTGGCGGTGTAGGGGGCGGCAATGAAGTTGGAGACAAAAACAATAACGGCGGCGAAGGGGGTTCCGGTGAGAGTGATAAAAACAAGAAGGCGACAGGTATGTCAATGCCACAAAAACTGACTCTGGGATATGCTGCTCTTGTTGGGCTAGGTGGAGTGATGGGTTATTTGAAAAGTGGTAGCCAGAAATCACTATTGACCGGTGGAATATCAGCTTCTCTACTATTATGTCTATACACAACTGCCCACAAATCCCGTGTTTGCTTCGTGCATTGGACTCAGGCTGTCAGGGGCTCTTCTGGGAGTGATGGGGTCACGTTTTTTGAAGTTCGGGAAAGTTTTTCGGGCTGGTGTTGTATCAATTGTGTCTCATGTGATGACTGGAGGATTACCTACATGGAGTTATGCGTGGCAAGCACTAATAGTTGAGTGTTTTTTTTTTTTTTGAATTAAATGTTGTTTTAGTTAGTACTCCTTGTTATGCATAGTATCTTCTGTATTGAGTTTACATCTTTGAAATGATGCTTTTGATTTTATGGTCCTGAAAATTAATATTGCTATATATGCTTTTCTTGGCGACATATGATGATTCATGTTAGCCGATCCCAAATTATTTTGGGACTAAGGCTTTGTTATTGTTGTTGTTGTTGTATGCTTTTCTTGGCGCAGCTTTATTATATTGCACATGCACATCAATGGTTACTAAAAAGATAAATAATTATTGCTACCCATGAATGAGACTTTTAATTTATTTATTTATTTACCTATTTATTTATTTATTTATTTATTTATTAGCTTAAGGCCAAAATCTTGCAAAAAACTAGTTTTTTTCGTAACATAAGAAAAAAAACTAGTTTTAAAACACCAAGTTCTAAATAATAAGAGTGAAGAACTGTTCTGAAAACTAGTTTTTTATAACATTTTGAAAAAAAAAACTAGTTTTTCACAAGAATTACTCTAGCTTAAGTGTTCTTCGAGACTTATAAATGCTTTATTGGTCAAAATCATCGTCATACATATCTCAATAGATTGACTCTGCCCATCCAAATCAAATCTGGCTCTTACATTGTTGACAACCGCTATGCTGCTGATGGACTGAGATCAATACAGTGATTTGTTTAGATTTAATTTTAATTATTAATGTGTATTTTCGGATTTATATTTAAATAGGTGATAAATTCATGTTTTAGAGCAAATTTATGCAATATTTTAATGATTTATAGTTTATTTAAATTAATATATAAATTAGTTTTAGTTTTATAAGGTTTTTACTTGTTTTTCATATTTTAGGACTCCTATAAAAATAGGCTATCATGGAATTTCAAAAATTAGTTGTTTAATTGAGATTTTTATTGAATAAACTTGATAGTTTATTTTTTATTTTTCAAAAGTTGATTTATATCATTTTGGATGCCAATTTTTTGTAATTGTACATGATTTAACGAAACTTGAAGATTTACACCAATAATCATGTACAATTCAACATTGTTTGATATTTTGTACTATTCTTCTGATATTGATGTGACAATCAATGAATTAATAGTTTTTATCCTCTTTAACCCTCTTATTGCTTCTGCTATGCTGAATCAAACACTCAATGCTAGTGGTTGTCAGAATTAGTGTTTAAAGTGCGAGATGATTTTGAGTTTGGTGGAATTTACTATTTATCAAATCAATCTCAATTGTATACTCCCTCCGTCCCACTTCACTTGGCACCAAGTGAAGTGGCACGGTAACTAAGGAAAAATAAGAGTGAAAAAAAGTGTAAGAAAATGTTGTGAGTATGAAGAATTAAATAGGAGAGAGAATGAGTGGGAGGAATAGTTAGGAGAGAGAATGTTGTGAGTGTAAAAGTGAAGTAGGAGAGAGAATGAGTGGAGGGAATAGTGAATATTCTTTTCCATTTTGGGCAGTGCCAAGTGAAGTGGGACGTCCCAAAATGGAAATTAGTGCCAAGTGAAGTGGGACGGAGGGAGTATATGTTAGGCCCAATTGGAAGGAAACAGGCTAGAGGGAGGTGGGTGAATAGCCTGATTAAAAACTTTTCTAAAACTCTTGTAAAAACCTTTGAAAATGTCAAGTACCTTATCAGAGGCTAACCGATGGTAACCGGTTTGCGCAGCGGATAAAATGATACCGATTTAGACTCACTCAAAAGATCGGTTAGGTGATTTTCAAAGAGTAAGTTAAAAAGTCATGCAATTGTATTTTCCGAAGGAGAAACAAACAGGCAGTAAATAGGAGTCAAAAGGTTGTGACCGGTTGAGAGATTGTCAACCGGTTACAACAACCAAAATGATAAGCAAACACAAAAAAGAAATGACACGATTGTTTGATGATGTTCACAGTCTTCAATAACTGCTACGTCCTTTACCAAGTTTGGTCAAAAGATGAATTTTGAAAGTGCACTATTAATGATACCTAACTATTACGAATTGCAAGCCTTATGATTGAAGGCTGCTAAAAGTTAAGTGATCACTAATGGATCGTGCTACAAGAATGACCAGGTGTTTTCTAGAGATGTGTTCACAATGTTGAACTGATTTCTCTAGGGTGTGTGTGTGATTCAATCAATGTCTTCCAATCATAGTCTTGTTTGAGAACACTACAAGTATTGATTGATGGTACTCAGTGTATGTCCTAACAGAGATAGTCTAGTGAATATGAGGGACTTGAATGCCTTGAACTTGAATGCTTGAAAGCTGGTAGTTCTTGGCAACTCACTCTCAAAGATCTTTAAATGAACTAACCCTCTTCAATGCTCTGGAGGAGGTATTTATAGTGGTCTTCAAAATAGAGCTGTTGTCTCTGAAGGGGTTGAAAAGATGACTTAGACTGACAGCCATTTAATGAGAATATCTTTTGCATTAAATGCCTGAGATTTGATGAAGATATTTTCCATTGAGTGGATGAAGTGATGTGAGTATTGGTAATTTTAACATTCCTCTTTGAGTTACTAACAGGTTGCAGGAATGTCTTTTCAGCATGTTGTTTTACCAACTTTAGCTAAATTGGGGGCTGGATAGTTGGAAACAATAAATGCATCAGCTGAGAGAAGCTTGTTGAAGAGGCTTGATTGATCATCAGCAACTGAGAAGGTCTTGAACAGTTGACTGCCTCAACCGGTTAAAGGATTGATCGGTTAATCAAGGTGACCGGTTGAGACTGTCAACCGGTTGATGAATCTTCTAGGACAAGTAATCAGTTTACAACATGAAAAATATTCATGGTCTTCAAGTCTTCAAACTTTGAAATAAATGCATTTTTAAAAACACTGGCACTAGCACTAATGAGCCTAACATATATAAAAAAATTCTAATTGGTCTAGATAAAATTAGGGATTCTCAATAATGCTTATTATGATTGGGATTAAGCAATTTTAAAGCTATACATATATTTGATTAACAATATAGCTAGAGGAAATTGTATATAATTGAAGGAGGGTGACGTGGACCGACTAAATATTGCTAGTAAGCGTTGGAGGTAGCTCGCGCTTGAGCTGGTGGTCTAATGGTTGCCAGTGTAGTTCCTAACAAAGTCTTCGTTAATCTGTTATTTTATTACTTATAACGCAACAAAAAAAACATTTTTTTATAATTTTAAAATAAAAACTGATATTTTTTTTTATAAAATTTACTTATATGAATAAGATTAATTTTCATATACTCCCTTTGTTCAACTTGAAATAAATTTTTTGAGTTGGACACGAGATAAATGAAAAATGTTAGTGGTACAAGTGCGGTGACTTGTGAGTATGAAAAGTGAATTAGAAGAGAGAAAGTGAAGTTGAAAATAATTAATGAAAAGATGTTGTAAATGTGAAAATAGGTCCACTAAATAAAACATGTTAATTGAATTGTCATATTTTGAGCAAGAGACCAAACATTGTAAAAATGACCCAAATTTGAGTGGGATTGAGGTAATACATAAATATTTTTAGCTAGGCTCCCATTGATTTGACTCTTTACATATAAATCTAATGAAAGTACTATTTTCACCCTTAAAATAAAATAGATAATCATTTTTGTTAATAATTTAAAATAAAATTATAAATTTTTGAATGAGGTGACATTTCACATTGAGTGGCAGCAATAAAATAATAATATAATAATAACAAAAGTAGCAATAACCCACCTAGTTGATGCTATCATATATGTGGACTGTACTTGAAAAATAATGATTCCCACTAATAAATAATTATACTAAACAATAATAAAATTATTATTATTATTATTATTATTATTATTATTATTATTATTATTATTATTATTATTATTATTATTATTATTATTATTATTATTATTATTATTATTATTATTATTATTATTATTATTATTATTATTATTATTATTATTATTTTTATTATTATTATTATTATTATTATTATTATTATTATTATTATTATTATTATTATTATTATTATTATTATTATTATTATTATGATTATTATTATTATTATTATGATTATTATTATTATGATTATTATTATTATTATTATTATTATTATTATTATTATTATTATTATTATTATTATTATTATTATTACAACCAAAAACTAATTATTGTACGGGTACCATTAGTGATCACAATAATATATGTGACCCCGTATGTACTATGGAGGTCTTGTACTACTTTTCGAAATAAATGTCCAAATTTTATTTAGAAAATATTGTAACAATATACTTTTTATATAATTAAATGTCCCAAAATATATGTTTAGCCATTTTAGGTGTTTCATGATAAATGATTATTTTATAGTCATTTATAATATTTTTATTACATTATTTACTTTAAATTTAGTGTCAATTAAGTATAAATTAGCTTATTTTATTTTATATCTACGATTTTATGCTTGGTTGGTATTTTGTGTAAATATACAGGCTTTAGGTTCATATTTTGAAGTACAAGGGGCTTAAAGTAAATCTATGGAAGTAAAAGGGTCAAAGCTTAAAAATGCAGAAAATCAGTCCAAGGCAGCTGTCGCTCGGCCAAGCACCCCCTGATCAGCCAAATTATGCCTTTCCTGAAGAGATGCAACCCTCAGCCAAAATGACTATATAAAGGGGCCTTGTACTCAGTTTTAGATATCTGAAACATAGGAGAAAACACACAAAAATATATTAAAGTACTCTAGGAATTTATACACAATATTCAAAGATTCATCGATTGTTCTTTGAGTTATTTTTGAAGATTGAAGCAATAAATCACTGATGTTTACTTTCAGCCTCTGTTTCTCTACTAACATAAGTCTTTCTATTCCTATCTTCAAATCATTATATCTTTATGCTTGTTTTAATTATGGGTTGTGAGTAATCCCCCAAGTTCTTGGAGTTGGAAACTCAGCACGTTTATTCTTCATTTTTTAATCATGCCATATCTCTTCATCTTAACAAATCTTTCATATCAAACTTTAAAGACTTACATTTTAGAGACGTCCAACTTGTATGATACTAGTTAATCGAGAGAAGAACGTAGCTGTGAATCTCGATTAATGGAACCATATGAATTGAACTAGGTTACATTAATCACTAGGTTAGTTTAATGGCCTATGAATGTTCCTTGAATGGAAAGTACGTGGATTTTATAAACATTAACGAATTCTTACTAATTATGAGTCATCGAGAGATAGAGCATACTTAGTGAATAATACAAATACTACTTGCTTGATCGTGAGAAGTAGTATAGGCTCAATGTACCACCCTTGATTTTGATGAATTTTTTTATTCAAATGCATGATTATTTGATGAATAAATGATTGTTCGAGTTCCAACCCCGAGAATACCTTCATCTTATAAGAAGTTCAATTAAAGTATTATGTGCATGTTTCTAGTATTTTCACAAATCAAAACATATTTCCCCCACTCTTATTTCTATAATTTATATAAAAACAAATATTTTTCTAAGTAAACCATGTCTCTATGGGATCGACCCGTACTTGCACTTGCTATACTATTATAACACGTGCACTTGTGGTATAAAAAGAACCGTTAGATTTTGAGACAACAAGTTTTAGGCTCCTTTGCCGGGGACAACTGTTTACTTTTTTTTTTTTTTTTGATATTTGTCTTTACTACATATTTTTGTATTTATTTTTGTTAAATATTCTTTCCGAATATTTGTTGCCTTTAATTTTTTTCTTAAGTATTCTTTGAAGTTTAAGAAAAGAACTCGGGTCTTCCTTGATAATTTTGATCCGGAACCCGAAAGAACTTTCAACGAAAGATTAAGAAAATTCAAAGAAGTGTTAGATCAACAAATGGCGGAAAAAGAACCCGCAACACCACCTAGAACCCTAAGGGACTTCGTTAACTCGAGTACCCCGGGAACTAGATCACCTATAGTTGTGCCGAACGCTAATGCGGTCAATTTTGAGATAAAGTCGTAACTACTTCATATGGTTATGAATAACCAATAGAGAGGATCAGCTTTCGAAGACCCCCATCTCCATGTTCAAACATTTTTGGAGTATTGTGATACCATCCTCATTTAAGGTGTCACATCGAAAGCTAAGAATGCGCCTTTTCCCCTTTTCTCTAAAGGACAAAGCAAAACAGTGGCTGAACTCGGTCCCCCAAAATTCCTTGACAACATGGGATCAAGTTCAATAAGTTTTCCTATGGTCTTTCTTCCCTCCTAGTAAGACCGCCCAAATCTGTAAAAAAAATACAAATTTCAGTCAAACGGAAAGCGAATCACTGTATGACGCTTGGGAGCGATTCAAAGAGTTCCTAAGGATGTGCCCTCACCACGGGCTTGAAAAGTGGTTAATTGTTCATACTTTCTACAATGGTCTCACATTTAAAACAAGATAGACCATAGACGCTGCTGCAGGAGGAGCACTTATGAACAAGACGGTGGATGAGGCATATGATCTCATCGAGAACATAGCCTTAAACCACTATCAATGGTCGAATGAAAGGGAGCAACCGCAAGGGACTCTAGGTAAGTACAATGTTGATGCTGTTACTCTCCTTTCATCAAAGGTTGATATGATTTTGAAAAAAATTGAAAATCTTAATGTCAATCCCGTGAACAACATTAACATTGTTTGTGTACTATGTGGGTCAAACACACATAGTACGGAAAGTTTTGAACTACTTGACACTTCTTCTAGTGAGCAAGTAAATTTTGTAAATTCTTTTGGACAAAAAGGGGGTATGTATTCAAACACATAAAATCTCGAGTGGAGAAATCACCCCAATTTTTCCAATAATAACGCTTTAAACCCACAACCTTCTTCACAACCAACGGGATTTGCACAAAAGAATATCAACTATAATTTTAATGCTTCCCTCCCCTAAATCTAAATTAGATCTTCTTATGGACTTTATAGTTGAAAATAAGATTGCTCAAGAGAAGACCAATAACAAATTTAGGGAATGCTTCAAATTATTAAATGCTAGATTTGATAATATTACCGCCTATAACAACATGCTAGAAAACCAACAAACTCAATAAATCAGCACCTCGCATAGATCACATGGGAGTTTTCCCGGTCAACTGTAAAGGACCGACGAGCATGCTAAGGAGGTAGTAACTAGGAGTGGAAAAGAACCTGTAAATCCCCTCCTAAAGATTGTAGCATTCCTAATGAGGAAAATATTAGTCCAACCCCATTAATGGTTTAGACTAATGAAGAGGTCGAAAAGGGGATGGAATCCCCTAAGGTTTCTAGAAATTTTTACCTGCCAATACCATACCCTCAAAGGTTGGTAAATACAAAACTTGACAAACAATTTGTAAAATTTTTAAAAGTTTTAAAATCAATTTACATCAATATACCTTTTACTGATGCTTTGCAACAAATACCATCTTATGCTAAATTTTTAAAAGACATTCTTCTAACAAAAGGAAGCTAGAAGCGTATGAGACCGTTGCATTGACGGAAGATGTAAGTGCCGTTTTACAAAGAAAGTTACCTCCAAAATTAAAAGATCCCGACACTTTCTCTATTCCTTGCAACATACATAAATTTGATGTAAATAATGTCATGTTAGATCTAGGGGCAAGTGTAAGCCTCATTCCACTTCCAGTTAGTAAGAAAATAGGTGTGGGGAATTAAAACCCACCACCGTATCTTTACAATTAGCGGATCGCTCCATTAAATACTAGTGGGAATTATGAAAGATGTCCCTCGTCGGATCGGAAAATTAATCATCCCGGTCGACTTTGTAATTCTTGGGATGGAAGACGACCATCACATTCCCATAATTCTAGGTAAACCATTTCTTGCCACCACCTGGACAATAATTGATGTTAAAAATGGTAACCTATCATTGAACGTAGGGAATGAAAAAGTAGAATTTAATTTGTCTAAATTAATGAGGAGTCCTAATCTTGAGAACCCTTGCTTAGGTATTAACATGTTAGAATCAATAAGCAAGGAGTTGGAACAGTGGGGAAATGATAAAATGGCGAGGGGTAGGAGAAGACCCAAACAATCTTGGATTAGAGTGATTGAAAATGATATGAGTTTACTTGAAGTGGATGAAAGTATGGTGTTGAAGAGGCAGGAGTGGAAGGCAAAAACCCATGGGGAGGGTTGATTTTTTTTTAATTTTTTTTATATTTAATTTTTTTATTATTTTTTTTATATTTTATTATTATTTTATTTATTTTATTATTTTATTATTTTATTATTTTTATTTTTATTGTTATTATTAATATATATATATTTTATTTATTAATATTATTATTAATTTTTATTATTATTATTTTTATTTATCTATTTATTATTATTTTTTTTATTTTATTTTTTCTACGATGACACATGAGGATTCATGTTAGCTGACCCCAAATTAATTTGGGACTAAGACTTTGTTATTGTTGTTGTTGTCTCCCGAAGAGAAGGCTAGATCTTGGAGTAATATCACATAAAATAATTCAAAGGCAGATTGTCAGAGCTAGTGTTGTCCCTGAGAAAGTGCCACTACCCCTTGCTGATTTGGCTGTTGAAGGATTGAGATTCCACCAGAAACCACCGACGGGGGCGGCAATATTGGCGGTGTAGGGGGCGGCAATGAAGTTGGAGACGAAAACAATAACGGCGGCGAAGGGGATTCCGGTGAGAGTGATAAAAACAAGAAGGCGACAGGTATGTCAATGTCACAAAAACTAACTCTGGGATATGCTGCTCTTGTTGGGCTAGGTGGAGTGATGGGTTATTTGAAAAGTGGTAGCCAGAAATCACTATTGACTGGTGGAATATCAGCTTCGCTACTATTATGTCTATACACAACTGCCCACAAATCCGGTGTTTGCTTCGTGCATTGGACTCGGGCTGTCAGGGGCTCTTCTGGGAGTGATGGGGTCTCGTTTTTTGAAGTCCGGGAACGTTTTTCGGGCTGGTGTTGTACCAATTGTGTCTCTTGTGATGACTGGAGGATTACCTACATGGAGTTATGCGTGGCAAGCACTAATAGTTGAGTGTTTTTTTTTTTTAATTAAATGTTGTTTTAGTTAGTACTCCTCGTTATGCATAGTATCTTCTGTATTGAGTTTACATCTTTGAAATGATGCTTTTGATTTTATGGTCCTGAAAATTAATATTGCTATATATGGTTTTCTTGGCGACATATGATGATTCATGTTAGCCGACCCCAAATTATTTTGGGACTAAGACTTTGTTGTTGTTGTTGTTGTATGCTTTTCTTGGCACAGTTTTATTATAATGCACATGCACATCAATGGTTACTAAAAAGATAAATAATTATTGCTACCCATGAAGGAGACTTTTAATTAATTTATTTATTTACCTATTTATTTATTTATTTATTTATTTATTTATTAGCTTAAGGCCAAAATCTTGCAAAAAACTAGTTTTTTCGTAATATAAGAAAAAAACTAGTTTTATTATATTGCACATGCACATCAATGGTTACTAAAAAGATGAACTGTTCTGAAAACTAGTTTTTTATAACATTTTGAAAAAAAACTAGTTTTTCACAAGAATTACTCTAGCTTAAGTGATCTTCGAGACTTATACACTACAACAAATATGCCTTTTCCCGGCACTTTTAAACCGGCACTTTACTTTGTGCCGCTAATTTCCGGCATTTCAACTAAAGTGCCGCTAAATTTCCGGCATTTCAACGAAAGTGCCGCTAAATTTCCGGCATTTCAACGAAAGTGCCGCTAAATTTCTTGCGTTTTTTGGAAAATGCCACAAATTCCCGGCACTTTATTGAAAGTGCCGCTAATTTCCGGCATTTCAATGAAAAGTGCCGCAAAATTTTCGGCACTTTTTGGAAAATGCCGCGAATTACCGGCACTTTATTAAAAGAGCCGGGAAATTTCCGGCAATTACTGAAAAGTGTGGCTAAATTCCGGCATTTATTGAAAAGTGCCGCTAATATCGGATACTTTTCTGTAATTGCCGCATATTTTCCTACACTTTTTGAAAAGTGTCGAGATACTTTTGTGAAATTGCCGCAAAATATCCGGCGCTTTTTTGTAATTATTCTAATTTTTTTAATCATTTTTTCCTTTTTTTATGGGCGTCCCATAACTTTTGTTATGTACTATATATTCCAAATTGTAAAGTTGATATATATATAATATTAGATTGAAGGGAATAATATTTTTCTTAATTTTTTGTGAATATTCAATTTTAAAAACACTTATTATGAGATGGAGAAAATATATAAAAAAAAGTTAATAATTAACTATTCTTTTAATTTTATTTTTACAATCGCCACAAACCACAAATTACTTATACCAGGCGTACGTATTTCACCCAAATTTTTTTGATTTCACCCGGCGTATTTCCCCTCCCAAATTTCCCTCCACAATTTCCAAATTCCCTCCCCAAATTTCCTCTCAATCCAAATCCAAATCTTAATTCAAATCCAAATCCTTTCTTTTCCTCGATTCATCACAGAATTCTAAATTGATTAGGTTATCGGCAGCTTCTTCTTATTGGCGCTGCGGCGCAGTTCATCTTCAACGCAACAGCAAACCGCAAACCGGAAACCCTTAAATCTTCATACGCTGGAAATATTCTTTGAAGGTAATCGATAGCTTGCAAAATCCTCCCTCCCTCATGTTCAATTATAATCATATTCTCAGCGCATATAGCTTTTTCCCAGGTCAATTCTAGGTACGTGAGACAGAGACACGGTTCCGGCAGAATTTGGCTTTTGTTCTTTGTTTTTCCGGCGAGGAAAGACGTGGGTTTGTTGTTGAATTGCTTTCTGATAAGCAGAAGTTGGTCTGCTTTTCAAATCTCTTAGGTAATGTTCCTGATTAGTGCTACTTCTCTTATGCTAAAGACCTGTTTGAATTGTGTTAAGAGCCTTGTACAGAGGTCTTAAAATTATGCATATTTGTGTTTTGCTAATATGAGATTCTAACTTGAACTGATCTGTGATGCACTAGATAGTAATCTCTTCATGGAAAATTAGCTCATATAGTATGTTCCTTTTCAGGAAAATGTGCATTGATACCTGTTTCCTTTTGTGTAATGTAATTTACTTGTAATCAAGTAATACCATATCCAAATAATTTAAGATAATTTAGGTTGCTCGTTATTCTCATCTTGTTTTCTCGGTCGAAATGGTCTGTTTGTGCATTGTTATTTATGGGTTAATACTTTATTGACTAGTCTTATATAGTTGATTTGATTTTTTTATCTTACTACAGAAAAAATGGATAAGAGTTGGATTAAATTGCCAAATAGGTTGGACTCAAGATTTTTAAACGGCCTTATGGAATTTATTAAATTTGCCTATACCAATAAGCAACCTGGTTCAGAGATCAAGTGTCCGTGCAAGCATTGTAGATTGTCTTTAAACCAACGTAAAAAAATAGTTGGTGAACACGTAGTTATGTATGGTTTTCTTGAGACTTACACTATTTGGGATCGTCATGGAGAAACCCTGCTATACAGTCAAGTTCCTGGTCTACATGAATAACCAATGAAACAGCCAGACTGGAGTTTGGAAGGCGGGAAAGGAAACATGAACCCAACGTCCCTAACCTCAAAAACTCCAAACTATTTTTCCAAAGAACATCGTATCCATGAACAGATGGACCCCCTGCAATTTAAAGCGTGCTTTCAACAAATTCTAATGAAATGTAATGTACAAAATATTTTGCATACAAGATTCTTAATACTGTTCTTGCACCAAGCAGCGTTTCCAGCCCCAAAACATAGTCAAGGATTCATATGTACACTCCAAAACAAACCAGAAAAATGAAATTTTTACCCAAAGTGGTTTACATATTACTCCCTTCATTCCATGTTTGACACTCATTTTGGTTTACGCCTAGTGTTCTCACAATTTTGGACTCCTATTATATTCTCTCTTGTGACTTTTCATTCTATGTTTATACAGGAGAGTGTGGCTAATGTTGATGATACGGACTTGACAAATTTGTATGATTTAGAAGGGCCACAGGAGATAGCCATCTGAATCCATCTGGAAGCTTCCTATACAAGGTTGAGGAGGGTAAAGCAGATGGAAAACCTGAAAAGACCTACTACAAGGAATATGCTGTTGGAATCTGACCATAATCAACATCCTTTCGGTGATGACTCTAGCAACAACTCTGACACCGAGGGGGATTCAGAGTCAGATGACTCAAGTGATAGCTCAGATGGTGAAGAGCATATAAATGAAGGAGGTATGTTTATGATTTATGTGTTTATTAGTATGGTGCTTTACTTTAGTGTTTGTTTGACCAAACATTCCTAATTAGATTGTAACATAACCATGTAGGTCAAGATTCTTCCAATCCTAGCAAAAAACGTGGTCGAGGTCATGCAAGGTTGGAAGATAAGTGGGGTGATGGGAACAAAAAGTTGCAGATCATGCTCAATTGTTACAATCAACCAATAAGAGAAAATGCCGACACACTATCCACTCGACTGGGCATTCTTGCCCGGGATGGGGAGAATTTGCCACTTACTTACCACGATTGGAGGAAAATACCAAAGGAAAATAAGGAGAAAGCATGGTTAAATATAAAGGTTACCGTCATGAAAGGCAAAAGTTATTTATATAATTTATTTTCTTACTATTGTTTACTAATGAATCTTCTTCTATTTCTATCAGGCAAACCATGAAGTGGATGATGCCTTCAAACCTGTTTGTATGAAAATACTAGGTAAAAGATGGAGGGATTTTAAATATGAGTTGAAGGTAAAGTGCTACAAAGAATACAAGACTAATGAAGAGCGATTGAAACATCGTGATTTAAGAGTAGAAGAAGACCAATGGCCAGAATTGATATCATATTGGAGCACTCCTACGGTTAAGGTATGATTGGTTTGTTTAATTTTCCCATTTTTTGTGTATAACTTTGATTATTTCGATACTTTATAATTTGTTTCATTTTCTTATATTAGAAACTTTGTAAGCGAAATCGAAAGACTCGTAAGGCACAAAAGATGGTGAATACGTCAAGGAGAAAAAGTCATGCGAGAGTGAGAGATGAGGTAATAATGAGTGACATTTATTTTCTCATTTCTACAAAAAAAAATTTAGCTTTGACCCAAATATTTTACTTAAAATATTGCAGATTCTACAAAATACCGGACGCGAGCCTTCTAAAATGGACGTATACATTGCCACACACAAAAAAAAGAATGGAGATCCAGTTGATGATGAAACGGCTGAAACATTTGTACGCCTTTATGTCATCACACACATACTCATCTAAATGATAATTTCTTTAAGTCGATCTAGTTAACTTGTTTTGGAATTACTCATTATATATACTAAACCATTGTTGACATTATAATTGTAGATGAAGTTCAATGAACTCTTAAATGAGGAGCCAGAGGACAGTCGTTCAGAAGAAAGTGTTAAAAATAGGATATTTGATCAAGTTATGGGACCTGAAAAAGCTGGTCGAGTTCGCACTTATGGACTAGGTCCAACCCCATCACAAGTACTTGGATTGTCTTCAAAACACACAGGTATAGAATATAGATCTATGGAGGAAACTATAAAGGCTAGTGTTCGTGAAACTGTTATTGAGCAGTACCGTGAAGAGATTTTAGAGTATATTCGTCAAGGAGCATTCATTGAAAAGCTACGTGAGGAGCTTCGTGGAGAGATTCGTCAAGAGGTACGTGAAGAGATACGTGAAGAGGTACGACAAGAAGAGTGTGATAAACTTAGGCATGAGATACGTGGTGAGATGGAGTTCATGATGCAAGAGATGATGAGGTCTAGATTTGATGAGGTGAGGCGTGATCAGTCACATACTATTCCTTCAATTAATACTCAGGTAATGATATTGTATTTAAGTTGGACTAGTTAACTTTTTTGGAACTACTCATAATTGGATTTATATAGATTTAAATTCCTTAATATTTTTTTAGAATATTTTATTTATTTGTTTCAACTCATGTTAGGTTCTGGATGCATCAAGTGCTCATCGTTTAACCACAAACAATGATATTGGGTCGGAACAGATTCAATTGCCACAGGTATGATGTTAATTTTTCTGTTCATTTCTGCGTTGGGTTTTGATTAAAAAATGGATAAACAATTAAAGTAGTATATCTTATGAGAATATGCATCTTTAATTTGGCAGGCAAACAGTGCACCAAATACGAATGGGTGTCAGGTATGCATAGAGATTTTTTTATAGATTATCAGGTTGAATGTCCCTATTTTTTCTTTAAATTCTATTTATTATCAGGTTGAATTTTCTTTTAGAAGATTGAACTTTTAATATGAGCTCAATAAAGGTTAAACTGACTTTACTACCATAAAGTTAACTTTTGCGATTGTGTTTGGTTTTGTATGATTTATATGTAAACGTACATGATATATGTTGATCGTTAATATACTGATATACAGATTAAGAATCTTGATTATCTGGATTCATAAATCTTAGGATTTACATTAGTTTTGAAATATATGAGTAGTGATATTGGAATGGATGGTTGAACCATGTAATAATCTGAGTTTTCCCTGATCTTCTTCTACAGCCCCATCAACATAAGATGAAGAAGAAGCAAACAATTGATGGCACTCAAGACAAGGCGAAAAAGAAACCGCGGATTAATGAAAAAACTTGGGAAAAGGTACACATGTTGTTTTGGTTTGTATGCGCATAAAGTAACTTGATTGATGCATTTCTTTTAATGATATCATTATGGTTTTATTTTTTTTTTCATTCATTTCAGATTTATAATGCGAAGAATAAGAAGAAACAAAATGATGCTATCAACAATCATGTATGTATTAGTTTTCACTTTGATTTCATTATTTTTCTAGGAGAACACATTCATCTTTACTTGGTCTGATATCTTCATGGCTGACTCCTTAGCTAGCTCAAAGACATGTTTGAGACGTGTCTATACAAAAGGCCGCTCTGGACTGCTTAGAGGTTTTGACCTCTGTGTCTTTCATAGTGCCTTTGTGACTGGTTCTAGGAGTGCATATTAAATCCTACACCATTCATAAACAACAAGAAAAAGTAAAGACAGCAAGCTGCAGTCAGATACAGAACATGCATAATAAACAAACATAGACACAATGGAATATCATAGTTGTGAAAGTGTAGCTAAACAAGTGACATGTAAGTGAGTAGGGACTGCTCCTTTTCAGCTTTAGTTTCCCCACTAGCATCCATTACACAACTATCTTCCAATTCCCCCTTTTTGCCATCACTTTCTCCCTGGCAGGCAGCCTGGATTGATTTAGAGGGTTTGGCCTCTGTCTCCTCCACAGCACCTTTGTCAATGATTTCATGACTGTCTCTTCCACCCTGCTCGATTCAAAAATGATAAAGGAACAAAAATTAGTGAGCTAAATACATGCACAGGGGGAGGGGATACGTATAATATGGAAATACGGATAAAAGCAACACTCTTATAGTGGACTAATGACATTATGAGATAAAGAAATCAATGTGTGATGAGTTAAGACCTTCCCAATAGGAAGCTCATTAGTTGTATCCTCTGTAGTCTGAACAATATGAGGTTTATTTCCCACACTACTTCCCTGTTCACACTTATGCTCGGTTTGTCCCTGGAACCCCTTCTCACATACTTCAGAGGATTTGTTTCCATCTCTATGTTAGCTATTGTTTTAATCTATAGTCAAAACTAAGGGAATTTGATGAAAATATATACTGTATCGACGGTATGATAGTCTTTGCTCAGCTTGAGGGGTTGTGCAAGATTAAACGTGCTTTAACAGAGAAACAGTTTGAGAAAGCTGATAGTGATTCAGCTTGTTTAGATTCTTAATTGTTGCTTGATCCCTTGATGCTCCATTAAAGTTGATTGTTTCATTTGCCATCATTTGTTCAGGGAGAGCAATCAGAGAACAACAAATTTCATTTGCCATCATTTGTTCATTATTCAGTTATTTCTGTTTTGGGTCCTTTTCATTATTCAGTTTTGAATAATAACCTAAAAAAAACCAATGTTTTATGCAGGGGGAAGTTTTTGTTGATCTTCTTGACTATAAAGGTCCAAAAATAGTTGTGGCTCGAGGAGTCTTGGTATGCGAGGATGCTGCTAAAATAGTTGGTGGACATAAATTGGGAAAAGAATTTTCGGAAGTTCTTATCAAAGACGCGATAAAGCCAACAGAACGTTTGATTAGGCCTTACGAAGGAGTTACTAATTTGGGAGAAGCAATTGGAAAATCAATTGCATGGAGATCCATAGATGTAATTCCAAGGTAGTTCTAAATTATATCTATTATGATGTTCTAAATTATATCTCTTATGTTCTTATTTTCTTGTTTAATATCATTTAAAATTAAATAATGCTTATTTTTTCCGGTGATGAATGAGGACCTTATAACCCAATCTATACGGGAGAAGATTGCATTCATTTGCGTTTTTGTTTGCTACTTGATAGTTTAGTTTGTAGATGTCAATGCTTGTTGCCTACCTTCCTTTTCAACTAGTACTTTTTGGGTTGTGCAATGCATACTAAATGTTCAATTTATTGCAATGGACCAAGCTTTATATTTTATATGTTATTCTTATTCATCGCTAATTGTTGAAATTTGTGTATGTTATTGATTTCAATAGCACAATAAATTAGAAAAGTCAAAATTTTCTAGGGCCAAAAATATATACTCCCTCCGTCCCGCTAATATTAGCACACTTTCCTTTTTGGGCGTCCCGCTAATATCCGCACACTCCCAAAAAGGAAACTTTATATTAATAAAATATTCACCCAATCCCACTCATTCTCTCTCCTACATTATTTTAATACTCACAACACCATTATAATTTATTACACCCTCCACTCATTCTCTCTCCACTCATTCTTTTACACTCGCAACATTTTATTAAAATATCATATTCCTTAATTCTCGTGCAAACAGTGTTTGTGCTAATACTAATGGGACGGAGGGAGTATATTTTTTAAAAAGAAAAAAATTTCCAGCAATTTTAAATGCACAGCTAATATTAGAGAATATTAAAAGTGTCACTAATTTTCGGCACTTTAAAAAAAGTGCCGCTATTTTTTTTGGCATTTTAGACGTGCCGGTATATTTTGGCACTTTATGAAAGTTCCGAAAAATTAGCGGCACTTTTAAAAGTGCCGAAAAATTAGCGGCACTTTTTTTAAAGTGCCGGAAATTAGCGGCACTTTCATAAAGTGCCGGAAAATAGTGGCACTTTCATAAAGTGGGGAAAATAGCGGCACTTACAAAAGTGCCGGAAATTAGCGGCACTTTAATAAGTGCCGGAAATTAGCGGCACTTTATAAGTGCCGGGAATTTTGCGGCACTTTAAAAGTGCCGGAAAGTATTCCCGACACCACTTTTTCCGGCACTTTAAGAAGTGCTGGAAAAAGTGCCGGGAAATCTTTTCCCGGCACTTTTTTAACATTTCCGGCATTTTTAAAGTGCCGGGAAAAGGCATATTTGTTGTAGTGATAAATGCTTTTTTGGTCAAAATTATCGTCATACATATCTCAATAGATTGACCTCTGCTCATCCAAATCAAATCTGGCTCTTACATTGTTGAAAACCACTATGCTGCTGATGGATTGAGATCAATACAGTGATTTGTTTAGATTTAATTTTAATTATTAATATGTATTTTCGGATTTATATTTAAATAGGTGATAAATTCATGTTTTAGAGCAAATTTATGAAATATTTTAATGTTTTATAGTTTATTTAAGTTAATATATAAATTAGTTTTAGTTTTATAAGGTTTTTACTTGTTTTTCATGTTTTAGGACTCCTATAAAAATAGGCTATCATGGAATTTCAAAAATTAGTTGTTTAATTGAGATTTTTATTGAATAAACTAGAGAGTTTATTTTTTATTTTTCAAAAGTTGATTTATATCATTTTGGATGCCAATTTTTTGTAATTGTACATGATTTAAAGAAACTTGAAGATTTTCACCAATAATCATGAACAATTCAACATTGTTTGATATTTTGATACTATTCTTCTGATATTGATGCGACAATCAATGAATTAATAGTTTTTAATCCTCTTTAACCCTCTTATTGCTTCTGCTATGCTGAATCAAACACTCAATGCTAGTGGTTGTCAAAATTAGTGTTTAAAGTGCGAGATGATTTTGAGTTTGGTGGAATTTACTATTTATCAAATCAATCTCAATTGTATATATGTTAGGCTCAATTGGAAGGAAACAAGCTAGAGGGAGGTGGGTGAATAGCCCGATTAAAAAATTTCTAAAACTCTTGTAAAAACCTTTGAAAATGTCAAGTACCTTATCAGAGGCTAACCGATGGTAACCAGTTTGCGCAGCGGATAAAATGATACCGATTTAGACTCACTCAAAAGATCGGTTAGGTGATTTTCAAAGAGTAAGTTAAAAAGTCATGAAATTGTATTTTCCGAAGGAGAAACAAACAGGCAGTAAATAGGAGTCAAAAGGTTGTGACCGGTTGAGAGATTGTCAACCGGTTACAACAACCAAAATGATAAGCAAACACAAAAAAGAAATGTCACGATTGTTTGAAGATGTTCACAGTATTCAATAACTGCTACGTCTTCTACCAAGTTTGGTCAAAACTTGGATTTGTGAAAGTGCACTATTAATGATACCTAACTATTACAAATTGCAAGCCTTATGATTGAAGGCTGCTAAAAGTAAAGTGATCACTAATGGATCGTGCTACAAGAATGACCAGGTGTTTTCTAGAGATGTGTTCACAATATTGAACTGATTTCTCTAGGGTGTGTGTGTGATTCAATCAATGTCTTCCAATCATGGTCTTGTTTGAGAACACTACAAGTATTGATTGATGGTACTCAGTATATGTCCTAACAGAGATAGTCTAGTGAATATGAGGGACTTGAATGCCTTGAACTTGAATGCTTGAAAGCTGGTAGTTCTTGGCAACTCACTCTCAAAGATCTTTAAATGCACTAACCCTCTTCAATGCTCTGGAGGAGGTACTTATAGTGGTCTTCAAAATAGAGTTGTTGTCTCTGAAGGGGTTGAAAATATGACTTGGACTGACAGCCATTTAATGAAAATATCTTTTGCATTAAATGCCTGAGATTTGATGAAGATATTTTCCATTGAGTGGATGAAGTGATGTGAGTATTGGTAACTTTAACATTCCTCTTTGAGTTACTAACAGGTTGCAGGAATGTCTTTTCAGCATGTTGTTTTACCAAATTTAGCTAAATTGAGGGCTGGATAGTTGGGAGCAATAAATGCATCAGCTGAGAGAAGCTTGTTGAAGAGGCTTGATTGATCATCAGCAACTGAGAAGGTCTTGAACAGTTGACTGCCTCAACCGGTTAAAGGATTGATCGGTTAATCAAGGTGACCGGTTGAGACTGTCAACCGGTTGATGAATCTTCTAGGACAAGTAATCAGTTTACAACATGAAAAATCTTCAGGGTCTTCAAGTCTTCAAACTTTGAAATAAATGCATTTATAAAAACACTGGCACTAGCACTAATGAGCCTAATATATATATAAAATAATTCTAATTGGTCTAGATAAAATTAGGGATTCTCAATAATGCTTATTATGATTGGGATTAAGCAATTTTAAAGCTATACATATATTTGACTAACAATATAGCTAGAGGAAATTGTATATAATTGAAGGAGGGCGACGTGAAACGACTAAAATATTGCTAGTAAGTGTTGGAGGTAGCTCGCGCTTGAGCTGGTGGTCTAATGGTTGCCAGTGTAGTTCCTAACAAAGTCTTCGTTAATCTGTTATTTTATTACTTTTAACGCAACAAAAAAAACATTTTTTTTATAATTTTAAAATAAAAACTGTTTTTTTTTTATAAAATTTACTTACATGAATAAGATTAATTTTCATATACTCCATTTGTTCAACTTGAAATAAATTTTTTGAGTTGGACACGAGATTAAGGAAAAATGTTAGTGGTACAAGTGCGGTGACTTGTGAGTATGAAAAGTGAATTAGGAGAGAGAAAGTGGAGTTGAAAATAATTAATGAAAAGATGTTGTAAATGTGAAAGTAGGTCCACTAAATAAAACATGTTAATTGAATTGTCATATTTTAAGCAAGAGACCAAAAATTGAAAAAATGACCCAAATTTGAGTGGGATTGAGGTAATACATAAATATATTTAGCTAGGCTCCCATGGATTTGACTCTTTCACTACAAGGAAAACCGGATTTAGAGACGGAAATTTAGAGACGGACGGAATCCGTAGCTAATTTGGCGACAGATTAGAGACAGAACCAAAAATCAGAGACGGATTCGGATTCCGTCTCTAAATTAGAGACGGATTCAGATTCCGTCTCTAATTCAGAGACGGAATATGAATCCGTCTCTAATTTAGAGAAGAAATTCGAATCCGTGTCTAATTTAGAGACGAAATCTGATTCCGTCTCTAATTTAGAGACGGATTCAGATTCCGTCTCTAAATTTTAGAGGCGGGTTTTGTATCTATCTCTAAAATAGAGACAGATTCAGAATCCGTCTCTAAATTAGAGACAGATTCAGAATCCGTCTCTAAACTTTAGAGACAGATTTTAACCCGTCTCTAATTTAGAGACAGATTTTTGAATCCGTCTCTAATTTAGTGACAGATTCAACATCTGTCTCTAAAATTTAGAGACAGATTTAGTATCCGTCTCTAAATTTGACTTTTCTTCTATATACTTTCATTTGTTTAGTTTTTTTCTATCTTTTTTTTTATAACTTTTTCTAAAAAAAACCACTAATTAACAAAGGCTAAAATATTGTTTTCTATTCAATAAAATTTTTTTAAAAAAATAAAAAATAAATATAGGGTAGTCCGTCCCTCTTTTGACTTTTCTTCTATATACTTTCATTTGTTTAGTTTTTTTCTATCTTTTTTTCTATAACTTTTTCTAAAAAAAACCACTGATTAACAAAGGCTAAAATATTGTTTTCTAGTCAATAAAATTTTTTTAAAAAAATAAAAAATAAATATAGGGTTGTTCGTCCCTCTTTTGACTTTTCTTCTATATACTTTCATTTGTTTAGTTTTTTTCTTTCTTTTTTTCTATAACTTTTTCAAAAAAAAAACCACTGATTAACAAAGGCTAAAATATTGTTTTCTAGTCAATAAAAAATTTTTTAAAAAATAAAAAATAAATATAGGGTAGTTCGTCCCTCTTTTGACTTTTCTTCTATATACTTTCATTTGTTTAGTTTTTTTCTATCTTTTTTTCTATAACTTTTTCTAAAAAAAAACCACTAATTAACAAAGACTAAAATATTGTTTTCTAGTCAATAAAAATTTTTTTAAAAAATAAAAAATAAATATAGGGTAGTCCGTCCCTCTTTTGACTTTTCTTCTATATACTTTCATTTGTTTAGTTTTTTTCTATAACTTTTTCTAAAAAAAAACCACTGATTAACAAAGGCTAAAATATTGTTTTCTAGTCAATAAATTTTTTAAAAAAAATAAAAATAAATATAGGGTAGTCCGTCCCTCTTTTGACTTTTCTTCTATATACTTTCATTTGTTTAGTTTTTTCTATCTTTTTTTCTATAACTTTTTCTAAAAAACCACTGATTAACAAAGGCTAAAATATTGTTTTCTAGTCAATAAATTTTTTTTAAAAAAAATAAAAAATAAATATAGGGTAGTCCGTCCTTCTTTTGACTTTTCTTCTATATACTTTCATTTGTTTAGTTTTTTTCTATCTTTTTTTCTATAACTTTTTCTAAAAAAAACCACTGATTAACAAATGCTAAAATATTGTTTTCTAGTCAATAAATTTTTTTTAAAAAAATAAAAAATAAATATAGCATAGTCCGTCCCACTTTTGACTTTTCTTCTATATAATTTCATTTGTTAAGTTTTTTTTCTATCTTTTTTTATATAACTTTTTCTAAAAAAAACCACTGATTAACAAAGGCTAAAATATTTTTTTCTAGTCAATAAATTTTTTTTTAAAAAATAAAAAATAAATATAGGGTAGTCCGTCCCTCTTTTGACTTTTCTTCTATATACTTTCATTTGTTTAGTTTTTTTCTATCTTTTTTTCTATAACTTTTTCCAAAAAAAATCACTGATTAACAAAGGCTAAAATATTGTTTTCTAGTCAATAAAAATTTTTTGAAAAATAAAAAATAAATATAGGGTAGTCCGTCCTTCTTTTGACTTTTCTTCTATATACTTTCATTTGTTTAGTTTTTTTCTATCTTTTTTTCTATAACTTTTTCTAAAAAAAAACACTGATTAACAAAGGCTAAAATATTGTTTTCTAGTCAATAAAATTTTTTTTAAAAAAATAAAAAATAAGTATAGGGTAGTCCGTCCCTCTTTTGACTTTTCTTCTAAATACTTTCATTTGTTTAGTGTTTTTCTATCTTTTTTTCTATAACTTTTTCTAAAAAAAAACCACTGATTAACAAAGGCTAAAATATTGTTTTCTAGTCAATAATTTTTTTTTTTAAAAATAAAAAATAAATATAGGGTAGTCCGTCCCTCTTTTGACTTTTCTTCTATATACTTTCATTTGTTTAGTTTTTTTCTATCTTTTTTTCTATAACTTTTTCTAAAAAAAACCACTGATTAACAAAGGCTAAAATATTGTTTTCTAGTCAATAAATTTTTTTTAAAAAATAAAAAATAAATATAGGGTAGTTCGTCCCTCTTTTGACTTTTCTTCTATATACTTTCATTTGTTTAGTTTTTTTCTATCTTTTTTTCTATAACTTTTTCTAAAAAAAAACCACTGATTAACAAAGGCTAAAATATTGTTTTCTAGTCAATAAAAATTTTTTAAAAAAATAAAAAATAAATATAGGGTAGTTCGTCCCTCTTTTGACTTTTCTTCTATATACTTTCATTTGTTTAGTTTTTTTCTATCTTTTTTTCTATAACTTTTTTCTAAAAAAAACCTTTGATTAACAAAGGCTAAAATATTGTTTTCTAGTCAATAATTTTTTTTTAAAAAAAGTAAAAAATAAATATAGGGTAGTCCGTCCCTCTTTTGACTTTTCTTCTATATACTTTCATTTGTTTAGTTTTTTTCTATCTTTTTTTCTATAACTTTTTCTAAAAAAAACCACTGATTAACAAAGGCTAAAATATTGTTTTCTAGTCAATAAAAAGAAAATTACATCAATGAGCTGGAATATAACCCAACTCTAAAAACCATAGCCCAAAACAAAAACCCACCAAATAGCCCAAACATCAGCCCACACACCACACACCAATCTGGCCCAGTACAGGACTAGGGCGTCCGCACAATGCCTTGGGCGGCCGCACAAGTAGGCATAAGGGCGACCACACAAGGCCAAGGGCGGCCGCACAAGAACTGGCCGAATCACTAAGGTGGCCGCACAAGACCTTAGGGCGATCGCCCAAGACTCCAGGCGCAGCGCACGGACGTGCAGGACCAAGAGCACGGCCATGCACATCATAAAAAACCCCAGCAGCCTATAAAATGAAAATTCAGCTGAATAAAATCCGTATCCAACCTCATATTGACCCATATCAACGCTGAACCACATAAACACCCAAATATCATCCCCGAATCGCATAACACCCACTTTCATCGAAACGAAGAGCATTAAGAACATCCCTTGGAAGATCTCGTACCGAAGAATACACCCGTTGTCCGCGATGAATATGAGCTTCAGCTGCAAGTCTGTCCGCAACCCCATTTGCCTCCCTTAACACATGACGCATGCCAAACCCTATAGCCATATAAATGCACTCATTAAGCTCATAAGTATAATGCCAAGGAATTTGAAATTTTCCTTGCACTATACTCACAGCTACTAGAGAATCCGACATAACCAACACCGAATGAAGACCTCGATCCCTACACACTTTTAATCCATCTCTAAGAGCAAAAATCTCTGCTTGCATGTTTGTTCCCATGCCATAGTGTCTCGAAAAAGCCCCAAGAAAAGCACCCCTTGCATCCCGAATAATACCACCACCTGTACACACACTGTTCATAGATGATCCATCCGTATTAAGAGTATAATCATGAGAAATAGAAGGCTCCCATCTCAAGAATTTGAGCTTACGAATCTTATGGGATGCAACTTTAAGACCAATCCTTCCCAGAATCGAACAATCCTCTATCGATGGCGCCCGTTTAGGAACCAAGAAAGAACACATCTCCCTCAGAGAATGCTTTACAGCTGCTAAAATCATCGGACCATTCATAGAAACATTTTCGAAAACCATTTTGCATCTAGCCTTCCATAAATGCCAACAAGAGAAAAGCATAATGCCCATGCGAACCAATCCCACCTGTCTTCTCTTTGATTGCCCTCGACACCAAACATCCCATAAAGCATGGATATCTGAAAATTGGTAAGGAAAACCAAATAAAGAAGACCAATGCATCCATAAATATTGTGCCATCTCAGAGTGTAACAGAAGGTGAGATAAAGTCTCAAAACAACCACCAGTCGGACAGCAAACACACCGAAAAGGACCGTAAAAACCACGCGACTCCAATTTGGCATCCACCGGCAACCCATCATGCATAACACGCCACCAAAATCCACTAACCTTCGTAGGGATATTGGGGTGCCAAACCTTCCCTCCCCAATCCACCAAAGGACTCTAAACCCTATAATGATCCCACCAAGCAGAAGTTTCAAAAACACCTACCTTTGTTAGAGTGAAAACCATTTTATCATCTTGACCCTCATCAATGTGAACCCTACGAATACTATCATGAAATTCAGCAGGAACAAGCTGAAGCATGTCATCCATCACCATGAGACCAACTCGAACAGATAATATATGATCCACAGGCTTAGGACCACCAAGAATTGTCCCACACCAATTATCGACCCAGAATTTAACATCCCCCCTACCAATCACCCAACGACTACATTCCTCAAGATGAGGAATAAAAGCAGAAGCTGCTTGCCATACATGAGAGCTAGAAATAGCAAAGCGACAATTATATTTACTACGAATGAACTGAGACCATAAAGTGTTACCTCGAGTCGCAACCCAAGCCAACTTAGCCAACATCGCCTTGTTCATATCCTCCAGATGACGAATGCCCAAACCACCTTCCTTCAAAGGACGGCATGCCTTGTCCCAAGAAACCCAATGAGCCCTTTTCTCGCCCCCATTGCTCCATAGAAAATTAGACATGATGCTTTCTAGCTTGCGAAGCACACTTTGTGGGACCTTGAGAACCCCAAGAGAATAAATGGGAATGCTAGATAGAACAGACTTGATGAGAGTCACCTTAGCCCCAAACGAAAGCAATCGCGACTTCCACCCATCCACCCTTCTCAATAACTTCCTTTCCAAATCTGCAAAATGAAGCCTCTGAATCCGTCCCTTAAACAAAGGGATCCCCAAATATTTGAGAGGAAATTCTTCATGAGAACAGCCCGACCAACGACGAATATTCTCAATTTCAAAAGGCCGACGTTTAGAACTCACATAAAACCCACTTTTCTGCAAGTTAATTAACTGACCTGAGGCCCTCTCATACATAGTTAACACCCTTCGAAGCCCCTCAATAGAGTTTCTCCTTCCGTTGCAAAACAGGAGCATATCATCTGCATATAATAAATGAGAAAGATGTACATCTCCTCTACCATGCTCATAATGCAAGAAAGCGTTCTCCTGGATTGCAGAGTGTAAAGCTCGAGACAGAATTTCTTGGGCAATAATGAAAAGTAAAGGAGAAAGAGGATCACCCTGTTTCACCCCTCTAGATGACGCAAAAAAACCATGGGAAACTCCACCCATTCGAACAGAATACCAATTACCCCTTACCAATCTCCCAATCAGATGAATGCATGGATCACTGAAACCCAGCGCAGCCATAGCGCAAAACAAAAAATCCCACTCCATGCGATCATAAGCCTTCGACATGTCCAATTTAAATAAAACATTGCCACCCACCACCTTCTGATCAATGCGATGAACCATCTCATGAGCAAGCGCAATATTTTCCTGTATTCCTCTCCCTTTAATAAAACCAGCCTGTTCAGGAGAAATAATACGAGGAAGAATTCCTGCTAGACGCAAAGTAAGGATCTTCGAAATGACTTTATTCATAAAAGTAGATAGACTAATTGGGCGCAGATCCGAGAACCCAACCGGCCTATCGACTTTAGGTAAAAGCACCAAGACATTCGAAGAGAACCCTCTAGGCAAATCTTCACCAAAATAGAAAGATCTCACTGCAGAGATAACATCAAATTTAATAATAGGCCAACAACCTCGAAAGAAATGACCTGTAAACCCATCAACACCAGGAGCACTGTCTGCATTAAGTGATTTGATCGCTTCCCAAATTTCCTGCTCTTCCGGAACAGCTGTGAGCATATCATTATCATCTGTAGTAACTCCTGCCTCAACATTCTGAAAGAGCCTCTCATCCATATCATGCGGACCGGAAGAAAAGATAGACTCAAAATGAGCAGCGCCCAACTGCCCAAGGACCGCCTCATTATCACACCAAGAACCATCTGCCAGTTGTAACTTCAGGGAATTTTGCCTCCTCCGCTCCTTAATAGATGCGTGGAAAAAAGCAAAATTACAATCCCCCTCCTGAATCCACAACTGTCTAGACTGTTGCCGCTTCACACTACAAGGAAAACCGGAACTAGAGACGGAAAATTAGCTACGGACGGAGTTTGTAGCTAATTTGGTGACAGATTAGAGACAGAACCAAAAATTAGAGACGGATTCTGATTCCGTCTCTAATTTAGAGACGGATTCAGATTCCGTCTCTGAATTAGAGACGGAATCAGAATCCGTCTCTAGTTCAGAGACGGATTCTGATTCCGTCTCTAGTTCAGAGACGGATTCTGATCCCGTCTCTAAATCAGAGACGAAATCTGAATCCGTCTCTAAATCAGAGACGGATTCTGATTCCGTCTCTAAATTAGAGACGAATTCAGATTTCGTCTCTAAACGTTGGAGACGGATGTTGAATCTGTCTCTAAATCAGAGACAGATTTTAATCCGTCTCTAAATTAGAGACAGATTAAACAGCTGTCTCTAAAAGTTTAGAGACAGATTTAGCACTCGTCTCTAAATCAGAGACAGATACATAATCCGTCTCTAATTTAGAGACAGATTCAAAATCCGTCTCTAATTTAGAGACATATTCAACATCCGTCTCCAAAGTTTAGAGACAGATTTTTGTATCCGTCTCTAATTTAGAGACAGCTTCAAAATCCGTCTCTAAATTAGAGACAGATTCAGAATCCGTCTCTAAACTTTGGAGACGGATGTTGAATCTGTCTCTAAATCAGAGACGGATTTTAATCCGTCTCTAATTTAGGGTTTAAGGTTTAGGGTATAGGGTTTAGGGTATAAGGTATAGGATCTAGGGCTTAAAATTTAGGGTATAATGTATATGTATATGATTTAGGGTTTAGCTAGTATATAGGGTACAAGGTATAAGGTTTAGGGTTTAGGGTTTATGGTTTAGGGTATAAGGTATTGGGTCTAGGGCTTAGAGTTTAGGGTATAGGGTATAAGGTTTAGGGTATAGTGGTTAGAGTTTAGGGCTTAAGGTTTAGAGTTCAGGGTATAGGGTATAAGGTATAAGGTTTAGGGTTTATGGTTTAGGGTATAAGGTATAGGGTCTAGGGCTTAGAGTTTAGGGTATAGGGTATAAGGTTTAGGGTATAGTGGTTAGAGTTTAGGGTTTAGGGTTTAGGGTATAGGGTTTAGGGTTTAGGGTATAGGATATAGGGTTTAGGTTTTATGGTTTAGGGTTTAGGGTATAGGGTTTAGGGTTTAGGATTTAGGGTATAGGGTTTAGGGTATAGGGTTTAGAGTATAAGGTTTAGGGTATAGTGGATAGAGTTTAGGGCTTAGGGTTCAGGGCTTTGGGTTTAGGGTATAGGGTATAAGGTATAGGGTATAGGGTATAAGGTTTAGGGTTTAGGATATAGGGTTTAGGGTTTAGGGTATAGGGTTTAGGGTATAGGGTTTAGAGTATAAGGTTTAGGGTATAGTGGATAGAGTTTAGGGCTTAGGGTTTAGGGTTCAGGGCTTTGGGTTCAGGGTATAGGGTAAAGGGTATAGGGTATAAGGTTTAGGGTTTAGGGTATAGGGTTTAGGGTTTAGTGTATAGGGTTTAGGGTATAGGGTTTAGGGTATAGGGTTTAGAGTATAAGGTTTAGGGTATAGTGGATAGAGTTTAGGGCTTAGGGTTCAGGGCTTTAGGTTTAGGGTTTAGGGTATAGGGTTTAGGGTATAGGGTATAGGGTTTAGAGTATAAGGTTTAGGGTATAGTGGATAGAGTTTAGGGCTTAGGGTTTAGGGTTCAGGGCTTTGGGTTCAGGGTATAGGGTAAAGGGTATAGGGTATAAGGTTTAGGGTTTAGGGTATAGGGTTTAGGGTTTAGGGTATAGGGTTCAGGGCTTTGGGTTAAGGGTATAGGGTAAAGGGTATAGGGTATAAGGTTTAGGGTTTAGGGTATAAGGTTTAGGGTTTAGGGTATAGGGTTTAGGGTATAGGGTTTAGAGTATAAGGTTTAGGGTATAATGGATAGAGTTTAGGGCTTAGGGTTCAGGGCTTTAGGTTTAGGGTTTAGGGTATAGGGTATAAGGTATAGGGTATATGGTATAAGGTTTATGGTTTAGGGTATAGAGTTTAGGGTTTAGGGTATAGGGTTTAGGGTATAGGGTTTAGAGTATAAAGTTTAGGGTATAGTAGATAGAGTTTAGGGCTTAGGGTTTAGGGTTCAGGGCTTAGGGTTTAGGGTATAGGGTATAAGGTTTAGGCTTTAGGGTTTAGGGTTTAGGGTATAGGGTTTAGGGTATAGGGTTTAGAGTATAAGGTTTAGGGTATAGTGGATAGAGTTTAGGGCTAAGGGTTCAGGGCTTTGGGTTTAGGGTATAGGGTATAGTGTATAAGGTATAGGGTATATGGTATAAGGTTTAGGGTTTAGGGTTTAGGGTATAGGGTTTAGGATATAGGGTTTAGAGTATAAGGTTTAGGGTATTGTGGATAGAGTTTAGGGCTTAGGGTTTAGGGTTCAGGGCTTTGGGTTTAGGGTATAGGGTATAAGGTTTAGGGTTTAGGGTATATGGTTTAGGGTTTAGGGTATAGGGTTTAGGGTATAGGGTTTAGAGTATAAGGTTTAGGGTATAGTGGATAGAGTTTAGGGCTTAGGGTTCAGGACTTTGGGTTTAGGGTATAGGGTATAGGGTATAGGGTATAACGTTTAGGGTTTAGGGTTTAGGGTATAGGGTTTAGGGTATAGGGTTTAGGGTATAAGGTTTAGGGTATAGTGGATAGAGTTTAGGGCTTAGGGTTTAGGGTTAAGGGCTTTGGGTTTAGGGTATAGGGTATAGGGTATAAGGTTTAGGGTATAGGGTTTTGGGTTTAGGGTATAGGGTTTAGGGTATAGGGTTTAGGGTTTAGAGTATAAGGTTTAGGGTATAGTGGATAGAGTTTAGGGGTTAGGGTTCAGGGCTTTGGGTTTAGGGTATAGGGTATAGGGTATAAGGTATAGGGTATATGTGAGCACGCCAACCCGGGGCCTAACGCGTGTCCCGAGCTTGAGAAGCTCAAACTAAGAAAACCCATCTTAGATTTTTAAAACTTTTATTTGCCTTTACAAGAAAACCAATTCTCAATTTTCCATAAACAAAAATCAAATAATGATATCTCCACTTGGAGGAATTTAAACAAACACTTTAATAACCATACTTGATTAATTACATTAAAAACCCTAATTAACATTGTTTAGCAAAAGAGTTTTCCTTACAACTTATAAAAGAATAATACTTAAATATGACTCCCGACAACCCACTCATATACCTATCCAGACAAGTTCCAAAAAGCAAGAGTCCAAACTCTTTCCCGGCCTCACTGGTTCAGGTCACCTGTTTCAGCACAATCTAAAGCAGTAAAAGGGAAGGGGTGAGAATAAATCTCAATAAGCTATTATGAATGCAGCAATATGCCAAACAAGATGCAACACATAGCATGGTAGCACATAACACATTATGGAAGCGGTAAACACCTTACGTTACCTCATTTTACCTTTTCCGTCTGAACAATAAGTCGTATAACGTGGGAGTGAAACTCCTCTCTTTGGTGAACTGCCTCCAGCACATTCACCTCTTATAGGACTCATACTCCATAGATCCATATAAGAAAAGATACCTATATCAGAGTATCCAACAATAATATCGCTACTGTAAAGCTTTAGGCTTAATACAGAAGCATTCCCCCTAATCACCAATCGCAACGGTCTGTAAAGCTTTTTGGGTCAATACAGTCGTTAGCACACCCACTCTGTGGCCACAGAGGGGAACGGTCACAGGTATAATGAACCTTCAATCACTTATAGAACAAATCAATAATTGATTGAATTCCATTATACCCCCGAATATCAACACGTTCAAGCACATAATAGATACTTGAAATAAATCCACAAAAAGGGATAATAATATAACAACATGGTAAAATATACTCATGCTAATCCATATCATAGTGCAACAGTTCATTTAATACACTATGCATAATACCATTAACGAATATGAGTTCAAATAAGGTATCCACATAACCACATAATCCACACCGGGATGCAATATAATCAATATGCCAGATAATCCACAACTGGGATACAACATAACAATACCAAATAATACACACTCGGGATACAATACAACCATATACCAAATAATTCACAATCGGGATACAATACAACCATATACCAAATAATCCACAATCGGGATACAATATATTGGTGTAACATATATACATTACTAACCAACACACTAGTGTGATTATAGTCTCTACACTGTTCAACTAACCACCAAGGTATGGGAGCAAGTAAGGCCACTCTAAACCATAAACCATTCTTACAAAGTCAATACTCAACCTCGAGAAATCATAATAAAAGTGCAAGTCCTACTTCCCAAGTTTGAACCACTTTGGTGAAGTTACAATTCAAGCTTATCAATCATTTCCCGGACAATATTCTATATCACAAGGTCTCTATGAAGGTTCAAGCTCAATGTACTATGTGGGAGTCACAATTTATAAGTGATAAATCAAGCTTACTAAACTAATTCAGGTTCAGCTTTAAAATGAGGTCTGGGGTCTTGGGCGACCTCCCACACCACTTGGGACACCGCCCAAGTGAGTTTCAATTGTATACTAGTTCCTGCCCTCATGGGCGACCGCACACACCTCTTGGGCGACCGCCAAAGAAGGATTTCAAAGAAGCCAAGTTCTGCCCACATGGGCGGTCGCTCAAGCTCCCATGGGCGACCGCCCAAGGTCATTTCCCAGCAACTCAGATTTTAATCCTTTCTACTTAGCTTCATTCCCTTCTCTTTTTATCTAGCCCAATATTCAAGAACACCAAGAGAATTTCCTTAGCTTACAAGGATCATCATAATTCAAGTAAACCCAATATAATATAAACTTAGATTATTTACCACTTGATTCTCCACCCATTTCACTACCACCTTTCCAATTTAACCTTCTTAATTTAACTTAATTCATTTTCTTACACTCTTGATCATCTTCCTTAAACAACAATATCATTCTACAACATAAATCAATTTCTTAACTACAAGAAGGTTTCCAAAGCATCTAATAACCATTTTAATAACAATAACAACACCAAATGATTCAAGAACATTAAATAGAAGAAAAGATCATAATAACCCCCTTTCAAGTCATTAACCTATTACTCCCATTATATCCTCATTCCTTCAACTTAAACCCTCATCTCCTAACTAAAATCAATTAAATCTCGAATAATCATCTTACTCAAATAACCATTTTAAAAATACAATATACTTTTTCTTTTCATAAAACATTTATTTACACATAAAATGTGCAATATTTAGAAAGAAGTCATAATAACTTACCTTAGCAATATGAGATGAAACCATGATTTCTCTAGCTTGATGCATTCCCCTCATCTCCACGATCAAGAATGTACAACCGGATCATCAAATGAAGAAGGATTGGATTTATTATGAATTTTGGAAGGAAATAGCTTTGAGTGGAATTTTCCATGGGAAATTCTTTTGAAGGAAGTAAGAGGAAGATGATGAGGGAAATGAAGGAGGATGATGTATGATTGAAGAGAGTAGGGAGGTATGGGAAGAGTAAGAGAAAAGGATGGGAGGTATGGGTAGTGTTGACTTAGGAGGGGAAAAGGAGAGTAAATTAGGGAAGAAGGCCCCCCACACCATACTTCCACAAAAAAACTCTTTCACTCAATTTAAAATAATCCTCCCAACCTATAACATTTTATTTATTCATTTTATTACCATTCCACCCTATCACTTTATTTATTTTCAATTATTTTTATATTTTCCTTTAGAACATTATTTTATTTCCTATCATTTTATCCTAATATAAGAAATCAAGTATATAAAATGAGCACATAATATTAACAATAATATTAAAAGTATATAATATTGTACTAAAACTAGTGCCTAGGGTTAGGGTCATTACACTCACTCCCCCTTAAAGAAAATTCGTCCGAATTTGACTGTCACTTACCTAAATGTTCAACCCGCCTCGGTTACTTATGTACACCTCGAGACTCCAATTCCCAAATAGTCTCTTTAATGTTGTGATTCTTTCCCAAGATTTCTAATTCCATTAACAATACGATATTACAACTTAGTTTTCCAAGAATACCCTACAAATATTTCTAATCCGAATTTTTCACGACCTCAATAAAAATATAAATAATTAAAAGTATTTCAACTTATGTCATCAAATACATTACAATATTACATTTAAAACTTTAAATATTCTATAAGTTTGCTCTAAGCCGGTCTATGAGTCAAACCCCCCACCTTTCCTAAACTTTAAATGGGTCATCAAACTTTGGTGCCAATTTATCTTAGGCCTTGCTTCACCAACCTCACCCCAACAAATTGGAGATCGATATTTTTTTTTTTTTTTTTTTTTTTTTTTTTTTTTTTATTATTATTATTATTTTTTTTTCTGAACCACGCCTCATACGGTTTTTATCTCAATGCTAGAATGATAAGCTTGCTATTATACGCAAACTCGCTAAGGTTACTTAAACTTCTCAAGTTGAAAGGAAATCCGTCACACAAACATAACCTATTCCTCAAGAATTTGGGTAGTCTTCAAATCTCTTCCTTTCGACTAACTAAATCCTCCAACTCTTAGGATTGGTAATAACTCTCAAAGAAAGCTTAAAAAAGATAAGGTTCCTACTTAAATAACGCAATACAAGTGCAGCTACTCCGAGTAGAGGATAAGAAAATTTCACTTATCTAAGTTAAATTCCTCGAAGCGTACGCTATCACTTTCACAATTCTCATAATCTCAAAACCAAATCTTCCTTTAATACGCACTTAAAGTTCACAAAGTTCTCACATTCACTAGGTAAGGTAAGGATCAGATTTATAGTTAATCTATTCTCCATTTCTACCAATATGATTCATTCTTATTACATCTTACACCATTGATATCCTTCCGAGTTATCTAAACCAACGATTTTATAGTTCTCGAGAATTCCTTGAAAATTCCTTTGGTAGCACTTTGCCAACCTCAAAGATTAAGGACACAATCCTCATAAGATCCATGGTAACTTCCAAGCTTAAGACTATAGAACCCAAAATTCGAAATCTTCTCGAGCCAACTCACACTAGCTAGACCTTGCATACAAGGACTCCTCATCGGGAATCATTAACCCAACTCTCAATTGATTTTCATGATCTTTTCGGAACTTAAATTAACAAAGAGATCATCAATCCTAATTACCATAAAGCCATCAAACTAAGGATTACAATTCTGATCATCATACTTAGAATCAACACATGAGATACCTTGAATGGAAACACAATTATCATCTACTCACAACTAACACGTAAAATTTCCGAAAAGACTTCTTATGCAAGTCTAACACATACCAAATATCCTTCACACTTTTAACCCAAACTTTCTGTCTTTAATGCTTATATAACAAGAATACCATATAAAGGTTTATCTATATCAAATACCAATATAATCAATTTAGGTATAGAAAAGGAGACTCACTTCTTATGATAGTCTACCAATGCACAACAACTACTTACCCATCTAGGTCAAGTATATCTCATAATTACACATCGGTAATCATAACACATAAACTGGCAATACGTGCCCAGCTATAACCACATCACCATTTGTGGTAAACGAAAGAAGATTCGAGGTATTCTCTCATAAGAGCAGAATTCTCTAACAATAAAACAATTTCTCAAGTAATGTATGCCACATAGAAGCAACATGCTATGCCACACATAATGATATGAAACAAGATCAATAAAATATAACCCCTAACTTCGAGGCAGGAATTTTACCTCTAGTGACCCCCTGAGGATCTATCTCTCCTGGAACCAAAACACATACTCGACCATAGGCCTTTACTTTACAACACCATTTTACTCTAGACAATATTGCTATTATTAAATCTTTCTTCAAATCCTTTCATGATCATTATAACTTAACTAAAATGGATACATAATTCCCAATAACTTTGAATATCAACCTTACCACATTCATTCCAAAACCACCCTTTCCATTTATTTCTAAAGCCCTTTTAATTGACTAACCACTACAATCACCATGTATATCACCTAATACATCATATACTATATAAGACCACAATTCAACAACAACTATACCACTTAGTCAATTTTAAGCATAAAGTTCTCAAATGATACCACATCTTCTCCAAGTCCTATAACCCTATTACTCTATCTTCCCACATTAAATCATATCTTATTATCACTAGTTGCCATATTCATTCACCCACTACTCAAGTTATTTTTATTATTTTTACACATCACAAGCCACACAACAATATTCTCTCCACCATATATTAACATTTATAATACTCTTTCAATTACCACCTATATTTGATTAAACTATTACTCTACTCATTTCCAAACCCCTTTCTCATATTCTAACCACCAAACAAATTGTCAACTTATCCAAAATCATTTATACGATAATAATAGCATTGTACAACTCATATAACAACAACTTTACATCTTAGCCAACTTAATGAAAAGGAACCCTAAATAATACTACATACTTAAATCATTTTTCTTAACATCAAGATTATACCAAAACTTCACTATACCATATCTCACCTAAATTAACAATTTCAACTCAAGTAAAATGTATTAACTCACCTGTAACATTTTCCATATTCAACCCAAGACCATTTGAATTCATCACTAAAATACCATGACTGTGAGGCTACAATTTAAACATCCTTCATTTTCTAGAACTTTTTGCTGGTCATCATTGTTTTCAGGCATTAAAACAAACTTCTGCACTAAACACTCGGCGTCAATTACCACACATTCCCCCTTAGTTTAGACATCTACCCTTGACCTCTAAACTAAGCTCTGATACCAACTGTGAGCACGCCAACCCGGGGCCTAACGCGTGTCCCGAGCTTGAGAAGCTCAAACTAAGAAAACCCATCTTAGATTTTTAAAACTTTTATTTGCCTTTACAAGAAAACCAATTCTCAATTTTCCATAAACAAAAATCAAATAATGATATCTCCACTTGGAGGAATTTAAACAAACACTTTAATAACCATACTTGATTAATTACATTAAAAACCCTAATTAACATTGTTTAGCAAAAGAGTTTTCCTTACAACTTATAAAAGAATAATACTTAAATATGACTCCCGACAACCCACTCATATACCTATCCAGACAAGTTCCAAAAAGCAAGAGTCCAAACTCTTTCCCGCCTCATGGTTCAGGTCACCTGTTTCAAAGACAATCTAAAGCAATGAAAGGGAAGGGGTGAGAATAAATCTCAATAAGCTATTATGAATGCAGCAATATGCCAAACAAGATGCAACACATAGCATGGTAGCACATAACACATTATGGAAGCGGTAAACACCTTACGTTACCTCATTTTACCTTTTCCGTCTGAACAATAAGTCGTACAACGTGGGAGTGAAACTCCTCTCTTTGGTGAACCGCCTCCAAAGACATTCACCTCTTATAGGACTCATACTCCATAGATCCATATAAGAAAAGATACCTATATCGAGTATCCAACAATAATATCGCTCTGTAAAGCTTTAGGCTTAATACTGAAGCATTCCCCCTAATCACCAATCGCAACGGTCCGTAAAGCTTTTGGGTCAATACAGTCGTTAGCACACCCACTCTGTGGCCACAGAGGGGAACAGTCACAGGTATAATGAACCTTCAATCACTTATAGAACAAATCAATAATTGATTGAATTCCATTATACCCCCGAATATCAACACGTTCAAGCACATAATAGATACTTGAAATAAATCCACAAAAAGGGATAATAATATAACAACATGGTAAAATATACTCATGCTAATCCATATCATAGTGCAACAGTTCATTTAATACACTATGCATAATACCATTAACGAATATGAGTTCAAATAAGGTATCCACATAACCACATAATCCACACCGGGATGCAATATAATCAATATGCCAGATAATCCACAACTGGGATACAACATAACAATACCAAATAATACACACTCGGGATACAATACAACCATATACCAAATAATTCACAATCGGGATACAATACAACCATATACCAAATAATCCACAATCGGGATACAATATATTGGTGTAACATATATACATTACTAACCAACACACTAGTGTGATTATAGTCTCTACACTGTTCAACTAACCACCAAGGTATGGGAGCAATTAAGGCCACTCTAAACCATAAACCATTCTTACAAAGTCAATACTCAACCTCGAGAAATCATAATAAAAGTGCAAGTCCTACTTCCCAAGTTTGAACCACTTTGGTGAAGTTACAATTCAAGCTTATCAATCATTTCCCGGACAATATTCTATATCACAAGGTCTCTATGAAGGTTCAAGCTCAATGTACTATGTGGGAGTCACAATTTATAAGTGATAAATCAAGCTTACTAAACTAATTCAGGTTCAGCTTTAAAATGAGGTCTGGGGTCTTGGGCGACCGCCCACACCACTTGGGACACCGCCCAAGTGAGTTTCAATTGTATACTAGTTCTGCCCTCTGGGCGACCGCACACACCTCTTGGGCGACCGCCAAAGAAGGATTTCAAAGAAGCCAAGTTACGCCCACATGGGCGGTCGCTCAAGCTCCCATGGGCGACCGCCCAGGTCATTTCCGGCAACTCAGGATTTTAATCCTTTCTACTTAGCTTCATTCCCTTCTCTTTTTATCTAGCCCAATATTCAAGAACACCAAGAGGATTTCCTTAGCTTACAAGGATCATCATAATTCAAGTAAACCCAATATAATATAAACTTAGATTATTTACCACTTGATTCTCCACCCATTTCACTACCACCTTTCCAATTTAACCTTCTTAATTTAACTTAATTCATTTTCTTACACTCTTGATCATCTTCCTTAAACAACAATATCATTCTACAACATAAATCAATTTCTTAACTACAAGAAGGTTTCCAAAGCATCTAATAACCATTTTAATAACAATAACAACACCAAATGATTCAAGAACATTAAATAGAAGAAAAGATCATAATAACCCCCTTTCAAGTCATTAACCTATTACTCCCATTATATCCTCATTCCTTCAACTTAAACCCTCATCTCCTAACTAAAATCAATTAAATCTCGAATAATCATCTTACTCAAATAACCATTTTAAAAATACAATATACTTTTTCTTTTCATAAAACATTTATTTACACATAAAATGTGCAATATTTAGAAAAGAAGTCATAATAACTTACCTTAGCAATATGAGATGAAACCATGATTTCTCTAGCTTGATGCATTCCCCTCATCTCCACGATCAAGAATGTACAACCGGATCATCAAATGAAGAAGGATTGGATTTATTATGAATTTTGGAAGGAAATAGCTTTGAGTGGAATTTTCCATGGGAAATTCTTTTGAAGGAAGTAAGAGGAAGATGATGAGGGAAATGAAGGAGGATGATGTATGATTGAAGAGAGTAGGGAGGTATGGGAAGAGTAAGAGAAAAGGATGGGAGGTATGGGTAGTGTTGACTTAGGAGGGGAAAAGGAGAGTAAATTAGGGAAGAAGGCCCCCCACACCATACTTCCACAAAAAAACTCTTTCACTCAATTTAAAATAATCCTCCCAACCTATAACATTTTATTTATTCATTTTATTACCATTCCACCCTATCACTTTATTTATTTTCAATTATTTTTATATTTTCCTTTAGAACATTATTTTATTTCCTATCATTTTATCCTAATATAAGAAATCAAGTATATAAAATGAGCACATAATATTAACAATAATATTAAAAGTATATAATATTGTACTAAAACTAGTGCCTAGGGTTAGGGTCATTACACTCACTCCCCCTTAAAGAAAATTCGTCCCGAATTTGACTGTCACTTACCTAAATGTTCAACCCGCCTCGGTTACTTATGTACACCTCAGACTCCAATTCCCAAATAGTCTCTTTAATGTTGTGATTCTTTCCCAAGATTTCTAATTCCATTAACAATACGATATTACAACTTAGTTTTCCAAGAATACCCTACAAATATTTCTAATCCGAATTTTTCACGACCTCAATAAAAATATAAATAATTAAAAGTATTTCAACTTATGTCATCAAATACATTACAATATTACATTTAAAACTTTAAATATTCTATAAGCTGCTCTAAGCCAGTCTATGAGTCAAACCACCAACCTTTCCTAAACTTTAAATGGGTCATCAAACTTTGGTGCCAATTTATCTTAGGCCTTGCTTCACCAACCTCACCCCAACAAATTGGAGATCGATATATTTTTTTTTTTTAATTTTTTTTATTTTTTTTTAATTTTTTTTTATTATTATTATTATTATTTTTTTCCTGAACCACGCCTCATACGGTTTTATCTCAATGCTAGAATGATAACTGCTATTATACGCAAACTCGCTAAGGTTACTTAAACTTCTCAAGTTGAAAGGAAATCCGTCACACAAACATAACCTATTCCTCAAGAATTTGGGTAGTCTTCAAATCTCTTCCTTTCGACTAACTAAATCCTCCAACTCTTAGGATTGGTAATAACTCTCAAAGAAAGCTTCAAAAAGATAAGGTTCCTACTTAAATAACGCAATACAAGTGCAGCTACTCCCGAGTAGAGGATAAGAAAATTTCACTTATCTAAGTTAAATTCCTCGAAGCGTACGCTATCACTTTCACAATTCTCATAATCTCAAAACCAAATCTTCCTTTAATACGCACTTAAAGTTCACAAAGTTCTCACATTCACTAGGTAAGGTAAGGATCAGATTTATAGTTAATCTATTCTCCATTTCTACCAATATGATTCATTCTTATTACATCTTACACCATTGATATCCTTCCGAGTTATCTAAACCAACGATTTTATAGTTCTCGAGAATTCCTTGAAAATTCCTTTGGTAGCACTTTGCCAACCTCAAAGATTAAGGACACAATCCTCATAAGATCCATGGTAACTTCCAAGCTTAAGACTATAGAACCCAAAATTCGAAATCTTCTCGAGCCAACTCACACTAGCTAGGCCTTGCATACAAGGACTCCTCACCGGGAATCATTAACCCAACTCTCAATTGATTTTCATGATCTTTTCGGAACTTAAATTAACAAAGAGATCATCAATCCTAATTACCATAAAGCCATCAAACTAAGGATTACAATTCTGATCATCATACTTAGAATCAACACATGAGATACCTTGAATGGAAACACAATTATCATCTACTCACAACTAACACGTAAAATTTCCGAAAAGACTTCTTATGCAAGTCTAACACATACCAAATATCCTTCACACTTTTAACCCAAACTTTCTGTCTTTAATGCTTATATAACAAGAATACCATATAAAGGTTTATCTATATCAAATACCAATATAATCAATTTAGGTATAGAAAAGGAGACTCACTTCTTATGATAGTCTACCAATGCACAACAACTACTTACCCATCTAGGTCAAGTATATCTCATAATTACACATCGGTAATCATAACACATAAACTGGCAATACGTGCCCAGCTATAACCACATCACCACTGTGGTAAACGAAAGAAGATTCGAGGTATTCTCTCATAAGAGCAGAATTCTCTAACAATAAAACAATTTCTCAAGTAATGTATGCCACATAGAAGCAACATGCTATGCCACACATAATGATATGAAACAAGATCAATAAAATATAACCCCTAACTTCTGAGACAGGGAATTTTACCTCTAGTGACCCCTGAGGGATCTATCTCTCCTGGAACCGAAACACATACTCGACCATAGGCCTTTACTTTACAACACCATTTTACTCTAGACAATATTGCTATTATTAAATCTTTCTTCAAATCCTTTCATGATCATTATAACTTAACTAAAATGGATACATAATTCCCAATAACTTTGAATATCAACCTTACCACATTCATTCCAAAACCACCCTTTCCTGTTTATTTCTAAAGCCCTTTTAATTGACTAACCACTACAATCACCATGTATATCACCTAATACATCATATACTATATAAGACCACAATTCAACAACAACTATACCACTTAGTCAATTTTAAGCATAAAGTTCTCAAATGATACCACATACTGTCTCCAAGTCCTATAACCCTATTACTCTATCTTCCCACATTAAATCATATCTTATTATCACTAGTTGCCATATTCATTCACCCACTACTCAAGTTATTTTTATTATTTTTACACATCACAAGCCACACAACAATATTCTCTCCACCATATATTAACATTTATAATACTCTTTCAATTACCACCTATATTTGATTAAACTATTACTCTACTCATTTCCAAACCCCTTTCTCATATTCTAACCACCAAACAAATTGTCAACTTATCCAAAATCATTTATACGATAATAATAGCATTGTACAACTCATATAACAACAACTTTACATCTTAGCCAACTTAATGAAAAGGAACCCTAAATAATACTACATACTTAAATCATTTTTCTTAACATCAAGATTATACCAAAACTTCACTATACCATATCTCACCTAAATTAACAATTTCAACTCAAGTAAAATGTATTAACTCACTGTAACATTTTCCATATTCAACCCAAGACCATTTGAATTCATCACTAAAATACCATGATTGTGAGGCTACAATTTAAACATCCTTCATTTTCTAGAACTTTTCTTTGGTCATCATTGTTTTCGGGCATTAAAACAAACACGCACTAAACACTCGGCGTCAATTACCACACATTCCCCCTTAGTTTAGACATCTACCCTTGACCTCTAAACTAAGCTCTGATACCAACTGTGAGCACGCCAACCCGGGGCCTAACGCGTGTCCCGAGCTTGAGAAGCTCAAACTAAGAAAACCCATCTTAGATTTTTAAAACTTTTATTTGCCTTTACAAGAAAACCAATTCTCAATTTTCCATAAACAAAAATCAAATAATGATATCTCCACTTGGAGGAATTTAAACAAACACTTTAATAACCATACTTGATTAATTACATTAAAAACCCTAATTAACATTGTTTAGCAAAAGAGTTTTCCTTACAACTTATAAAAGAATAATACTTAAATATGACTCCCGACAACCCACTCATATACCTATCCAGACAAGTTCCAAAAAGCAAGAGTCCAAACTCTTTCCCGGCCTCAAGCTGGTTCGGGTCACTGTTTAAAGCACAATCTAAAGCAGTAAAAGGGAAGGGGTGAGAATAAATCTCAATAAGCTATTATGAATGCAGCAATATGCCAAACAAGATGCAACACATAGCATGGTAGCACATAACACATTATGGAAGCGGTAAACACCTTACGTTACCTCATTTTACCTTTTCCGTCTGAACAATAAGTCGTACAACGTGGGAGTGAAACTCCTCTCTTTGGTGAACTGCCTCCAGCACATTCACCTCTTATAGGACTCATACTCCAGAGATCCATATAAGAAAAGATACCTATATCAGAGTATCCAACAATAATATCGCTACTGTAAAGCTTTAGGCTTAATACAGAAGCATTCCCCCTAATCACCAATCGCAACGGTCTGTAAAGCTTTTTGGGTCAATACAGTCGTTAGCACACCCACTCTGTGGCCACAGAGGGGAACGGTCACAGGTATAATGAACCTTCAATCACTTATAGAACAAATCAATAATTGATTGAATTCCATTATACCCCCGAATATCAACACGTTCAAGCACATAATAGATACTTGAAATAAATCCACAAAAAGGGATAATAATATAACAACATGGTAAAATATACTCATGCTAATCCATATCATAGTGCAACAGTTCATTTAATACACTATGCATAATACCATTAACGAATATGAGTTCAAATAAGGTATCCACATAACCACATAATCCACACCGGGATGCAATATAATCAATATGCCAGATAATCCACAGTGGGATACAACATAACAATACCAAATAATACACACTCGGGATACAATACAACCATATACCAAATAATTCACAATCGGGATACAATACAACCATATACCAAATAATCCACAATCGGGATACAATATATTGGTGTAACATATATACATTACTAACCAACACACTAGTGTGATTATAGTCTCTACACTGTTCAACTAACCACCAAGGTATGGGAGCAAGTAAGGCCACTCTAAACCATAAACCATTCTTACAAAGTCAATACTCAACCTCGAGAAATCATAATAAAAGTGCAAGTCCTACTTCCCAAGTTTGAACCACTTTGGTGAAGTTACAATTCAAGCTTATCAATCATTTCCCGGACAATATTCTATATCACAAGGTCTCTATGAAGGTTCAAGCTCAATGTACTATGTGGGAGTCACAATTTATAAGTGATAAATCAAGCTTACTAAACTAATTCAGGTTCAGCTTTAAAATGAGGTCTGGGGTCTTGGGCGACCGCCCACACCACTTGGGACACCGCCCAAGTGAGTTTCAATTGTATACTAGTTCCTGCCCTCCTGGGCGACCGCACACACCTCTTGGGCGACCGCCAAAGAAGGATTTCAAAGAAGCCAAGTTCTGCCCACATGGGCGGTCGCTCAAGCTCCCATGGGCGACCGCCCAAGGTCATTTCCCAGCAACTCAGATTTTAATCCTTTCTACTTAGCTTCATTCCCTTCTCTTTTTATCTAGCCCAATATTCAAGAACACCAAGAGAATTTCCTTAGCTTACAAGGATCATCATAATTCAAGTAAACCCAATATAATATAAACTTAGATTATTTACCACTTGATTCTCCACCCATTTCACTACCACCTTTCCAATTTAACCTTCTTAATTTAACTTAATTCATTTTCTTACACTCTTGATCATCTTCCTTAAACAACAATATCATTCTACAACATAAATCAATTTCTTAACTACAAGAAGGTTTCCAAAGCATCTAATAACCATTTTAATAACAATAACAACACCAAATGATTCAAGAACATTAAATAGAAGAAAAGATCATAATAACCCCCTTTCAAGTCATTAACCTATTACTCCCATTATATCCTCATTCCTTCAACTTAAACCCTCATCTCCTAACTAAAATCAATTAAATCTTGAATAATCATCTTACTCAAATAACCATTTTAAAAATATAATATACTTTTTCTTTTCATAAAACATTTATTTACACATAAAATGTGCAATATTTAGAAAGAAGTCATAATAACTTACCTTAGCAATATGAGATGAAACCATGATTTCTCTAGCTTGATGCATTCCCCTCATCTCCACGATCAAGAATGTACAACCGGATCATCAAATGAAGAAGGATTGGATTTATTATGAATTTTGGAAGGAAATAGCTTTGAGTGGAATTTTCCATGGGAAATTCTTTTGAAGGAAGTAAGAGGAAGATGATGAGGGAAATGAAGGAGGATGATGTATGATTGAAGAGAGTAGGGAGGTATGGGAAGAGTAAGAGAAAAGGATGGGAGGTATGGGTAGTGTTGACTTAGGAGGGGAAAAGGAGAAAAAAGTAATTAGGGAAGAAGGCCCCCCACACCATACTTCCACAAAAAAACTCTTTCACTCAATTTAAAATAATCCTCCCAACCTATAACATTTTATTTATTCATTTTATTACCATTCCACCCTATCACTTTATTTATTTTCAATTATTTTTATATTTTCCTTTAGAACATTATTTTATTTCCTATCATTTTATCCTAATATAAGAAATCAAGTATATAAAATGAGCACATAATATTAACAATAATATTAAAAGTATATAATATTGTACTAAAACTAGTGCCTAGGGTTAGGGTCATTACAGTATAAGGTTTAGGGTATAGGGTATAGGGTATAAGGTTTAGGGCTTAGGATATAGGGTATAGGGTATAAGGTTTATGGTATAAGGTATATATGATATAGGGTTTAGGGTTTAGGAGACATCAGTACATCAATACCATTGAAAAAGCTGTTAACTTTTTAACAGTTTCTGTTAATTTGTATTCTGTATATTAACTTTTTTTTTCAATTATTTTTTTTTGGATACAGAAGACTATTTTAAACTTTTGTTTACTACATACATTTTTTGCAAAAAATTATATAAAAAAAGCTATGAATTTTGAAAGAAATAAAACTTAACTTTTTTAAACGAAACGAAAGTATATAAAAGAAAAAAGGGACGGTACCCTTAAATTTTGTTGATTAAAATAAAATTACAAAGAGACGGACAACCAACCTTACCCTTTTAATTTTTTAACGGTTTTGGAATAAAAAAGTTATCTTTTTAACAGTTTTTTGAAAAATACGTTAACTTTTTAACGATTTACATTAATTTGTATACTATATATTAATTTTTTTTTCAATTTTTTTTTGGATAAAGAAGACTATTTTAAACCTTTGTTTACTTCATACATTTTTTGCAAAAATTTATATAAAAAAAGTTATGAATTTTGAAAGAAATAAAACTTAACTTCTTTCAAAATTCATAACTTTTTTTATATAACTTTTTGCAAAAAATGTATGTAGTAAACATAGGTCTAAAATAGTCTCCTTTATTCAAAAAAAAAAATTGAAAAAAAAAAGTTAATATTCAGTATACAACTTAACAGAAACTGTTAAAAAGTTAACTGTATTTTCAAAAAAAATTGTTAAAAAGTTAACTATTTTATTCAAAAACTTTTTATGATATATTATTATTAGATAATATTATTTTATATTTTAAATTATTTTTGATATTAATAATTATTTTTACTAATATTATTTTATTATATAATAATTATTAAACCCCAAAACCACAATTTACCCCTTTCTTCTCTCTCTCTCTCTCTTGACCACCACCCCTTTACCCTTCAGCAGCTGATCACGAGGCGGCCGCCGGAGAAAACCGAGGCCGGCGCCTCACCTCCAGCCGTTTGGCCCCAAAATTGCCAAATCTCATGCGGCCGCCTGGCTCAGAATGAAGCTGCCGCCTCACCACCATTACCCCGCCCCCATTTTTTTTCAATTCCCGCCCTTTCCTCTCTCAAATATTTTAACATCGCGCCCCTCCCCTTTTCCCCCTAATTACAACGCCCTTTTACCCTCTTCCTGCTATTGACTTCATTTGAGATTCTCATTTCATTTTCACCTTCCCTGAGTCCCCAACTAATTGATCGTCTTTCTCCGGCCTTAATTCGGTAAAATCTCGAATACCCAATTGCATTTTTGTACTGCGTTTCTCGGTTTCTTATTTAATTTAATGTTGTTAATTGTTTCCTTTATTTACCGTTTGTTGGTGTAGTGTAATGGGAGTTTACGTTTGATCGTCTTTCCCCCCCAAATTAGAACGCAGAGTATAACGAATGTCCACTGTCAATATCGAACGCAGATTAGTTGGATGCTATGAGAGGGTGAGCGCTCTTGCTTTTAACTTCTAGCTGCGTGTTCACAGGTACGTGCTTTCATTGTAGTTGTTCATTCTAATTTTGAAAGTTTACGTTTGGATTGTGAATGTGTACTCCAAGATTTCATACGTTTTGAAATGCTGTCTCTTAGAGGGCCGAATTGGGTTGCTCACATGGTGTTTGATAAAATGTCCCAATGGCAGTGCTATTAAGATTAGTGGTCATATTGGCGCTCAAGTTAAGGCTTGGTAACCAATGTTTTGAAATGATGTTCAATTTTGTGTGTATATATCTAATATTATGTTACACAATTTGTCTTTGTTCTTTAACTATTGAAGGTCTATTTTGTGCCTGTGAGATTATGAAGTTAAATGTGAAAGTAAATGCTGCCACTTCTATTCTCTTAACAATTTATTGCATATTTTTTTCTTAAATTAACTATCTTGTTGATCTTGATTTAATGACTATGGATGCTGCTCTTCCTTTGTCTGTTTACAGTGATAGTGGTAGGTCAAATGGTGGAAGTTTGTTTGTCGGTGGCTTTGTATTGGGAGGAATAGTTGTTGGCACACTTGGTTGCATATACGCATCTAAGGTATTCTTTGACTTGTTAGTCCCCTCCTCTGTTTGCATGTGATGAATCAATGCTCTATTAGGTTCCAGTTATTCTTCTTGTTACTCAATATTGTCACTGATCTTCTTAATATCGAGAGCTCTTTGTGTTTAAAAGACAAATTGCATTTTGCGTGATTCTGAAGTAGTAAGTGCAAATGGGGAAGCTATTAACTTCCATGGTGTACTATGTGACCTTGTAGCAAGGCTTGTTAACCAATGTTTTCTCTATCCACCTAATTACACAAAGCTTTGCCCTGAATAATGTTTTTGTTGATTAGCTTTGTTGATTGTATGGTCTGTACTATGCACCCATGTGACCATTATGCTACTGTGAGGATCTTGGATTAAAAACAAATTTGGATATTTATTTTCGAACGAGCATTTTGTTAATGTGGGGCGCTAGTTTCACATGATGGAACCACCTTATTATCTGTTGACAGCCATCAATGCTTGTCTGCTACACCTTACATCTGTTCTCATCCATGCAGTATCATCTGGACAAATGTTGGATGAACGAAGGGGAGCCACATTGTTTAATCGAGCTTGTATTGGATGCCATGTTGGAGGTGGAAACATAATACAACCCGTGAGTTCCTCTCACCAAGTGATGGAAAATAGGTTTTCTTGCAAAATTATTACTATATTAAATCATCAATAATATATTGTCAATTTGTCAGGGCGCAACACTCTTTCTTAAAGATTTACAAAGGTAATCCTAAAGAAGAATATTTGATTTTCCTTCAAAGGCGACAACTTTCATTTTTGTACTTTTCTTTGTGTTTCATAAAACATCTTATAACTAAATATACACCAAATTGGGCATGTGATGCAACATTTCTAATTACCTTGATGTAACAAGAGGATATTCCCATTACATATATCAAATTAGTAGTTCACTACTGTTGTGCATCTTTGGAATGGATCATTTCTTTTAATTTGGTAAACTAATGGGCATCTGAACAGTGGGAATCACATGTCAGATGAGCTAAAAGAAGTGACCATTAACTGGTTCCAAGTGAAACTTAAGAAAGCATTGATCTGATTGTTCCTACAAGGTTGTTCTAGGCTGCTATGTACTGTTGTGTTTTTCTTTTACTCCATTGTTTCTTGCTCAAATATTTGCTTGCAATTTATTTTTATTTTTTTAGAAATAATCTCTCCATGCTTGGTTTATGTGGTGGGAAGTTCAGTCCTACGAGGTGCTAGAGTGATCATACTCTGTATTTCACCGATAGAGTAACATGGGCAGAAAGATCAAATTAACTGGGTTTCTTTCACTCAAGTGGGCCTGGTAATTGACTTGCATAAACAATGAGATTTGAAGTCTTTAAAATATATCAAGGATAACATCAGGAGGTAAGTTCTTCATCCTTACATCTACTCTCTGCTCATTTGCGAAAATAGTTAATAGTTTGGATTGTCTGAATTTCTTTGTCAATTAAGTATGTGACTGAGATATTGTTTGGGGAAGGCTGTGTGAAAAAAAGAGATAATTCAAAAGAATAAACCTCCTCAATCTATACATTGTTTCATTGCATAACATATATTTTTTGGACTTACATTTTTATATTAACTTTGTAGTTGGAACTTGGAAGTAATGAACCTGTTAGATGCATTCTGCTTTCTCAACATTCACAAATTACTAACCAAATTTGATACTTATTTTTGTTGCAGTTCTTTGTCGGTGGCAACTGGAAGTGTGTAAGTATCTTTTCTTCTCTCTTCAGCTCCTGTTTTTCCACTTTACGAGCACAGTAATTTCGTATCAGCCTATTTCTTTTGTGGTGCAAACTATGGAGTTAAGAACATACAATTAGTCTTTACAAAAGTTAGATCAATTAGTGGTTAGCAGTAGCCTGGCTTAGCCGCCGGGCAGGCACCATTGCTGTTGGTTACTGAAATAACAACGTCCGAATTAGATGGTCCCGAAAAGTATTAGAAGTGGACCTGCAGCTATGATATATTGGTTTGATTCATTAGAATTGATCTAGGGGTAGGCCCTAGCTCTTCTGGATTGCATAAGTAACATCTCTGGCCCCTCATCAATGATCAACCACTTAAAACTACTTTTCTTGGATTGGAAGTGGTTAGGAGCAAGGTCCAAAAGAGATTTGGTGCACGGTTGTCAAGTCGGATACATAATGCCTATCTCTAGTTCGTTACCAAGATTTCTATCATTTTTGTATCATTAATATGTTAACACATATAAATATACATACAAATAATTCTAGTGATAGAAAACATGTGTGTTCATTCAATATTAATACAAGACTTTGTAAATTGACATAAAAAACGATTATCTATATAAATTTAAAAGTGTTTCAATGGGTATAATGTAACCCATTTATATAATATATTTTTATATGCTCCATCTGGTTTTCGGGCATTGCTAGAGGATTATTGATTCTCAAATTTTCTCAAAATGGAAAAAAAAATAACTTAATTATTGTTGGCTAAACATTCACGTTGGGCATGGATCACATAATATACTAGAAGGTACAATATAGTAATTGTATCGTGCATATGCTAGCAGCCTTCTGTTATTGTTTCTAAAGATTTGGTTGTTCAGCTCTTAGAGAAGGCCTTAGTCCTTTTAGAAAAAGTTCTAGACAAGCAAGATTGCACATGCCACTCTGTTTGGTTAAAGAGCATTCATCCATATGATATTTTTTTGTTATACTTCATACATGTTCATGTAATGATTTCAGTTTGCAGCTTTATGCATCATGTTTTCTTCGAACAGTGCAAAGTTGGAGCCTGATGTCGGTCAGTTATTCTTCAACTTCACATTGATTAATTTTGAGATTTTACATGCACACATTTCATTTACTTCAGCGTTTTAGTAGACAACTGTGATAATATCTAAGTTTTGGGCTACCTCTGTATCCCTCCCTTCTTAAGAAGGTAGATATACTTCACTGTCAAGTATTCAATATGGTTGCTTACATTGTGTTGTCTCTTTCTTTGGTCAGTGATGTGAGTGTATAAATACGATTTTGGGAACTGTAGAAGAGGCTCATCGTGCTACAAAAGAGGCTAATCGTGCTATAGAAGAGGCTCGTAAAGGTTATGAGGAAATGCGAGAAAGATTGAATGCAATTGTAATTGATTTTAAAAATTTTGATTTAGGAAATTTTATGACTGTGAATTACATTTTAGTAGTGGTATTTTGACATTATTAATTGATGTATATGACAATTTTTTTAATATAAGGTTATTTATAAGTGTATTTTAGTAGTATTATAATTCATATATATATATATATATATCTATATATATATATATATATATATATATATATATATATATATATATATATATATATATATATATATATATATATACTACAAGAAAAATGTGTTTTAGAGACGGCAAATTCTGTAGCCAAAATGAAGATTCTGTCTCTAAATCGTGTTTAGGGACAGATTTGTTCCGTAGCTAATCCGTGGATGCAGGTTGGTCGCTAAATTGGGTGTCGCTGTTTTGTAGCTAAATTAGAGACGGATATGTCCGTCTCTGAATTAGAGACGGACATCTCCGTCTTTGATTTAGAGACGGGCGTATCCGTCTCTGATTTAGAGACAGGCGTATCCGTCTCTAATTTAGAGACGAACACGTCCGTCTCTAAATTGGAGACGGACACGTCTGTCTCTAAAACAGCTACAAAACAGCGACGCCCAATTTAGCGACAAACCTGCACCCACGGAATAGCTACGGAATAAATCCGTCTCTAAACACGATTTAGCTACGGAATCTTTATTTTAGCTACGGAATTTGCCGTAGCTAAAATCGATTTTCCTTGTAGTGTCATCTCTACCTCCCATCTGCGAACCTTAGCCAACTCATCAGACTTCTGCTTCAAATCAGCAGCAACAGACTCATCCCCATCGGTCTGAAGAGAATAATCTAGTCTAGTGATCTCATCCTGCAGAAAATCTATTTTCCTGTAAATATTGCCAAAAACCTCCCAATTCCACTTCCTCAATTCAGTTCGTAAAACCTGAAACTTTCTATGCAGATGAAATAGGGGAGACCCATAGCAATTCCTGCTCCAAATATCGCGAACAAAACCTTCAAAAGCAGGATGATCCATCCACATCTTCTGAAATTTAAAGGGACACTTGGGCTTAGAAACTGCACACATCCTAACCAACAAAGGAGCATGATCTGATTTCTCTCTTGGCAAATGAATAACTTTGACACTGCCATGCTTCGCAGAAAAAGCCCCATTCAACAAAATCCTATCCAACCTTTGCCATATTCTAGAATGAACCGGAAAATTATTACACCAGGTGAAAATACTCCCTTCATAACCCGCATCAGAGACACCGGCGGAAACCATAAAATTAGAAATCATCAATGCCGGGAAAATCCCATCCGTTACCACCAAGCTTTTCCGTAGGGTCTGCAATGATATTAAAATCACCACCCACCAACCACGGATCGAGGAACATTGCGAAGACAACAGTTTGCACCAATTCATTCCATAAGAACCTTCTCTCCAAACGGTCACATGAGGCATACACAAAAGTAAATAAACCATAATTATCACCATTAACCGAAATCCTGACAGTAATCTGCTGTTTCGAAATCGACACTGTAGTAATATCAAAACCCGTTCTCCATAAAACCCATATATGCCTGTTACTAGGATTTCCATGCAAAAAATGTTGAAAACCCAAATCTTTAGCAATTTTAGGTAGCCTAGAACCAGATATTTTAGGCTCTAAAATCACCAAACACCAAGGACGATGATGCCCAACCAACATATTTAGAGAATCCATGGAACCTGCGTTACCCACCCCTCTCACATTCCATATAAGAACAAACATAATTAATTATTAGAAATGGAGTCATCACCTTTGGCCATGCTGCGAAGCACCCGGTCAGATTCTTCAACAGCTTTCCTATTACCCTTTTTTCCTTTTTTGTTCTTCCCCCTTTTCCTCGAAGATCCAGATGGAAAAAAACCCATTTCCCCTTCCTGGTAAGAAGACTCAGAAGATCCTGCAGAAGCATCTGAACCCGTCTCCTCCGTCTCCACAGACTCAACAGATACTGTTCTCTCCGAATTCACCAAAGAATCCGAAACATGAGAAACAGACCCATTAACATCAGCAGTAGCAGCAAGATCAAGATCCCTTCTTTCAGAACTGACATAAATAGGCTCCGGTGTCCTTTGTTCCGAAGATAGAGGGCTTGGAACAAAGGATGGTTCTTTATTCAAATGACAAATAGGTTGATCACCAACAACCCTCTGATTAGCTTCTTCCTCTGCCCTCCGAATAATGACCTCCTTATCCCAACTTGAACCCCAGAAATATGCTCATCTGATGAAACCTCAGCAGCAGTAGGATTACTAGTTTTATCCCCAACATTATCCATATCAATCTCCTCATCAACCTCCTCCTCTACATCGTCGCCATCCACCAACACATTAAAAGGATTCGAGATGAGCACCTTACCATCATTTTCTTTGGACATCTGCACGGCCTTTGCTAGCGCCTCCCTTTCCTGTTTATCTTGATCTGGTGAAATAACTACCACTGGAACATTTGAAGGATCAACTCCATTATTGCCATTGCTCTTATCCCCGTTATTACCCATCTTGGTATTATTGCCCAAAATCTTAACACCCCCATACTGTAATTGTTGAATGTGAGAAGTTCCCACAACACCTATATTCTCCTCTAGACCCTTGCCCTTCTCAAGATTTTGTCCCCCTCCTTGAAGAGGTACATTCTCCTTTATAATCCCTTGATTTCTACCTCTTCTGTTGACAACTTGCCACTCCATACGAGAGGCATTACCACCCTTAATATTATTCCCCTTATCACCCTTGTCATCTTTTCCATCATCATCACCTTTACCATTATTTATATTCGAAGAAGGTCCCCTGTTACCCATAGGTTTAGTCTTCATTCTCCCCTTTCTGCAAGACTCTTTAAGATGACCCAACAAACCACAACCTTTACAAAAAGCCAAATTACCTTCAAACTCAAGGTCTTGTCTGAAAGCATTCTCCTTTGAGGAACCCAAGAAAACATGATCCGGTAAAGGCTTTGATACATCTACTTCAACACAAATTCTAGCAAAACCGAAATCCGTAAAACCTATAGTTCGTTCATCTGCCTTCACAAATTCCCCAAACATATTCCCAATATTTTCAACAAAAGCATACCAATGTAAAGGAAGGTTAGGCAAACGAACCCATGCAGCAACAATCGGACTATCCACCGTGAAGTCAAAATCCGGAGTCCAGCGGAACGCACGAAAATTAGAGTTTTCAATGACATTCGTATTTTTCGCAAGAGCCAGTTTAAAGTCCTCCTCATTAGATAAATAAATAAGAACATGCCTTGGGTCTAATAACCCCATATTAAACTTACTTTTCAACACTAGTACAGATTGCATCTTAGGAAACGCACCTTAGATAGCGCTTTTAAAAAGCGCTATCTAAGGTGTAAACTTACATAGCGCATCCACATTTTCAAATTTAATAACTAAGACAAAAAATAAAATAAAATAACTAAGATAACGCATAATAAAAAAAACACTATCTTAGTGGAAGCTTACTTAGCGCTTAATAGAAGCGCTATCTTAATTAAACGGTTCTTTAGCTATCTTAATATCTTAATTAAATGTTTCTTTCTATGCTCCCTCCTCCAGTCGTAGCATAGTTTCCGCCTTCTTCTTTGCCGTTCTCTCTCTCTCTCACACACAAACCCCCCTCATTTCACCGTGTTATCCCAGGTTTCATGTGCCAGGGAGGCGATTTCACCGCCGGGGTCGGCTCCGGAGGTGAATCGATCTACGGAAAGAAGTTCGCAGATGAGAACTTCATCAAGAAGCACACCGGTCCAGGATTTTTGTCCATAGCGAACTCCGGACCGGGAACGAACGGGTCACAGTTCTTTATTTGTACCGCCAAGACAAGCTGGTTGGATGGAAATCAAGTCATTTTCGGGCAAGTTGTGCAGGGGATGGATGTTGTTCAGGCGATTGAGAAAGTTGGATCTCAGAGTGGAAGGACCTCGAAGCCTGTTATTATTGCTGATTGCGGTCAGATTGGCTAGATCTGATCGGTTCAGATGCAGCGGCTATTGCAATTTATGGTATGATTTTTCAATTTGGGGTTTTAGGGTTTCAATTTTGGGGGTTACAGCGGTGGTGTTTTATGTCAAATTAGGGTTTCGATTTTGGGGGCTGCCGTTCTCTCTCCTCTCTCCTCTCTCTCTCTTTTATAAGTGAAACAAGATTTACAGGTGCTTTAGTATTTAGAGAAGCTAGTAAGATAAGATTGCCTAATAATTGGTACCTTGTTTGGACTATTTTCACTTACACCAGCTTCATTAATCAGCTAGGGTTTGTTGATTTTTTTTGTTTGTTATTCAATTAGCCGGCGCTGTCGATTGGAAATGTGGGGCAGCTGGCGGTGGATCTGTTGGTATCGTCTTCGAGAGCCGATAGAATCGGTTACCTTGATGATCCAAATGTTCTTCCTTGCGTTGGAAATGATGCTTATAGGCCCACTCCTCAGGAAGACCTTGCTCTCCCTCTTGAAGGTCTGTCGCAATATGCATTTGATTCTATGTTTGACTTTGTTACTCTCTTTGTTTAGCTCAGTGAGTTCTAATTTTATGACTTCTTTAGTAATCATTAAATTAAGGATACATATTGAAAGTTTTCTCTCAATCCTTAGAATATGGCTTTCAAATATGGAGTTGTTGAGTTGCCATATTGCATTTTTGCCTCATTTTTTGTAATGTTACTTGTAGAGGATGCAATCTTGGTTCTCAGTGCTGTAACTCTTATGAATCTTGTGTTTCATGCTGCCTCAACCCTGTCAAGACCTTCTCCCTTATTAAGTTATTAACTCATCTAAAAGTTTAATCTATTAAATAGGGTCTCTGTCTTTGAGGCTACTAATATAAAGTTAGAAGGTATATTAGATGCACATTTAAGTCTACCCTAGAGCCTCAAAAGTACTAACTTAAATAAAATGTGGTTGCTTTTCTCTGTACATTTATTTGGTGTTCACTTTCTATCCTGTTCCTTGTTTATGTCTGCTACATAGATGCATTACACTGATACTTTTTCTCATACATAAGTACAGATTAAATGAAATCATACTTATCGTTAATGATGGTTGATATGCTTGACTTGCTCGCTTCTATTTACTTAGCATCACGACTTGTTGCAACAAACTCATCGATTTCCTGTTTGCATTCTTCATCAGGCTTGTCTTCTTCCAACACCTAAGGGAACATCATGCGGCACTTATGCTAGATGTGTAAATCAGATTTTACAGAGCTTAAGCAGTATGCAGGTGCCTGATGTAGCCTATAAAACTTGAATTGTAATTTATCGTCCACTCTTTATTATACTATGTTCTTATAATACTTTTATTTTGTAGTTGTGGCTTAGGATTCCATTAGAGAAGTCTGACGATGAGGATGATATGGTGAGTTACAATGTTGTGTTGAACATTTCTTGGCGTCATGGGACTCAATGGCTCTTCCCTTGCCTGTCCTTGATTTTTCTCTTGGTTTTCTTGATTTTTCCATTTCATTTTACTTTTGAAGTTCTCTCTCTCTCTCTCTCTCTCTCTCTCTCTCTCTCTCTCTCTCTCTTTCATGTTTTAAATTTATTTAGCTAACATCTCTTGATTTTTGTTGATGGTGTGGACCACTCAAGAAATCTTGAGTCAATTTATTCCATGATGCCTTAATTGAGTTTTCACTGTTTGCGCCTCACATCTTTTAAAATTAAAATTTATTGGCGAATGCTCATCTTGTTGAATTGAACTAAGTTACTGAAGACATTTTCCTGGAAGAAAAGATGATTCTAGATTGGAGGCAAGTACAAACATTACATCTTTGCCAAAGGATATTCATGGTGCTCCTGCTGAAAGATTTATTGTCAAACTTGTTGAAGCCATTGGAAGTTTGAAAACACTGCAGAAAATGGCCTTGTTTTGGTTCAGGGTTATTGAAGAAGTAAGTGAACATATTGGAATGAAAATAAACTTTAGTGTATTTGGTTAGATGGTAAAGTTACTTATGGTTCAACCATTTCTGCTTTAACTAGTAGCTACACTGTAAACAATTATTCGGAGTGCATACACTGAAACATATTTTTATAGAACGGAATTCCCAGAAAAATTAAATGATGTCATACTGGTAGAGTTGCAATTGAGAGTGTTGTTTCTGTATAGTTGGTAGGTGACTTAGTTTGCTTCTTTATTGATTAAAACTGTTTAATCATGATGTTATTGATAGCATTTGAAATAGGATCAGATATTTTCTTTGATCTTGCTAATTCTTTGAGAACCTAGTTTCCTAGGAGATGGTTAACTACTATGTGCACCGGAATATTCGTTCTTCTAAAAGGCTACCTCATTTTCCTACAAATACAAATAAAGCTAGTCAACTCTTTTCAGCTTTTTTCCAGGATAACACTGTATCTGGTTGTGGGTGCCTTAGAGCGATTCTCTTAGTGTTGGTGCTAGGTGTTCTCAACTCCTCTCTGAAATGCAGGCTTTCAAGGTACAATACTACTAAATTGGGTTAAATTGGCCTTTTTGCAATGTGTTGTGAAAAATGTTCAATACTGGCTGACACTCAGCATCGTATGGAGCCTAATTTTGCTTAGACCACCTATTCGAGATGTCTACCTGATGATTGTTCTACAGGTATAATCTTCTTATAGTTATGAGATCCTTCAAATTATAAAGGGAATTTCCCCCAGTAGAGATGAAATAAAAATTCGTACACTTAAGATAATATTGGCCACTTGGCGTGGACCAAAGTAATCGCTGCCAATCAAGATGATCCCTTCATGCCAATATAGTTTACCTGTTATCCACCTTGACCTTAAAATTCTGACTTATCTCTCTTTTTTGTCCTCTACAGAGTACAGTTCATCACTTGGAGGAAGTGCGCATGAAGGCAATTCGTCTGGTATAACTTGGACAACTCATTTGTACTTGATGGGATTGTGCTCTTATTTTACAGGTCTTAACATCGTTACCTTTTGCAGGTAGCTAACAAGCTTTATCCTATACCATCAATCTCTCCACAAATTGAAGATTTTGCAAAGGAAACACTATTGTCTTCTATGAACTATAATCTAAACATAGCAAAGCCTGGTGCTGATGGATCCAATACTGCAATGGAGAAGGTATTTGTTTTCGATTACGAAAACTGAAAATTTGTGATTGCTGTCAGTCATTCATTTGTACTTCAGTATACTCCCTCCGTCCCACTTCACTTGAAAAAGTCAAACTGTGCACATAGGTTGGGGACGGAGGGAGTACACATTTTCTACCGAAGTTGATGCGATTGAACTATAAAATGATACCTAGGTTGTAAGGTTTCTCTTCTTTCCAGTTCTTAGTTTTTTTGTGCAACAAAATCTTGGCTTTCCATATAAACGACGAAATAAATATTTTATCTGTTTGCCCATTACTGCTATTATTTTCTGTTCTGCAGGTTCATCGTGTAACCATGCATCGGGTCTGCACAAAGGCAAAGCATTCTTTCACATTCTTGGGCACAAGTGCAGTAACTATAATTCATTCAATACCCGTACAATTACAGCAACAGACGATCAGCAGTGACCTTGTGTAGTTGATAGATTCTTTTAAAACTATAGTAATTAGATTAAACTGAACTTCCCCTCCCCCCTCCCTCTTTGTCTATATAGTTTAGGATTTTGGGTCTTCAAAATTCTTTGGAATGATTGTTAGTGTCTATTAACTCTTTTGGATGATTGTAAGAATTATTGTTGAAGAATAAATGAAAGGTTGTTTATTATTGTTGAATGGGATAATTGTTAGTTTCTATTATTTTTAATATAATTTAAAATAGGTACAGCCAAAAAAAAATGAAATTTAACTTGTGTAGCGCTTACTTGCATAGCGCTTTTTAAAAGCGCTATGCAAGTTGATTTCAAAAAAAATAAAAAAGTGCTTAATAGCACTTTTTAAAAGCGCTATCTAAGTTCGAGAGCTTATGTAGCGCATAAAAAACGCTGTGTAAGTTGATTTTTTCGAAATAAAAAAAGTGCTTAGACAGCGCTTTTTAAAAGCGCTATCTAAGTTTGGGAGCTTAGATAGCGCTTATAAAAGCGCTATGCTAACTTGCATAGCGCTAGCTTAGATAGCGCTTATAAGCGCTATCTAAGCTAAAAAAAAAGCGCTATCTAAGCTCAAATCTGTACTAGTGCAATCCCCAATTCGCAAAAATATGATCATGAATGAGTTTTAATTGAGGTCTACCTGAAGAGAATTTAAGAACCATCGTATACTTTAAGCAATTAGCAGCAGCTTGAATCTCACTCTCCGGAACGATCAAAGCATGCGAACTACCAATACGAGCCGCAGTCCTTTGAGCAACATGAAGTTCCTTAAAAGGATTAAGAAACTCGCCAGACACACCACGATCACCTTTGACAGCGGCTGCGTAAGATACTTTTGCACCAACCGTATTAGGGTTTGATGCATCCAACATAGCTGATGAAGCGTTCACAATTCCATCACCACCAACTCGCCTATCCTCCCCACCACCTGTGGGAGGTTCTCCACCACCATGCACCGCCGGCATGGTAAAAACAGGCCAAAGAGATGGCCAAAATTCGCTGCTCCAACAAAATCTTCACAGATCTCGTTACAGCTCCAACCAGTCCCAGAAAAACTCAATTTCCCGATTCGTTAACCGTTGGATCGAGCTCAAACTTCCAGGGATTGTTCGCAACACCTAGGCGCTTAATTTCAACGATTGGATCGAGCAAAATATTCCTGGTGAAGGAGCTATGAACCTCGCAGTCAGGCAGAAAATTCTCTAGGGTTTTTCTCCTTTTCTAAAATTATCCCATTTAGGGTTTAGGGTTTAGGGGTTAGGGTTTAGGGGTTAGGGTATAGGGTTTAGGGGTTAGAGGTTAGGGTTTAGGGTTTAGGGTTTAGGGGTTAGGGTATAGGGTATAGGGTATAGGGTTTAGGGTTTAGGGTTTAGGGTTTAGGGGTTAGGTATAGGGTATAATGTAAAAGGGTTAGGGTATAGGGTATAGGGTATAGAATTTAGGATTTAGGGTATAGGGTTTAGGGTTTAGGGTTTAGGGTATAGGGTTTAAGGTTTAGGGGTTAGGGTATACTCCCTCCGTCCCATTAGTATTAGCACAAACACTGTTTGCGCGGGAATTAAGGAATATGATATTTTAATAAAATGTTGTGAGTGTAAAAGAATGAGTCGAGAGAGAATGAGTGGAGGGTGTAATAAATTATAATGGTGTTGTGAGTATTAAAATAATGTAGGAGAGAGAATGAGTGGGGTTGGGTGAATATTTTATTAATATAAAGTTTCCTTTTTGGGAGTGTGCGGATATTAGCGGGACGCCCAAAAAGGAAAGTGTGCTAATATTAGCGGGACGGAGGGAGTAGGGTTTAGGGTTTAGGGTATAGGGTATAGGGTTTAGGGTTTAGGGTATAGGGTTTAGGGTTTAGGGTTTAGAGTTTAGGGGTTAGGGTTCAAGGTATAGGGTTTGGGGTTTAAATCCTAAATCATATACCCTATACCCTAAGCCCTATACCCTAAACCCTATATCTTAACCCCTAAACCCTAACCCCTAAACCCTAAACCCTAAACCCTAAACCCTAAACCCTAACCCCTAAACCCTAAATCATATACCCTATACCCTAAACCTTAAACCCTATACCCTAACCCCTAAACCCTATACCCTAACCCCTAAACCAAACCAAACCAATCGAGCTTATACCCAGAGCGCTATCTGTGGGCGATTTTGGCGATTGAAGGTGCGATCAGTGCGTGTAACGCAATTCCGGCCAAATTTCGCCGGAGATGGCGAAACCACCTGACATTAACAACCAATCGAGCTTCCCCAACCTACATTCCACTCAATCACCGAAGGAATTAACAAATAACAGAGCACAATTGGAGAATTCGAGTTCGACGCAAATGGCGAAGTTGAATTTCGCACGAGCTGTTCAAGGTGAATCTCAAACCTTCAATGGAGTAAAAGGAGTGTTAGGTTATGCTCGCCTACCTCCTAGGAGAAAGACAAGAGTCGAAAATAAACCAGCTGTGTTGTTTTCAAATCTGGAGTTAGCTGATGCCAATTCTCGCCTTCGACATTCCATGGTTCTGAAGTTTTCCTCAGGTAGGCCTACATTACAACAAATTAATGATCATATTAAGCAGAATTGGTGTTTGAATGATAAGTTTGTTGTGAGTCTAATTGATCCTCGGCACATTGGAGTTTATATCAGTAATGAAGATGATCTTAAACTTGCTCTGTCGAAGGAGTCTCATATGATCAATAAGTGCATGTATAGAGCTTTTAGGTGGACTCCTGACTTTGATTTGAAAGTAGAAAATCCTGTAGTTGCTGTTTGGATAAGGCTGCCTGGAATTCCTTGGCCATTTTACAATGGTGCTCTCTTGGAATGCATCGGAAATGAAATAGGACAGTTTCTAAGGGTAGATAACAGGACATTGGGCTTGACAAATCAACTTTATGCAAGACTATGTGTAGAGGTTGATGTGTCTAAGCCTCTTGAGACTGAAATCTGGATTGGAGAGTCAAAAGAAAATGGATTCTGGCAGAAAATTCAGTATGAAGGCAATATAGCCTACTGCAGTGGATGTGGTTTATTAGGACACTCAATTGGCATATGCAGGAAGGCAAATGGGAGAAATCCTTTTGTGAAAAATAAGTGGTCAATAGATAAACAGGAAAAGAAAGAGGGAAAGAAGACAGTGGTAGAGGATGATGGTAATAAACATGAGATGAGGGTGAAACAAGTATGGAACAAAATAGAAAAGAAAGGAAATGATGGTGCTACTACTAGCAAGCCTATGGTTTCTGATAGTGATATGGCAGGGGATATAGAGGAAGGGGAAATAGAGAAAATCAGAAATGAGCAAGAGTATGATGGGGAAATGAGATCAACATCAGCAGCAGCGAGATTTGAAACTACTATGGGCAAGGATTATGTTAAGGTTAATGAGCAGGCAGGGGATAAAGGGGAAAATACAAATGAGGCTGATAAGAAAGATGGAAATAACATAGAGGAAGTTGGGAAAAGGAGCTGTGGGGATATGGAACAGGTTCAATTGAACACAAAAGGGCCTGTAATGACGGAGGCTGAGCATTTGCAGGATATGCTTTCTGATGAATCAGAAAGGATCCTTTTTTTGCAAAAATATGATAAGGAAATGGATGAATCAATAAACACAAAGGGTTTGCAGCAGAGTAAACAGTTCAATCAACAGAAAAGTGGGAGGAAAGATTTTGATGTTTGTACTCTGAATAAAGCAAATTCTTGGCATACTAGTAACACATTTGGGATGTTGTCTGATTATGGCATATCAGAGGAGGAAAATGAAAGCACAAAGAAAAATCAAAATGAGGAAGAGGATGAAGAATATCAAATCCCAATCACAAGGAATATGAAGAAGAAAAATAAAGCTAATCCTCAAGCAAAAAAAGGTAGATCAAAAGGTTTGGGAAAGTTAAACAAATTGTGATAATGGCTGATTCTATATGGAAAGTTAAACATCATATTCATCTCCTGTTAATGGAATCAATGAATCATATGTTGATTGGTGTGGTTATTGATTTTTATAAACTGGTCTCAGTTGGTCCAGTTCAAACTGGTTTTTGGTTGGCTGAGAATTCTAATGGTTCAACAAAGTTTCAGCATTTCAGATCTGAATTTGGTCAAATGGAATATGGTTACTTGGCTCAGTTTGCTAGTTTCAGTGTTCAATTTCATGCTTCCAGGTTGATTTTGATCCATTCAGTTTCATGCTTCCATGCAGTTTTCTGGCAGCAGTTTACTGATGTTTCGCAGCATTGGGTTTTGTTGTTTGATTTGTCTTGCTTTAATACTCCTATGGAATACTTGTGGTATATATGGCTGTTGGAAAGTTCTCATAAGAGCCTAACCAACAGAGGTTCAAATCTGATGTTTCATTGGGTTTTGCTAGATGATTATTGGCAGCATTTAGTGATTTTGTTGGAGTTAGTTTCCAATTATATGGAAATTTGGTTTATGTGGTCTTCAATGGTCAGCAATGGTTCAGGCATAATCTACTCAGAGGTAATTTTGGGTTATTGGCAGCAAGTGTAGTTTTGGTATATTGAGCATGGGTACAGGATTTATTTTGCTGGTTTTTGGCAGCCTTTGTTTATGTTTTACAGAGATTATATTTGGTTGATTGCTGAGAATTGTGGGAATGCTATAGCAGCTTTAATCATTGTTCATAATCTGAGTTGGCTGTTGGCTATGTTGGCTGAGGTTTTGAAGGCTATTGAAATTGCTTTGGCCAAAGGCATGTTGACAGAGATTATAGTTGCAGTTGGGAATATTGGTATAACTTCGACAAATATCATTTTGGATTATACTCATAGAGTAGATAGTAATAGAGATAGGCCTAGATGGTTAGGATATGTCATTGTAATAGATAGTTTTGAGGTCCGGCTCCATCTCTCTCATGAAGTGATTGGTTGTCCCCCTCGTGTAATCATTTTTTGTTATTAATAAAATCCCCCAGGTACCGTCCTGGTTACCAAAAAAAAAAAAAAAAAAAAAAAAAAAAAAAACCCTAAACCCTAAACTCTAACCCCTAAACCCTATACTCTAACCCCTAAACCCTAAATCATATACCCTAAACCCTAAACCCTATACCCTAAACCCTATACCCCTAACTCTGAATCCTAAACCTTAAACCCTATACCTTATACCCTAAACCCTAAACCCTAACCCCTAAACTCTAGGCCCTAAACCCTAAACCCAAACCCCTAAACCCTAAACCCTATACCCTATACCCTAAACTCTATACCCTATACCATAAACCCTAAACCCTATACCCTAACCCCTAAACCCTAAATCCTAAACCCTAAACCCTAAATCCTATACCCTATACCCTAAATCCTATACCCTATACCATAAACCCTAAACTCTAAACCCTAAACCCTATACCCTTATACATTATTAAATTATTATTAATAAATTTAAAATAATTAAATTAATGAGTATTATTATTAATTAATAACATTATTATTTTTGATATTATGTATTATTACTAGATATTATTAATTATTCAATAATAATTACTAATATATTCAATTATATAATTGAATAATTAACAATAACATCATTATTAGTCTTATTATTAAGTATTATTACTAATTACTATTTTCTTTAAAGATAAAATTATTGTTATTGTTAATAAGTATTTTTTTTATAATTTATTAATATCAATTATAACTTAGGTATATTAATATTTCTTAGAAGTTTAAATTATTAAATTATTATTAATAAATTTAAAATAATTAAATTAATGAATATTATTATTAATTAAATAACATCATTATTAGTCTTATTATTAAGTATTATTACTAATTATATGATAATGCTATTATTCTTGATATTAGGCATACTAATATAACCAAAATTTTGGGTAAATCAAATAAAAGCTTGTAAATATTTTAGATAACTTTTTGTAAATTTCAGTAACAAAAAAAATCTAAAATATTTTTTCCTGTTCAATAAAAAATAATAAAAATTACTAATATTATTAATACGATTATTAATATTATTACTGTAGTAGGATAAAAAAATCAAAAATATTTTGTAAAAATATTTTTTGCTATTCAATAAAAAATAATAAAAAATAATAAAAAAATAATAAAAATTACTAGTTATTATTAATAATTAATATTAATATTAATATTAATTAATTAATTAATTAATTATATAATTAATAATTTATTAATAAATATTATTAATAATAAATATTATTATTCTTAATATTAGACATAAATATTTTAGTTAGTGTATAATATAGTGTGAAATAAATATAAGTACGTGTGATGTGGCATTGTTTGATTGGATTTTAAAATTTCACGCGGATTATGGGCCAAAGCAAGATCCGACCATTCATAACATTAAATCAAACGGTCCAAAATCATTTAAACAAACACAATCTTTCCCTCTCCCTATTTCTCTCTCTCTCTCCTCTCTTCAATTTCATTTACGGTCCTGAAGCAAGAACCGCCGTTCTCTCTCTCTCTCATTTCCCAGCTCCTTCACCGTCCCTTCAGAGCCTCTGCCGTCGCCGGAGCAGCTACTGGCCTACTGATACCTTCGCCCTCCGTCACTCTCTCTATTTCTCTCCCTTCAACAAACCTATTATCTCTTCACCTTACGCCGCCACCACTACCGTCACCTCTCGCCGCCGTCACCCTCCGCCCTCCATCACTCTCTCTCTTTCTCCATTTGTAGTCTCTGTCGAACCTCGGTAGGAGCCAATCGAGGAGAAGGTGGAGAAGCAGCGGCAGATCCGGCATTAAATCAATCTTTAACAGAAAATTGGGTTCGGTTTTTTAGTTTCTATTTTTCGATTTGATTGATTTTCGATTGTTTTCTTTGTTTGATCTGTTTTTCAATTTGTTTTCCATTGTTGGGTTTGGTTTTTTGGTGGTGAATCTGGCGATGGTGGCGAATCTGGTGTGGTGGCGCCGGTGATGGTGGCGCCGGTGATTGAGACGGTGGTAGGGTTGCTGGTGGTTAGACGGTGGTGTGTTGCTGGTGGTTAGACGGCACCGATGAGGTTGCTTTTGGTGAACCGTGGAAGTTTGTGAGGATTGTTTGAGTATAAAGGAAGTTTAGGGACCAAAGTGTAATTATGAAATATCAAGGACTTATTTGAGATTAATAAAAATTAAGGGACTGATTTGAGAATAAGAAAAATTAAGGGACTGATTTAATATATATTTAAAAATATATATTAATATATTTTAAATATATATATATATATATATATATATATTTAAAATATATTAATATATATTTTTAAATATATATATAATTTTTTTAAAAAAAAATATCAATTTAGCTGCAGAAATATTCGTCGCTAAAATGGTTCGAAAATAAAACGAGAATTTAAATAGAGACGGAAAATCTGTCGCTAATCCGTAGACGGTCATATCTGTAGCTAATTTAGAGACGGACATATCTGTCTCTAATTTAGAGACTGACATATCTGTCTCTAATTTAGAGACGGCCATATCTGTCTCTAAATTAGAGACGGACACATCCGTCTCTAAATTAGCTACAAAACAGCGACGCCCAATTTAGCGACGAACCTGCACCCACGGAATAGCTACGGAATAAATCCGTAGCTAAACACGATTTAGCTACGGAATCTTCATTTTAGCTACGGAATTTGCCGTAGCTAAATCCGTTTTTCCTTGTAGTGTTTACATATAAATCTAATGAAAGTACTATTTTCACCCTTAAAAAAATAGATAATCATTTTTGTTAATAATTTAAAATAAAATTATAAATTTTTGAATGAGGTGACATTTCACATTGAGTGGCAGCAATAAAATAATAATATAATAATAACAAAAGTAGCAATAACCCATTAACCCACCTAGTTGATGATATCATATATGTGGACTGTACTTGAAAAATAATGATTCCCACTAATAAATAATTATACTAAACAATAATAAAATTATTATTATTATTATTATTATTATTATTATTATTATTATTATTATTATTATTATTATTATTATTATTATTATTATTATTATTATTATTATTATTATTATTTCAACCAAAAACTACATATATTATTAGTGATCACAATAATATATGTGACCCCGTATGTACTATGGAGGTATTGTACTACTTTTCTAAATAAATGTCCAAATTTTATTTAGAAAATATTGTAATAGTATACTTTTTATATAATTAAATGTTCGAAAATATATGTTTAGCCATTTTAGGTGTTTCATGATAAATGATTATTTTATAGTCATTTATAATATTTTTATTACATTATTTACTTTAAATTTAGTGTCAATTAAGTATAAATTAGCTTATTTTATTTTATATCTACGATTTTATGCTTGGTTGGTATTTTGTGTAAATATACAAGCTTTAGGTTCATATTTTGAAGTACAAGGGGCTTAAAGTAAATATATGGAAGTAGAAGGGTCAAAGCTGAAAAATGCAGAAAATCAGTCCAAGGCAGCTGTCGCTCGGCCGAGCACCCCCTGATCAGCCAAATTATGCCTTTCCTGAAGAGATGCAACCCTCAGCCAAATTGTCTATATAAAGGGGCCTTGTACTCAGTTTTAGATATCTGAAACATAGGAGAATACACACATAAATATATTAAAGTACTCTAGGAATTTATACACAATATTCAAAGATTCATTGATTGTTCTTTGAGTTATTTTTGATGATTGAAGCAATAAATCCCTGAAGTTTACTTTCAGCCTCTGTTTCTCTACTAACATAAGTCTTTCTATTCCTATCTTCAAATCATTATATCTTTATGCTTGTTTTAGTTATGGGTTTTGACTAATCCCCCAAGTTCTTGGAGTTGGAAACTCACCACGTTTATTCATCATTTCTTAATCATGCCATATCTCTTCATCTTAACAATTCTTTCATATCAAACTTAAAAGACTTACATTTTAGAGACGTCCAACTTGTATGATTCTAGTTAATCGAGAGAAGAACGTAGCTGTGAATCTCGATTAACAGAACCATATGAATTGAACTAGGTTACATTAATCACGAGATTAATTTAATGGCCTAGGAATGTTCTTTGAATGGAAAGTACATGGATTTTATAAACATTAATGAATTCTTATTAATTATGAGTTATCGAGAGATCTAGCATACTTAGTGAATAATACAAATCTACTTGCTTGATCGTGAGAAGTAGTATAGGCTCAATGTACCATCCTTGATTGTGATGAATTTTTTTATTCAAAGGCATGGTTATTTGATGAATAAATGATTGTTCGAGTCCCAACCCCGAGAATACCTTCATCTTATAAGAAGTTCAATTAAAGTAATATGTGCATGTTTCTAGTATTTTCACAAATCAAAACATATTTCCCCCACTCTTATTTCTATAATTTATATAAAAACAAATATTTTTCTAAGTAAACCATGTCTCTATGAGATCAACCCGTACTTGCACTTGCTATACTATTATAACCCGCACACTTGCGGTATAATAAGAACCGTTAGATTTTGAAACAACAGGTTTTAGGCGCGTTTGCCGGGGACAACAATTTACTTTTTTTTTTTTATATTTGTCTTTACTACATATTTTTTTATTTATTTTTGTTAAATATTCTTTCCGAATATTTGTTGCGTTTAATTTTTTTTCTTAAGTATTCTTTGAAGTTTAAGAAAAGAACTCGGGTCTCCTTGATAATTTCGATCCGGAACTCGAAAGAACTTTCAACGAAAGATTAAGAAAATTCAAAGAAGTGCTAGATCAACAAATGGCGGAAGAAGAACCCGCAACACCACCTAGAACCCCAAGGGACTTCGTTAACCCGAGTACCCCGGGAACTAGATCACCTATAGTTGTGCCGAACGCTAATGCAGTCAATTTTGAGATAAAGCCGTAACTACTTCATATGGTTATGAATAACCAATAGAGAGGATCAGCTTTCGAAGACCCCCATCTCCATGTTCAAACATTTTTGGAGTACTGTGATACCACCCGCATTTAAGGTGTCACATTGAAAGCTAAGAATGCGCCTTTTCCCCTTTTCTCTAAAGGACAAGGCAAAACAGTGGCTGAACTCGATCCCCCAAAATTCCTTGACAACATGGGACCAAGTTCAATAAGTTTTCCTATGGCCTTTCTTCCCTCATAGTAAGACCGCCCAAATCTGTACTAAAATTACAAATTTCAGTCAAACGGGAAGCGAGTCACTTTATGACGCTTGGGAGCGATTCAAAGAGTTCCTAAGGATGTGCCCTCACCACGGGCTTGAAAAGTGGTTAATTGTTCATACTTTCTACAATGGTCTCACATTTAAACCAAGATAGACCATAGACACTGCTGCAGGAGGAGCACTTATGAACAAGACGGTGGATGAGGCATATGATCTCATCGAGAACATAGCCTTAAACCACTATCAATGGTCGAATGAAAGGAAGCAACCGCAAGGGACTCTAGCTAAGTACAATGTTGATAATGTTAATCTCCTTTCATCAAAGGTTGATATGATTTTGAAAAAAATTGAAAATCTTAACGTCAATCTCGTGAACAACATTAACATTGTTTGTGAACTATGTGGGTCAAACTCACATATTACGGAAAGTTTTGAACTACTTGACACTACTTCTAGTGAGCAAGTAAATTTTGTAAATTCTTTTGGACAAAAAGGGGGTATGTATTCAAACACATACAATCCCGAGTGGACAAAAAGGGGGTATGGACTTTATAGTTGAAAATAAGATTGCTCAAGAGAAGACCAATAACGAATTTAGGGAATGCTTCAAATTATTAAATGCTAGATTTGATAATCTTGCCGCCTATAACAACATGCTAGAAAACCAAAAAACTCAACAAACCGGCACCTCGCATAGACCACATGGGAGTTTTCCCGGTCAACTGTAAAGGCTCGACGAGCATGCTAAGGAGGTAGTAACTAGGAGTGGAAAAGAACTTGTAAATCCCCTCCTAAAGATAGTAGCATTCCTAATGATGAAAATATTAGTCCAACCCCATTAATGGTTTAGACTAATGAAGAAGTCAAAAAGGGGACGGAATCCCCTAAGGTTTCTAGAAATTTTGACCCGCCAATACCATACCCTCAAAGGTTGATAAAGACAAAACTTGACAAATAATTTGCAAAATTTTTAGAAGTTTTAAAATCAATTTACATCAATATACCTTTTACTGATGCTTTGCAACAAATACCATCTTATGCTAATTTTTTAAAAGACATCCTTTCTAACAAAATGAAGCTAGAAAAGTATGAGACCGTTGCATTGACGGAAGATGTAAGTGCCGTTTTACAAAGAAAGTTACCTCCAAAATTAAAAGATCCCAACACTTTCTCTATTCCTTGCAACATAGGTAAATTTGATGTAAATAATGCCATGTTAGATCTAGGGGCAAGTGTAAGCCTCATTCCTCTTCCAGTTAGTAAGAAAATATGTGTGGGAATTAAAACCCACCACCGTATCTTTACAATTAACGGATCGCTCCATTAAATACCAGTGGGTATTATGAAAGATGTCCCTTGTCGGATTGGGAAATTAATCATCCTGGTCGACTTTGTAATTCTTGAGATGGAAGACGACCATCACATTCCCATAATTCTAGGTAGACCATTTCTTGCAACCACCGGGGCAATAACTGATGTTAAAAATGGTAACCTATCATTGAACGTAGGGAATGAAAAAGTAGAATTTAATTTGTCTAAATTAATGAGGAGTCCTAATCTTGAGAACCCTTGATTAGGTATTAACATGTTAGAATCAATAAGCAAGGGGGGAAAATTCCCAATCTAAAGACCCGCTAGAAAAAAGTCTTATAGATTGAAAAAGAACGTTGCATGTTGAAGACGATGATGATATTAAAAATTATACGATGTTTTTAGATGCTAACCATGCAGCGATGTTTAGTGACGAAACTAAATTTGAAAAGTTGGAGGCTAAAGCGGAGCCATCCAACAAAGAAAAGGAGGTAAATAAGGCGCCTCAGGTTGAATTAAAACCTCTTCCTCCAAATCTAAGGTATGTATTTCTTGGACCTAATTCTACCTACCCTGTGATTATTAATGCAAGTTTAAGTCCTCTTGAGACTGGAAGTTATTAAGAGAACTTAGATTGCACCAAAAAGCCATTGGGTATACAATTGATGACTTAAAAGGAATTCACCCTAAGATTTGCATGCATAGGATTGACTTAGAGGAGGATCATAAAACCTCCATAGAACACCAAAGAAGGCTTAATCCTAATATGAAAGAGGTAGCTAAAAAAGAAGTTCTTAAGTTACTTGACGCGGGTGTTATCTATCCAATCTCGGATAGTAAGTGGGTTAGCCCCATTCAAGTAGTCCCTAAAAAGGGAGAAATGATGGTCATTCAGAATGATAGGGATGAATTAATCCCAATTAGGACCATCACGAGATGGTGTATGAGCATTGATTACAGAAAATTAAACAAAGGCACCCGAAAAGATCATTTTTCCCTTCCCTTGATAGTTCAAATATTAGAAAGGTTAGCAAAGCACTCTCATTTTTGTTACTTGGACGGGTATTCGGATTTTTTCAACTACCTATCCATCCAAATGACCAAGAAAAAACAACTTTTACTTGTCCATATAGCACTTTCGCTTATAGGAGAATGCCGTTTGGACTTTGCAATGCTCCCGCCACCTTTCAACGTTGTATGATGGCCATATTTTCAGATTTTACAGAAAATATAATGGAAGTATTTATGGATGACTTTTCTGTTTATGGTTCCTCTTTTGATGAATGTTTGAAAAGTTTGTCAATAGTTTTACAAAGATGCGAAGAGGTAAACCTTGTGCTTAACTGGGAAAAATGTCATTTTATGGTCAACGAGGGAATAGTTTTAGGACACATGGTATCCGAAGAATGGATTGAAGTAGATAGAGCCAAGGTTGAAGTTATTGAAAAATTACCTCTACCCACAAATTTACTAATTTACTAATGAAAGATGCTCCATTTGTGTTCGATAGTTTTTGTCTTGAAGTTTTCAACAGGTTAAAGGAAGCATTGGTATCCGCTCCTATCGTACAACCACCCGATTAGGACGTCCCTTTCGAAATAATGTGCGATGCAAGTGACTATGCAGTGGGAGCAGTTTTGGGACATCGTAAAGACAAGAAGACGCATGGAATATATTATAATAGTCAAACATTAGATGAAACAAAAGTCAATTATGCCACCACAGAAAAAGAGTTATTGGTCGTGGTATTTGCAATCGACAAGTTCCTGTCATATTTGTTGGGAACGAAGGTGATTGTGTACACGGACCACGCTGCAATAAGGTACTTATTAGCAAAGAACGATGCCAAACCAAGACTCATAAGATGGATCCTTCTTCTCTAAGAATTTGACTTAGAGTTCCATGACAAGAAGGGGACAGAGAATTTAGTAGCGGATCATTTGTCCCGTCTCCCCAAAAATTTAGAAGTTTCCGATAAGGAAGAACTTCCTATTGACAATTCATTCTCGGATGATCATCTACTTGCCATAAGCAATGTCGAAACCCCTTGGTTTGCAGACATTGTAAATTACTTGGCATGTAGAATTCTTCCTCCAGAAATGAGCTATCAACAAAGGAAGAAATTCTTCTCGAAAATTAAAAACTATTTTTGGGAGGATTCGCTCCTCTTCAAACAACACACAGACGGAATCATTAGGCGGTGTGTGCCTAATGAGAAGGTGAATGACATTCTTCATCATTGTCACTCTTCTCCTTATAGCAGGCATGCAAGCACATCCAAAACCGCCTCCAAAGTTCTTCAATCAGGTTTTTAATGGCCCACACTACTCAAGAATTTTCGAAATTTTGTTCTTACTTGTGATCGTTGCCAACAAACCGAAAACATCTCAAGAAGGAATGAAATGCCTCTTAACAACATTTTAGAGGTCGAGATCTTCGATGTTTGGGGCATAGATTTCATGGGGCCATTTCCATCATCTTACAACAACAAATACATATTGGTAGCAGTGGATTATGTGTCAAAATGGGTAGAATCCATAGCGTCTCCAATGAACGACTCAAAAGTCGTTATGAAACTCTTCAAAAACATCATCTTCCCAAGATTCGGGGTGCCAACGGTAGTAATAAGCGATAGTGGTTCACACTTCTCACATCGCCAATTTGAGGCTCTTTTAAGAAAATATGGTGTCCATGATAAAACGGGCACCAGTTATCATCCTCAAACAAGATGACAAGTGGAGGTATTGAACCGGGAAATTAAATGGATCTTGGAAAAGACAGTCACTTGTTCAAGGAAGGATTGGTCAATCAAGTTGAACGATGCTTTCTGGGCTTATTGCACTGCTTTCAAAACACCCATCGGAACCACTCCTTTCCGTTTAGTGTATGGGAAGCCATGTCATTTACCGGTGGAGCTTGAACACAAGGTATTGGGCAATTAAGGCCCTAAACTATTATTTGGAAAATGCCAGTGAAAAGCGAAGGTTGCAATTACAAGAACTTGAAGAACTCCGATACGAAGCATATGAAAGTGCCAAACTATATAAGGAAAGAACAAAGAAATGACAAGATGCACACATTATATGAAGGGAGTTTAAAGAAGGAGTTATGGTATTACTCTACAACTCCCGGTTAAAACTATACAGAGAAGTTAAAATCAAGATGGACGGGCCCGTACAAAGTCTGTAAGGTATATCTATACGGGGCCATCATTATTTGGAGCAAGATAAAAGGTGAATTTAAGGTCAACGGATAAAGACTAAAGCACTACATGACTGGGGATCCAATTGGAGTAGTGTCGTCAATTACATTCGGAGATCTAAACTTTCCACCACCACCGCTACTGCCACCACTTATGTAAGTTTATTCTTTTCCCCATCATTTTATTGTCCTTAAAATATTGAGGACAATGTTTATTTTAAGTGTGGGGGAGAATTATTTCCGTATTTTAGCTGCATTGCTTGCATTTTATTTAGTTTTTCTTGTTTCTTTTTTTTGATTAGCTTAGTTGCACTCCTTTTTTTCTTTTCTATTTATGCATTAGAGCAAGTTTACTTTCAAAAAAAAATGAAAAAAAAAAATTCCTACGATGATGAAGTGTTCTAAGCTTATTTAGTTGCCTTTAAAACCGATTTCTATTCATTGATTCATATTTTCTCAAAAATTTGAAAACATTTCATAGAAATTGAATTTAAGGGAATATTGGGAGATAAATAAAATAATTATAAATTAATATAGTATAAATAAAATTGCTCTAAAAAGCATTGTTTTGTGAAAATTTTGGAGCATTGGATACTAATCATTATTTTTTAAAGAATTATTTTTGTACTTCGGGACTTTCATTTTTTAAATTCATTTTCGAAGGGCGCTAATATCTTTATGCACCTTTTTGAATCACTTTTTACATCCATTCCATATTCAAGGCTAGTTAAGCATAAAAATGAGCACATCTTGCTTCAATAAACTTCGCTCGAATATAGAAATGAATAAATCATTATTAGAGAGACAATAAAAAGCAAGATGTGATGGCATTTCAAAAACCTATATCATCTTTTAAGAATGTTACTTGAAATGCTAGCCTTGACCCCTTCCTTTCCACGTTCATTAACACGTCCATCAAACGTGATTATAAAATATTGTGCTAAAATCTTTAAAGTGTCTTTCTAAACTGAAAAACATCATTTTAAGCTCTTAAAGTAGCATAACAAATCTTTTCTCATTTTAAAAATCTTTTTCAATCCAAGCATCTTCATTTCCAACTTAGAAAAATATTTATTTATGCAAAATTAATTTTTAGTTCTTTTATCTAGACTCCAATATGCTTTAAAGATCTTTTTAGAATATACTTTCAAATTTTAGATGATATGAAACAATATTGAAAATGGTTTTCTTAAAGACAACATCTTTAACAACACATCAAATCTGAAAGGGAGCATCTTATTTATTTTTATCTTTCTTTTTGGTCATTTACTTCTCTCTCTTCTATTTTTATCTAAACATTGCTTAGGGACAAACAAGGTTTAAGTGTGGGAGAGTTGATAAATGGCTATTTTATAGTCATTTATAGTATTTTTATTACAATATTTACTTTAAATTTTGTGCCAATTAAGTATAAATTAGCTTATTTTATTTTATATCTTTGATTTTACGCTTGATTGATATTTTGTGTAAATATACAGGCTTTAGGTTCATATTTTGAAGTACAAGGGGCTTAAAGTAAAGTTATGGAAGTAGAAGGGTCAAAGCTGAAAAATGCAGAAAATTAGTCCAAGGCAGCTGCCGCTCGGCCGAGCTTTCCCTTGAATAGACCGAGCATGAAGGACCAAATGGGAGTACTTACTAAGAAGGACTTGCTCGGTCGAGCACCTCCCTTGCCTCGAACAAGCACCCCTCTGATAAGCCAAAAGATGCCTTTCCTGAAGAGATGCAACCCTCAGCCAAAATGCCTATATAAAGGGGGCTTGTACTCAGTTTTAGATATCTGAAACATAGGAGAAAACACACAGAAATATATTAATGTACTCAAGGAATTTATACAAAATATTCAAAGATTCATCGATTGTTCTTGGAGTTATTTTTGAAGATTGAAGCAATAAATCACTGAAATTTACTTTCAGCCTCTATTTATCTACAAGCACAAGTCTTTCTATTCCTATCTTCATATCATTATATCTTTATGCTTGTTTTAATTATGGGTTGTGAGTAATCCCCCAAGTTTTTGGGGTTGGAAAATCAACACGTTTATTCATCATTTTTTAATCATGCCATCTCTCTTCATCTTAACAATTATTTCATATCACACTTAAAGACTTACACTTTGGAGACATCCAACTTGTATGATTCTAGTTAATCGAGAGAAGGGCGTAGCTGTGAATCTCGATTAACGGAACCATATTAATTGAACTAGGTTACATTAATCACGAGAGTAGTTTAATGGCCTAGGGATGTTCCTTGAATGGAAAGTACGTGGATTTTGTAAACATTAACGAATTCTTACTAATTATGGGCTATCGAGAGATAGGGCATAATTAGTGAAGAATACAAATACTACTTGCTTGATCGTGAGAAGTAGTATATGCTCAATCTACCATCCTTGATTTTGATGAAAACTTTTATTCAAAGGCGTGATTATTTGATGAATAAATGATTGTTCGAGTCCCAAACCCGAGAATACTTTCATCTTATAAGAAGTTCAATTAAAGTAATCTGTGCATGTTTCTAGTATTTTATAAAAAAATTCTAATTGGTCTAGATAAAATTAGGGATTCTCAATAATGCTTATTATGATTGGGATTAAGCAATTTTAAAGCTATACATATATTTGACTAACAATATAGCTAGAGGAAATTGTATATAATTGAAGGAGGGCGACGTGGACCGACTAAAATATTGCTAGTAAGCGTTGGAGGTAGCTCGCGCTTGAGCTGGTGGTCTAATGGTTGCCAGTGTAGTTCCTAACAAAGTCTTCGTTAATCTGTTATTTTATTACTTTTAACGCAACAAAAAAAAACATTTTTTTTATAATTTTAAAATAAAAACTGATATTTTTTTTATAAAATTTACTTACATGAATAAGATTAATTTTCATATACTCCCTTTGTTCAACTTGAAATAAATTTTTTGAGTTGGACACGAGATTAAGGAAAAATGTTAGTGGTACAAGTGCGGTGACTTGTGAGTATGAAAAGTGAATTAGGAGAGAGAAAGTGGAGTTGAAAATAATTAATGAAAAGATGTTGTAAATGTGAAAGTAGGTCCACTAAATAAAACATGTTAATTGAATTGTCATATTTTGAGCAAGAGACCAAAAATTGAAAAAATGACCCAAATTTGAGTGGGATTGAGGTAATACATAAATATATTTAGCTAGGCTCCCATGGATTTGACTCTTTACATATAAATCTAATGAAAGTACTATTTTCACCCTTAAAAAAATAGATAATCATTTTTGTTAATAATTTAAAATAAAATTATAAATTTTTGAATGAGGTGACATTTCACATTGAGTGGCAGCAATAAAATAATAATATAATAATAACAAAAGTAGCAATAACCCATTAACCCACCTAGTTGATGATATCATATATGTGGACTGTACTTGAAAAATAATGATTCCCACTAATAAATAATTATACTAAACAATAATAAAATTATTATTATTATTATTATTATTATTATTATTATTATTATTATTATTATTATTATTATTATTATTATTATTATTATTATTATTATTATTATTATTATTATTATTATTATTATTATTATTATTATTATTATTATTATTATTATTATTATTATTATTATTATTATTATTATTATTATTATTATTATTTCAACCAAAAACTACATATATTATTAGTGATCACAATAATATATGTGACCCCGTATGTACTATGGAGGTCTTGTACTACTTTTCTAAATAAATGTCCAAATTTTATTTAGAAAATATTGTAATAGTATACTTTTTATATAATTAAATGTCCGAAAATATATGTTTAGCCATTTTAGGTGTTTCATGATAAATGATTATTTTATAGTCATTTATAATATTTTTATTACATTATTTACTTTAAATTTAGTGTCAATTAAGTATAAATTAGCTTATTTTATTTTATATCTATGATTTTATGCTTGGTTGGTATTTTGTGTAAATATACAGGCTTTAGGTTCATATTTTGAAGTACAAGGGGCTTAAAGTAAATATATGGAAGTAGAAGGGTCAAAGCTGAAAAATGCAAAAAATCAGTCCAAGGCAGCTGTCGCTCGGCCGAGCACCCCCTGATCAGCCAAATTATGCCTTTCCTGAAGAGATGCAACCCTCAGCCAAAATGACTATATAAAGGGGCCTTGTACTCAGTTTTAGATATCTGAAACATAGGAGAATACACACAGAAATATATTAAAGTACTCTAGGAATTTATACACAATATTCAAAGATTCATCGATTGTTCTTTGAGTTATTTTTGAAGATTGAAGCAATAAATCACTGAAGTTTACTTTCAGCCTCTGTTTCTCTACTAACATAAGTCTTTCTATTCCTATCTTCAAATCATTATATCTTTATGCTTGTTTTAATTATGGGTTTTGACTAATCCCCCAAGTTCTTGGAGTTGGAAACTCACCACGTTTATTCATCATTTCTTAATCATGCCATATCTCTTCATCTTAACAATTCTTTCATATCAAACTTAAAAGAATTACATTTTAGAGACGTCCAACTTGTATGATTCTAGTTAATCGAGAGAAGAACGTAGCTGTGAATCTCGATTAACAGAACCATATGAATTGAACTAGGTTACATTAATCACGAGATTAGTTTAATGGCCTAGGAATGTTCCTTGAATGGAAAGTACATGAATTTTATAAACATTAATGAATTCTTATTAATTATGAGTTATCGAGAGATCGAGCATACATAGTGAATAATACAAATCTACTTGCTTGATCGTGAGAAGTAGTATAGGCTCAATGTACCATCCTTGATTGTGATGAATTTTTTTATTCAAAGGCATGGTTATTTGATGAATAAATGATTGTTCGAGTCCCAACCCCGAGAATACCTTCATCTTATAAGAAGTTCAATTAAAGTAATATGTGCATGTTTCTAGTATTTTCACAAATCAAAACATATTTCCCCCACTCTTATTTCTATAATTTATATAAAAACAAATATTTTTCTAAGTAAACCATGTCTCTATGAGATCGACCCGTACTTGCACTTGCTATACTATTATAACCCGTGCACTTGCGGTATAAAAAGAACCGTTAGATTTTGAGACAACAAGTTTTAGGCGCCTTTGTCGGGGACAACAATTTACTTTTTTTTTTATATATATTTGTCTTTACTACATATTTTTTTATTTATTTTTGTCAAATATTCTTTCCGAATATTTGTTTCGTTTAATTTTTTTTCTTAAGTATTCTTTGAAGTTTAAGAAAAGAACTCGGGTCTTCCTTGATAATTTCGATCCGGAACCCGAAAGAACTTTCAACAAAAGATTAAGAAAATTCAAAGAAGTGCTAGATCAACAAATGGCGGAAGAAGAACCCGCAACACCACCTAGAACCCCAAGGGACTTCGTTAACCCGAGTACCCCGGGAACTAGATCACCTATAGTTGTGCCGAAGGCTAATGCAGTCAATTTTGAGATAAAGCCGTAACTACTTCATATGGTTATGAATAACCAATAGAGAGGATCAGCTTTCGAAGACCCCCATCTCCATGTTCAAACATTTTTGGAGTACTGTGATACCACCCGCATTTAAGGTGTCACATTGAAAGCTAAGAATGCGCCTTTTCCCCTTTTCTCTAAAGGACAAGGCAAAACAGTGGCTGAACTCGATCCCCCAAAATTCCTTGACAACATGGGACCAAGTTCAATAAGTTTTCCTATGGCCTTTCTTCCCTCCTAGTAAGACCGCCCAAATCTGTACTAAAATTACAAATTTCAGTCAAACGGGAAGCGAGTCACTTTATGACGCTTGGGAGCGATTCAAAGAGTTCCTAAGGATGTGACCTCACCACGGGCTTGAAAAGTGGTTAATTGTTCATACTTTCTACAATGGTCTCACATTTAAACCAAGATAGACCATAGACACTGCTGCAGGAGGAGCACTTATGAACAAGACGGTGGATGAGGCATATGATCTCATCGAGAACATAGCCTTAAACCACTATCAATGGTCGAATGAAAGGGAGCAACCACAAGGGACTCTAGCTAAGTACAATGTTGATAATGTTAATCTCCTTTCATCAAAGGTTGATATGATTTTGAAAAAAATTGAAAATCTTAACGTCAATCTCGTGAACAACATTAACATTGTTTGTGAACTATGTGGGTCAAACTCACATATTACGGAAAGTTTTGAACTACTTGACACTACTTCTAGTGAGCAAGTAAATTTTGTAAATTCTTTTGGACAAAAAGGGGGTATGTATTCAAACACATACAATCCCGAGTGGACAAAAAGGGGGTATGGACTTTATAGTTGAAAATAAGATTGCTCAAGAGAAGACCAATAACGAATTTAGGGAATGCTTCAAATTATTAAATGCTAGATTTGATAATCTTGCCGCCTATAACAACATGCTAGAAAACCAAAAAACTCAACAAACCGGCACCTCGCATAGACCACATGGGAGTTTTCCCGGTCAACTGTAAAGGCCCGACGAGCATGCTAAGGAGGTAGTAACTAGGAGTGGAAAAGAACTTGTAAATCCCCTCCTAAAGATAGTAGCATTCCTAATGATGAAAATATTAGTCCAACCCCATTAATGGTTTAGACTAATGAAGAAGTCAAAATGGGGACGGAATCCCCTAAGGTTTCTAGAAATTTTGACCCGCCAATACCATACCCTCAAAGGTTGATAAAGACAAAACTTGACAAATAATTTGCAAAATTTTTAGAAGTTTTAAAATCAATTTACATCAATATACCTTTTACTGATGCTTTGCAACAAATACCATCTTATGCTAATTTTTTAAAAGACATCCTTTCTAACAAAATGAAGCTAGAAGAGTATGAGACCGTTGCATTGACGGAAGATGTAAGTGCCGTTTTACAAAGAAAGTTACCTCCAAAATTAAAATATCCCAACACTTTCTCTATTCCTTGCAACATAGGTAAATTTGATGTAAATAATGCCATGTTAGATCTTGGGGCAAGTGTAAGCCTCATTCCTCTTCCAGTGAGTAAGAAAATATGTGTGGGAATTAAAACCCACCACCGTATCTTTACAATTAGCGGATCGCTCCATTAAATACCAGTGGGTATTATGAAAGATGTCCCTTGTCGGATTGGGAAATTAATCATCCTGGTCGACTTTGTAATTCTTGAGATGGAAGACGACCATCACATTCCCATAATTCTAGGTAGACCATTTCTTGCAACCACCGGGGCAATAACTGATGTTAAAAATGGTAACCTATCATTGAACGTAGGGAATGAAAAAGTAGAATTTAATTTGTCTAAATTAATGAGGAGTCCTAATCTTGAGAACCCTTTCTTAGGTATTAACATGTTAGAATCAATAAGCAAGGGGGGAAAATTCCCAATCTAAAGACCCGCTAGAAAAAAGTCTTATAGATTGAAAAAGAACGTTGCATGTTGAAGACGATGATGATATTAAAAATTATACGATGTTTTTAGATGCTAACCATGCAGCGATGTTTAGTGACGAAACTAAATTTGAAAAGTTGGAGGCTAAAGCGGAGCCATCCAACAAAGAAAAGGAGGTAAATAAGGCGCCTCAGGTTGAATTAAAACCTCTTCCTCCAAATCTAAGGTATGTATTTCTTGGACCTAATTCTACCTACCTTGCGATTATTAATGCAAGTTTAAGTCCTCTTGAGACTGGAAGTTATTAAGAGAACTTAGATTGCACCAAAAAGCCATTGGGTATACAATTGATGACTTAAAAGGAATTCACCCTAAGATTTGCATGCATAGGATTGACTTAGAGGAGGATCATAAAACCTCCATAGAACACCAAAGAAGGCTTAATCCTAATATGAAAGAGGTAGCTAAAAAAGAAGTCCTTAAGTTACTTGACGCGGGTGTTATCTATCCAATCTCGGATAGTAAGTGGGTTAGCCCCATTCAAGTAGTCCCTAAAAAGGGAGAAATGATGGTCATTCGGAATGATAGGGATGAATTAATCCCAATTAGGACCATCACGGGATGGTGTATGTGCATTGATTACAGAAAATTAAACAAAGGCACCCGAAAAGATCATTTTTCCCTTCCCTTTATAGTTCAAATATTAGAAAGGTTAGCAAAGCACTCTCATTTTTGTTACTTGGACGGGTATTCGGAATTTTTCAACTACCTATCCATCCAAATGACCAAGAAAAAACAACTTTTACTTGTCCATATAGCACTTTCGCTTATAGGAGAATGCCGTTTGGACTTTGCAATGCTCCCGCCACCTTTCAACGTTGTATGATGGCCATATTTTCAGATTTTACAGAAAATATAATGGAAGTATTTATGGATGACTTTTATGTTTATGGTTCCTCTTTTGATGAATGTTTGAAAAGTTTGTCAATAGTTTTACAAAGATGCGAAGAGGTAAACCTTGTGCTTAACTGGGAAAAATGTCATTTTATGGTCAACGAGGGAATAGTTTTAGGACACATGGTATCCGAAGAATGGATTGAAGTAGATAGAGCCAAGGTTGAAGTTATTGAAAAATTACCTCTACCCACAAATTTACTAATTTACTAATGAAAGATGCTCCATTTGTGTTCGATAGTTTTTGTCTTGAAGCTTTCAACATGTTAAAGGAAGCATTGGTATCCGCTCCTATCGTATAACCACCCGATTAGGACGTCCCTTTCGAAATAATGTGCGATGCAAGTGACTATGCAGTGGGAGCAGTTTTGGGACATCGTAAAGACAAGAAGACGCATGGAATATATTATAATAGTCGAACATTAGATGAAACACAAGTCAATTATGCCACCACAGAAAAAGAGTTATTGGTCGTGGTATTTGCAATCGACAAGTTCCTGTCATATTTGTTGGGAACGAAGGTGATTGTGTACACGGACCACGCTGCAATAAGGTACTTATTAGCAAAGAACGATGCCAAACCAAGACTCATAAGATGGATCCTTCTTCTCTAAGAATTTGACTTAGAGTTCCATGACAAGAAGGGGACAGAGAATTTAGTAGCGGATCATTTGTCCCGTCTCCCCAAAAATTTAGAAGTTTCCGATAAGGAAGAACTTCCTATTGACAATTCATTCTCGGATGATCATCTACTTGCCATAAGCAATGTCGAAACCCCTTGGTTTGCAGACATTGTAAATTACTTGGCATGTAGAATTCTTCCTCCAGAAATGAGCTATCAACAAAGGAAGAAATTCTTCTCGAAAATTAAAAACTATTTTTGGGAGGATTCGCTCCTCTTCAAACAACACACAGACGGAATCATTAGGCGGTGTGTGCCTAATGAGAAGGTGAATGACATTCTTCATCATTGTCACTCTTCTCCTTATAGCAGGCATGCAAGCACATCCAAAACCGCCTCCAAAGTTCTTCAATCAGGTTTTTAATGGCCCACACTACTCAAGAATTTTCGAAATTTTGTTCTTACTTGTGATCGTTGCCAACAAACCGAAAACATCTCAAGAAGGAATGAAATGCCTCTTAACAACATTTTAGAGGTCGAGATCTTCGATGTTTGGGGCATAGATTTCATGGGGCCATTTCCATCATCTTACAACAACAAATACATATTGGTAGCAGTGGATTATGTGTCAAAATGGGTAGAATCCATAGCGTCTCCAATGAACGACTCAAAAGTCGTTATGAAACTCTTCAAAAACATCATCTTCCCAAGATTCGGGGTGCCAACGGTAGTAATAAGCGATAGTGGTTCACACTTCTCACATCGCCAATTTGAGGCTCTTTTAAGAAAATATGGTGTCCATGATAAAACGAGCACCAGTTATCACCCTCAAACAAGATGACAAGTGGATGTATTGAACCTGGAAATTAAATGGATCTTGGAAAAGAGAGTCACTTGTTCAAGGAAGGATTGGTCAATCAAGTTGAACGATGCTTTCTGGGCTTATTACACTGCTTTCAAAACACCCATCGGAACCACTCCTTTCCGTTTAGTGTAAGGGAAGCCATGTCATTTACCGGTGGAGCTTGAACACAAGGTATTGGGCAATTAAGGCCCTAAACTATGATTTGGAAAATGCCAGTGAAAAGCGAAGGTTGCAATTACAAGAACTTGAAGAACTCCGATACGAAGCATATGAAAGTGCCAAACTATATAAGGAAAGAACAAATAAATGACACAATGCACACATTATATGAAGGGAGTTTAAAGAAGGAGTTATGGTATTACTCTACAACTCCTGGTTAAAACTATACAGAGAAGTTAAAATCAAGATGGACGGGCCCGTACAAAGTCTGTAAGGTATATCTATACGGGGCCATCATTATTTGGAGCAAGATAAAAGGTGAATTTAAGGTCAACGGATAAAGACTAAAGCACTACATGACTGGGGATCCAATTGGAGTAGTGTCGTCAATTACATTCGGAGATCTAAACATTCCACCACCACCGCTACTGCCACCACTTATGTAAGTTTATTCTTTTCCCCATCATTTTATTGTCCTTAAAATATTGAGGACAATGTTTATTTTAAGTGTGGGGGAGAATTATTTCCGTATTTTAGCTGCATTGCTTGCATTTTATTTAGTTTTTCTTGTTTCTTTTTTTGATTAGAAGGCTCCCATCTCAAGAATTTGAGCTTACGAATCTTATGGGATGCAACTTTAAGACCAATCCTTCCCAGAATCGAACAATCCTCTATCGATGGCGCCCGTTTAGGAACCAAGAAAGAACACATCTCCCTCAGAGAATGCTTTACAGCTGCTAAAATCATCGGACCATTCATAGAAACATTTTCGAAAACCATTTTGCATCTAGCCTTCCATAAATGCCAACAAGAGAAAAGCATAATGCCCATGCGAACCAATCCCACCTGTCTTCTCTTTGATTGCCCTCGACACCAAACATCCCATAAAGCATGGATATCTGAAAATTGGTAAGGAAAACCAAATAAAGAAGACCAATGCATCCATAAATATTGTGCCATCTCAGAGTGTAACAGAAGGTGAGATAAAGTCTCAAAACAACCACCAGTCGGACAGCAAACACACCGAAAAGGACCATAAAAACCACGCGACTCCAATTTGGCATCCACCGGCAACCCATCATGCATAACACGCCACCAAAATCCACTAACCTTCGTAGGGATATTGGGGTGCCAAACCTTTCCTCCCCAATCCACCAAAGGACTCCGAACCCTATAATGATCCCACCAAGCAGAAGTTTCAAAAACACCTACCTTTGTTAGAGTGAAAACCATTTTATCATCTTGACCCTCATCAATGTGAACCCTACGAATACTATCATGAAATTCAGCAGGAACAAGCTGAAGCATGTCATCCATCACCATGAGACCATCTCGAACAGATAATATATGATCCACAGGCTTAGGACCACCAAGAATTCTCCCACACCAATTATCGACCCAGAATTTAACATCCCCCCTACCAATCACCCAATGACTACATTCCTCAAGATGAGGAATAAAAGCAGAAGCTGCTTGCCATACATGAGAGCTAGAAATAGCAAAGCGACAATTATATTTACTACGAATGAACTGAGACCATAAAGTGTTACCTCGAGTCGCAACCCAAGCCAACTTAGCCAACATCGCCTTGTTCATATCCTCCAGATGACGAATGCCCAAACCACCTTCCTTCAAAGGACGGCATGCCTTGTCCCAAGAAACCCAATGAGCCCTTTTCTCGCCCCCATTGCTCCATAGAAAATTAGACATGATGCTTTCTAGCTTGCGAAGCACACTTTGTGGGACCTTGAGAACCCCAAGAGAATAAATGGGAATGCTAGATAGAACAGGCTTGATGAGAGTCACCTTAGCCCCAAACGAAAGCAATCGCGACTTCCACCCATCCACCCTTCTCAATAACTTCCTTTCCAAATCTGCAAAATGAAGCCTCTGAATCCGTCCCTTAAACAAAGGGATCCCCAAATATTTGAGAGGAAATTCTTCATGAGAACAGCCCGACCAACGACGAATATTCTCAATTTCAAAAGGCCGACGTTTAGAACTCACATAAAACCCACTTTTCTGCATGTTAATTAACTGACCTGAGGCCCTCTCATACATAGTTAACACCCTTCGAAGCCCCTCAATAGAGTTTCTCCTTCCGTTGCAAAACAGGAGCATATCATCTGCATATAATAAATGAGAAAGATGTACATCTCCTCTACCATGCTCATAATGCAAGAAAGCGTTCTCCTGGATTGCAGAGTGTAAAGCTCGAGACAGAATTTCTTGGGCAATAATGAAAAGTAAAGGAGAAAGAGGATCACCCTGTTTCACCCCTCTAGATGACGCAAAAAAACCATGGGAAACTCCACCCATTCGAACAATACCAATTACCCCTTACCAATCTCCCAATCAGATGAATGCATGGATCACTGAAACCCAGCGCAGCCATAGCGCAAAACAAAAAATCCCACTCCATGTGATCATAAGCCTTCGACATGTCCAATTTAAATAAAACATTGCCACCCACCACCTTCTGATCAATGCGATGAACCATCTCATGAGCAAGCGCAATATTTTCCTGTATTCCTCTCCCTTTAATAAAACCAGCCTGTTCAGGAGAAATAATACGAGGAAGAATTCCTGCTAGACGCAAAGTAAGGATCTTCGAAATGACTTTATTCATAAAAGTAGATAGACTAATTGGGCGCAGATCCGAGAACCCAACCGGCCTATCGACTTTAGGTAAAAGCACCAAGACATTCGAAGAGAACCCTCTAGGCAAATCTTCACCAAAATAGAAAGATCTCACCGCAGAGATAACATCAAATTTAATAATAGGCCAACAACCTCGAAAGAAATGACCTGTAAACCCATCAACACCAGGAGCACTGTCTGCATTAAGTGATTTGATCGCTTCCCAAATTTCCTGCTCTTCCGGAACAGCTGTGAGCATATCATTATCATCTGTAGTAACTCCTGCCTCAACATTCTGAAAGAGCCTCTCATCCATATCATGCGGACCGGAAGAAAAGATAGACTCAAAATGAGCAGCACCCAACTGCCCAAGGACCGCCTCATTATCACACCAAGAACCATCTGCCAGTTGTAACTTCAGGGAATTTTGCCTCCTCCGCTCCTTAATATATGCGTGGAAAAAAGCAGAATTACGATCCCCCTCCTGAATCCACAACTGTCTAGACTGTTGCCGCTTCATCTCTACCTCCCATCTGCGAACCTTAGCCAACTCATCAGACTTCTGCTTCAAATCAGCAGCAACAGACTCATCCCCATCGGTCTGAAGAGAATAATCTAGTCTAGTGATCTCATCCTGCAGAAAATCTATTTTCCTGTAAATATTGCCAAAAACCTCCCAATTCCACTTCCTCAATTCAGTTCGTAAAACCTGAAACTTTCTATGCAGACGAAATAGGGGAGACCCATAGCAATTCCTGCTCCAAATATCGCGAACAAAACCTTCAAAAGCAGGATGATCCATCCACATCTTCTGAAATTTAAAGGGACACTTGGGCTTAGAAACTGCACACATCCTAACCAACAAAGGAGCATGATCTGATTTCTCTCTTGGCAAATGAATAACTTTGACACTGCCATGCTTCGCAGAAAAAGCCCCATTCAACAAAATCCTATCCAACCTTTGCCATATTCTAGAATGAACCGGAAAATTATTACACCAGGTGAAAATACTCCCTTCATAACCCGCATCAGAGACACCGGCGGAAACCATAAAACTACAGAAATCATCAATGCCAGGAAAATCCCATCCGTTACCACCAAGCTTTTCCGTAGGGTCTGCAATGATATTAAAATCACCACCCACCAACCACGGATCAGAACATTGCGAAGACAGCTGCACCAATTCATTCCATAAGAACCTTCTCTCCAAACGGTCACATGAGGCATACACAAAAGTAAATAAACCATAATTATCACCATTAACCGAAATCCTGACAGTAATCTGCTGTTTCGAAATCGACACTGCAGTAATATCAAAACCCGTTCTCCATAAAACCCATATATGCCTGTTACTAGGATTTCCATGCAAAAAATGTTGAAAACCCAAATCTTTAGCAATTTTAGGTAGCCTAGAACCAGATATTTTAGGCTCTAAAATCACCAAACACCAAGGACGATGATGCCCAACCAACATATTTAGAGAATCCATGGAACCTGCGTTACCCACCCCTCTCACATTCCATATAAGAACAGACATAATTAATTATTAGAAATGGAGTCATCACCTTTGGCCATGCTGCGAAGCACCCGGTCAGATTCTTCAACAGCTTTCCTACTACCCTTTTTTCCTTTTTTGTTCTTCCCCCTTTTCCTCGAAGATCCAGATGGAGAAAAACCCATTTCCCCTTCCTGGTAAGAAGACTCAGAAGATCCTGCAGAAGCATCTGAACCCGTCTCCTCCGTCTCCACAGACTCAACAGATACTGTTCTCTCCGAATTCACCAAAGAATCCGAAACATGAGAAACAGACCCATTAACATCAGCAGTAGCAGCAAGATCAAGATCCCTTCTTTCAGAACTGACATAAATAGGCTCCGGTGTCCTTTGTTCCGAAGATAGAGGGCTTGGAACAAAGGATGGTTCTTTATTCAAATGACAAATAGGTTGATCACCAACAACCCTCTGATTAGCTTCTTCCTCTGCCCTCCGAATAATGACCTCCTTATCCCCAACTTGAACCCCAGAAATATGCTCATCTGATGAAACCTCAGCAGCAGTAGGATTACTAGTTTTATCCCCAACATTATCCATATCAATCTCCTCATCAACCTCCTCCTCTACATCGTCGCCATCCACCAACACATTAAAAGGATTCGAGATGAGCACCTTACCATCATTTTCTTTGGACATCTGCACGGCCTTTGCTAGCGCCTCCCTTTCCTGTTTATCTTGATCTGGTGAAATAACTACCACTGGAACATTTGAAGGATCAACTCCATTATTGCCATTGCTCTTATCCCCGTTATTACCCATCTTGGTATTATTGCCCAAAATCTTAACACCCCCATACTGTAATTGTTGAATGCGAGAAGTGCCCACAACACCTATATTCTCCTCTAGACCCTTGCCCTTCTCAAGATTTTGTCCCCCTCCTTGAAGAGGTACATTCTCCTTTATAATCCCTTGATTTCTACCTCTTCTGTTGACAACTTGCCACTCCATACGAGAGGCATTACCACCCTTAATATTATTCCCCTTATCACCCTTGTCATCTTTTCCATCATCATCACCTTTACCATTATTTATATTCGAAGAAGGTCCCCTGTTACCCATAGGTTTAGTCTTCATTCTCCCCTTTCTGCAAGACTCTTTAAGATGACCCAACAAACCACAACCTTTACAAAAAGCCAAATTACCTTCAAACTCAAGGTCTTGTCTGAAAGCATTCTCCTTTGAGGAACCCAAGAAAACATGATCCGGTAAAGGCTTTGATACATCTACTTCAACACAAATTCTAGCAAAACCGAAATGCGTAAAACCTATAGTTCGTTCATCTGCCTTCACAAATTCCCCAAACATATTCCCAATATTTTCAACAAAAGCATACCAATGTAAAGGAAGGTTAGGCAAACGAACCCATGCAGCAACAATCGGACTATCCACCGTGAAGTCAAAATCCGGAGTCCAGCGGAACGCACGAAAATTAGAGTTTTCAATGACATTCGTATTTTTCGCAAGAGCCAGTTTAAAGTCCTCCTCATTAGATAAATAAATAAGAACATGCCTTGGGTCTAATAACCCCATATTAAACTTACTTTTCAATCCCCAATTCGCAAAAATATGATCATGAATGAGTTTTAATTGAGGTCTACCTGAAGAGAATTTAAGAACCATCGTATACTTTAAGCAATTAGCAGCAGCTTGAATCTCCCTCTCCGGAACGATCAAAGCATGCGAACTACCAATACGAGCCGCAGTCCTTTGAGCAACATGAAGTTCCTTAAAAGGATTAAGAAACTCACCAGACACACCACGATCACTCTTTGACAGCGGCTGCGTAAGATACTTTTGCACCAACCGTATTAGGGTTTGATGCATCCAACATAGCTGATGAAGCGTTCACAATTCCATCACCACCAACTCGCCTATTTTCCCCACCACCTGTGGGAGGTTCTCCACCACCATGCACCGCCGGCATGGTAAAAACAGGCCAAAGAGATGGCCAAAATTCGCTGCTCCAACAAAATCTTCACAGATCTCGTTACAGCTCCAACCAGTCCCAGAAAAACTCAATTTCCCGATTCGTTAACCGTTGGATCGAGCTCAAACTTCCAGGGATTGTTCGCAACACCTAGGCGCTTAATTTCAACGGTTGGATCGAGCAAAAAATACCTGGTGAAGGAGCTATGAACCTCGCAGTCAGGCAGAAAATTCTCTAGGGTTTTTCTCCTTTTCTAAAATTATCCCATTTAGGGTTTAGGGTTTAGGGGTTAGGGTTTAGGGTTTAGGGGTTAGGGTATAGGGTTTAGGGTTTAGGGGTTAGGGGTTAGGGGTTAGGGTTTAGGGTTTAGGGTTTAGGGTTTAGGGTATAGGGTATAGGGTTTAGGGTTTAGGGGTTAGGGTTTAGGGTTTAGGGGTTAGGTATAGGGTATAATGTAAAAGGGTTAGGGTATAGGGTATAGGGTATAGGGTATAGGATTTAGGATTTAGGGTATAGGGTATAGGGTTTAGGGTATAGGGTTTAAGGTTAGGGTTTAGGGGTTAGGGTATAGGGTTTAGGGTTTAGGGTATAGGGTATAGGGTTTAGGGTATAGGGTTTAGGGTTTAGGGTTTAGAGTTTAGGGGTTAGGGTTCAAGGTATAGGGTTTGGGGTTTAAATCCTAAATCCTATACCCTATACCCTAAGCCCTATACCCTAAACCCTATATCCTAACCCCTAAACCCTAAACCCTAACCCCTAAACCCTATACCCTAAACCCTAAACCCTAAACCCTATACCCTAACCCCTAAACCCTAAATCATATACCCTATACCCTAAACCTTAAACCCTATACCCTAACCCCTAAACCCTATACCCTAACCCCTAAACCCTAAACTCTAACCCCTAAACCCTAAACCCTATACTCTAACCCCTAAACCCTAAATCATATACCCTAAACCCTAAACCCCATACCCTAAACCCTATACCCCTAACTCTGAACCCTAAACCTTAAACCCTATACCTTATACCCTAAACCCTAAACCCTAACCCCTAAACTCTAGGCCCTAAACCCTAAACCCTAAACCCTATACCCTAAACTCTATACCCTATACCATAAACCCTAAACCCTATACCCTAACCCCTAAACCCTAAATCCTATACCCTAAATCCTAAACCCTAAACCCTAAATCCTATACCCTATACCCTAAATCATATACCATATACCCTAAACCCTAAACTCTAAACCCTAAACCCTATACCCTTATACATTATTAAATTATTATTAATAAATTTAAAATAATTAAATTAATGAGTATTATTATTAATTAATAACATTATTATTTTTGATATTATGTATTATTACTAGATATTATTATTATTATTATTAATTATTCAATAATAATTACTAATATATTCAATTATATAATTTAGTAATTAACAATAACATCATTATTAGTCTTATTATTAAGTATTATTACTAATTACTATTTTCTTTAAATATAAAATTATTGTTATTGTTAATAAGTATTTTTTTTATAATTTATTAATATCAATTATTACTTAGGTATATTAATATTTCTTAGAAGTTTAAATTATTAAATTATTATTAATAAATTTAAAATAATTAAATTAATGAATATTATTATTAATTAAATAACATCATTATTAGTCTTATTATTAAGTATTATTACTAATTATATGATAATGTTATTATTCTTGATATTAGGCATACTAATATAACCAAAATTTTGGGTAAATCAAATAAAAGCCTGTAAATATTTTAGATAACTTTTTGTAAATTTCAGTAACAAAAAAAATCTAAAATATTTTTTCCTATTCAATAAAAAATAATAAAAATTACTAATATTATTAATACGATTATTAATATTATTACTGTAGTAGGATAAAAAAATCTAAAATATTTTGTAAAAATATTTTTTGCTATTCAAAAAAAATAATAAAAAATAATAAAAATTACAAGTTATTATTAATAATTAATATTAATATTAATATTAATTAATTAATTAATTATATAATTAATAATTTATTAATAAATATTATTAATAATAAATATTATTATTCTTAATATTAGACATAAATATTTTAGTTAGTATATAATATAGTGTGAAATAAATATAAGTACGTGTGATGTGGCATTGTTTGATTGGATTTTAAAATTTCACGCGGATTATGGGCCAAAGCAAGATCCGACCATTCATAACATTAAATCAAACGGTCCAAAATCATTTAAACAAACACAATCTTTCCCTCTCCCTATTTCTCTCTCTCTCTCTCCTCTCTTCAATTTCATTTACGGTCCTGAAGCAAGAACCGCCGTTCTCTCTCTCTCTCATTTCCCAGCTCCTTCACCGTCCGTTCAGAGCCTCTGCCGTCGCCGGAGCAGCTACTGGCCTACTGATACCTTCTCCCTCCGTCACTCTCTCTATTTTTCTCCCTTCAACAAACCTATTATCTCTTCACCTTACGCCGCCACCACTACCGTCACCTCTCGCCGCTGTCACCCTTCGCCCTCCATCACTCTCTCTCTTTCTCCATTTGTAGTCTCTGTCGAACCTCGGTAGGAGCCAATCGAGGAGAAGGTGGAGAAGCAGCGGCAGATCCGGCGTTAAATCAATCTTTAACAGAAAATTGGGTTCGGTTTTTTAGTTTCTATTTTTCGATTTGATTGATTTTCGATTGTTTTCTTTGTTTGATCTGTTTTTCAATTTGTTTTCCATTGTTGGGTTTGGTTTTTTGGTGGTGAATCTGGTGATGGTGGCGAATCTGGTGTGGTGGCGCCGGTGATGGTGGCGCCGGTGATTGAGACGGTGGTAGGGTTGCTGGTGGTTAGACGGTGGTGTGTTGCTGGTGGTTAGACGGCGCCGGTGAGGTTGCTGTTGGTGAACCGTGGAAGTTTGTGAGGATTGTTTGAGTATAAAAGAAGTTTAGGGATCAAAGTGTAATTATGAAATATCAAGGACTTATTTGAGATTAATAAAAATTAAGGGACTGATTTGAGAATAAGAAAAATTAAGGGACTGATTTAATATATATTTAAAAATATATATTAATATATTTTAAATATATATATATATATATATATATATATATATTTAAAATATATTAATATATATTTTTAAATATATATATAAGTTTTTTTTTAAAAAATATCAATTTAGCTACAGAAATATTCGTCGCTAAAATGGTTCGAAAATAAAACGAGAATTTAAATAGAGACGGAAAATCTGTCGCTAATCCGTAGACGGTCATATCTGAAGCTAATTTAGAGACGGACATATCTGTCTCTAATTTAGAGACTGACATATATGTCTCTAATTTAGAGACGGCCATATCTGTCTCTAAATTAGAGACGGACACATCCGTCTCTAAATTAGCTACAAAACAGCGACGCCCAATTTAGCGACGAACCTGCACCCACGGAATAGCTACGGAATAAATCCGTAGCTAAACACGATTTAGCTACGGAATCTTCATTTTAGCTACGGAATTTGCCGTAGCTAAATCCGTTTTTCCTTGTAGTGTTTACATATAAATCTAATGAAAGTACTATTTTCACCCTTAAAAAAAATAGATAATCATTTTTGTTAATAATTTAAAATAAAATTATAAATTTTTGAATGAGGTGACATTTCACATTGAGTGGCAGCAATAAAATAATAATATAATAATAACAAAAGTAGCAATAACCCATTAACCCACCTAGTTGATGATATCATATATGTGGACTGTACTTGAAAAATAATGATTCCCACTAATAAATAATTATACTAAACAATAATAAAATTATTATTATTATTATTATTATTATTATTATTATTATTATTATTATTATTATTATTATTATTATTATTATTATTATTATTTCAACCAAAAACTACATATATTATTAGTGATCACAATAATATATGTGACCCCGTATGTACTATGGAGGTATTGTACTACTTTTCTAAATAAATGTCCAAATTTTATTTAGAAAATATTGTAATAGTATACTTTTTATATAATTAAATGTTCGAAAATATATGTTTAGCCATTTTAGGTGTTTCATGATAAATGATTATTTTATAGTCATTTATAATATTTTTATTACATTATTTACTTTAAATTTAGTGTCAATTTAGTATAAATTAGCTTATTTTATTTTATATCTACGATTTTATGCTTGGTTGGTATTTTGTGTAATATACAGGCTTTAGGTTCATATTTTGAAGTACAAGGGGCTTAAGGTAAATATATGGAAGTAGAAGGGTCAAAGCTGAAAAATGCGTAAAATCACCCAAGGTTGCCGCTCGGCCGAGCACCCCCTGATCAGCCAAATTATGCCTTTCCTGAAGAGATGCAACCCTCAGCCAAAATGACTATATAAAGGGGCCTTGTACTCAGTTTTAGATATCTGAAACATAGGAGAATACACACAGAAATATATTAAAGTACTCCAGGAATTTATACACAATATTCAAAGATTCATCGATTGTTCTTTGAGTTATTTTTGAAGATTGAAGCAATAAATCACTGAAGTTTACTTTCAGCCTCTGTTTCTCTACTAACATAAGTCTTTCTATTCCTATCTTCAAATCATTATATCTTTATGCTTGTTTTAATTATGGGTTTTGACTAATCCCCCAAGTTCTTGGAGTTGGAAACTCACCACGTTTATTCATCATTTCTTAATCATGCCATATCTCTTCATCTTAACAATTCTTTCATATCAAACTTAAAAGAATTACATTTTAGAGACGTCCAACTTGTATGATTCTAGTTAATCGAGAGAAGAACGTAGCTGTGAATCTCGATTAACAGAACCATATGAATTGAACTAGGTTACATTAATCACGAGATTAGTTTAATGGCCTAGGAATGTTCTTTGAATGGAAAGTACATGGATTTTATAAACATTAATGAATTCTTATTAATTATGAGTTATCGAGAGATCGAGCATACTTAGTGAATAATACAAATCTACTTGCTTGATCGTGAGAAGTAGTATAGGCTCAATGTACCATCCTTGATTGTGATGGATTTTTTTATTCAAAGGCATGGTTATTTGATGAATAAATGATTGTTCGAGTCCCAACCCCGAGAATACCTTCATCTTATAAGAAGTTCAATTAAAGTAATATGTGCATGTTTCTAGTATTTTCACAAATCAAAACATATTTCCCCCACTCTTATTTCTATAATTTATATAAAAACAAATATTTTTCTAAGTAAACCATGTCTCTATGAGATCGAACCGTACTTGCACTTGCTATACTATTATAACCCGCGCACTTGCGGTATAAAAAGAACTGTTAGATTTTGAGACAACAGGTTTTAGGCGCCTTTGCCGGGGACAACAATTTACTTTTTTTTTTTTATATATTTGTCTTTACTACATATTTTTTTATTTATTTTTGTTAAATATTCTTTCCGAATATTTGTTGCGTTTAATTTTTTTTCTTAAGTATTCTTTGAAGTTTAAGAAAAGAACTCGGGTCTTCCTTGATAATTTCGATCCGGAACCCGAAAGAACTTTCAACGAAAGATTAAGAAAATTCAAAGAAGTGCTAGATCAACAAATGGCGGAAGAAGAACCCGCAACACCACCTAGAACCCCAAGGGACTTCGTTAACCCGAGTACCCCGGGAACTAGATCACCTATAGTTGTGCCGAACGCTAATGCAGTCAATTTTGAGATAAAGCCGTAACTACTTCATATGGTTATGAATAACCAATAGAGAGGATCAGCTTTCGAAGACCCCCATCTCCATGTTCAAACATTTTTGGAGTACTGTGATACCACCCGCATTTAAGGTGTCACATTGAAAGCTAAGAATGCGCCTTTTCCCCTTTTCTCTAAAGGACAAGGCAAAACAGTGGCTGAACTCGATCCCCCAAAATTCCTTGACAACATGGGACCAAGTTCAATAAGTTTTCCTATGGCCTTTCTTCCCTCCTAGTAAGACCGCCCAAATCTGTACTAAAATTACAAATTTCAGTCAAACGAGAAGCGAGTCACTTTATGACGCTTCGGAGTGATTCAAAGAGTTCCTAAGGATGTGCCCTCACCACGGGCTTGAAAAGTGGTTAATTGTTCATACTTTCTACAATGGTCTCACATTTAAACCAAGATAGACCATAGACACTACTGCAGGAGGAGCACTTATGAACAAGACGGTGGATGAGGCATATGATCTCATCGAGAACATAGCCTTAAACCACTATCAATGGTCGAATGCAAGGAAGCAACCGCAAGGGACTCTAGCTAAGTACAATGTTGATAATGTTAATCCCCTTTCATCAAAGGTTGATATGATTTTGAAAAAAATTGAAAATCTTAACGTCAATCTCGTGAACAACATTAAAATTGTTTGTGAACTATGTGGGTCAAACTCACATATTGCGGAAAGTTTTGAACTACTTGACACTACTTCTAGTGAGCAAGTAAATTTTGTAAATTCTTTTGGACAAAAAGGGGGTATGTATTCAAACACATACAATCCCGAGTGGACAAAAAGGGGGTATGGACTTTATAGTTGAAAATAAGATTGCTCAAGAGAAGACCAATAACGAATTTAGGGAATGCTTCAAATTATTAAATGCTAGATTTGATAATCTTGCCGCCTATAACAACATGCTAGAAAACAAAAAAACTCAACAAACCGGCACCTCGCATAGACCACATGGGAGTTTTCCCGATCAACTGTAAAGGCCCGATGAGCATGCTAAGGAGGTAGTAACTAGGAGTGGAAAAGAACTTGTAAATCCCCTCCTAAAGATAGTAGCATTCCTAATGATGAAAATATTAGTCCAACCCCATTAATGGTTTAGACTAATGAAGAAGTCAAAAAGGGGACGGTATCCCCTAAGGTTTCTAAAAATTTTGACCCGCCAAAACCATACCCTCAAAGGTTGATAAAGACAAAACATGACAAATAATTTGCAAAATTTTTAGAAGTTTTAAAATCAATTTACATCAATATACCTTTTACTGATGCTTTGCAACAAATAACATCTTATGCTAATTTTTTAAAAGACATCCTTTCTAACAAAATGAAGCTAGAAAAGTATGAGACCGTTGCATTGACGGAAGATGTAAGTGCCGTTTTACAAAGAAAGTTACCTCCAAAATTAAAAGATCCCAACACTTTCTCTATTCCTTGCAACATAGGTAAATTTGATGTAAATAATGCCATGTTAGATCTAGGGGCAAGTGTAAGTCTCATTCCTCTTCCAGTTAGTAAGAAAATATGTGTGGGAATTAAAACCCACCACCGTATCTTTACAATTAACGGATCGCTCCATTAAATACCAGTGGGTATTATGAAAGATGTCCCTTGTCGGATTGGGAAATTTATCATCCTGGTCGACTTTGTAATTCTTGAGATGGAAGACGACCATCACATTCCCATAATTCTAGGTAGACCATTTCTTGCAACCACCGGGGCAATAACTGATGTTTAAAATGGTAACCTATCATTGAACGTAGGGAATGAAAAAGTAGAATTTAATTTGTCTAAATTAATGAGGAGTCCTAATCTTGAGAACCCTTGATTAGGTATTAACATGTTCGAATCAATAAGCAAGGGGGGAAAATTCCCAATCTAAAGACCCGCTAGAAAAAAGTCTTATAGATTGAAAAAGAACGTTGCATGTTGAAGACGATGATGATATTAAAAATTATACGATGTTTTTAGATGCTAACCATGCAGCGATGTTTAGTGACGAAACTAAATTTGAAAAGTTGGAGGCTAAAGCGGAGCCATCCAACAAAGAAAAGGAGGTAAATAAGGCGCCTCAGGTTGAATTAAAACCTCTTCCTCCAAATCTAAGGTATGTATTTCTTGGACCTAATTCTACCTACCCTGTGATTATTAATGCAAGTTTAAGTCCTCTTGAGACTGGAAGTTATTAAGAGAACTTAGATTGCACCAAAAAGCCATTGGGTATACAATTGATGACTTAAAAGGAATTCACCCTAAGATTTGCATGCATAGGATTGACTTAGAAGAGGATCATAAAACCTCCATAGAACACCAAAGAAGGCTTAATCCTAATATGAAAGAGGTAGCTAAAAAAGAAGTTCTTAAGTTACTTGACGCGGGTGTTATCTATCCAATCTCGGATAGTAAGTGGGTTAGCCCCATTCAAGTAGTCCCTAAAAAGGGAGAAATGATGGTCATTCGGAATGATAGGGATGAATTAATCCCAATTAGGACCATCACGAGATGGTGTACGAGCATTGATTATAGAAAATTAAACAAAGGCACCCGAAAAGATCATTTTTCCCTTCCCTTGATAGTTCAAATATTAGAAAGGTTAGCAAAGCACTCTCATTTTTGTTACTTGGACGGGTATTCGGATTTTTTCAACTACCTATCCATCCAAATGACCAAGAAAAAACAACATTTACTTGTCCATATAGCACTTTCGCTTATAGGAGAATGCCGTTTGGACTTTGCAATCCTCCCGCCACCTTTCAACGTTGTATGATGGCCATATTTTCAGATTTTACAGAAAATATAATGGAAGTATTTATGGATGACTTTTCTGTTTATGGTTCCTCTTTTGATGAATGTTTGAAAAGTTTGTCAATAGTTTTACCAAGATGCGAAGAGGTAAACCTTGTGCTTAACTGGGAAAAATGTCATTTTATGGTCAACGAGGGAATAGTTTTAGGACACATGGTATCCGAAGAATGGATTGAAGTAGATAGAGCCAAGGTTGAAGCTATTGAAAAATTACCTCTACCCACAAATTTACTAATTTACTAATGAAAGATGCTCCATTTGTGTTCGATAGTTTTTGTCTTGAAGTTTTCAACAGGTTAAAGGAAGCATTGGTATCCGCTCCTATCGTACAACCACCCGATTAGGACGTCCCTTTCGAAATAATGTGCGATGCAAGTGACTATGCAGTGGGAGCAGTTTTGGGACATCGTAAAGACAAGAAGACACATGGAATATATTATAATAGTCAAACATTAGATGAAACACAAGTCAATTATGCCACCACAGAAAAAGAGTTATTGGTCGTGGTATTTGCAATCGACAAGTTCCTGTCATATTTGTTGGGAACGAAGGTGATTGTGTACACGGACCACGCTGCAATAAGGTACTTATTAGCAAAGAACGATGCCAAACCAAGACTCATAAGATGGATCCTTCTTCTCTGAGAATTTGACTTAGAGTTCCATGACAAGAAGGGAGGGGACAGAGAATTTAGTAGCGGATCATTTGTCCCGTCTCCCCAAAAATTTAGAAGTTTCCGATAAGGAAGAACTTCCTATTGACAATTCATTCTCGGATGATCATCTACTTGCCATAAGCAATGTCGAAACCCCTTGGTTTGCAGACATTGTAAATTACTTGGCATGTAGAATTCTTCCTCCAGAAATGAGCTATCAACAAAGGAAGAAATTCTTCTCGAAAATTAAAAACTATTTTTGGGAGGATTCGCTCCTCTTCAAACAACACACAGACGGAATCATTAGGCGGTGTGTGCCTAATGAGAAGGTGAATGACATTCTTCATCATTGTCACTCTTCTCCTTATATCAGGCATGCAAGCACATCCAAAACTGCCTCCAAAGTTCTTCAATCAGGTTTTTAATGGCCCACACTACTCAAGAATTTTCGAAATTTTGTTCTTACTTGTGATCGTTGCCAACAAACCGAAAACATCTCAAGAAGGAATGAAATGCCTCTTAGCAACATTTTAGAGGTCGAGATCTTCAATGTTTGGGGCATAGATTTCATGGGGCCATTTCCATCATCTTACAACAACAAATACATATTGGTAGCAGTGGATTATGTGTCAAAATGGGTAGAATCCATAGCGTCTCCAATGAACGACTCAAAATTCGTTATGAAACTCTTCAAAAACATCATCTTCCCAAGATTCGGGGTGCCAACGGTAGTAATAAGCGATAGTGGTTCACACTTCTCACATCGCCAATTTGAGGCTCTTTTAAGAAAATATGGTGTCCATGATAAAACGGGCACCAGTTATCATCCTCAAAAAAGATGACAAGTGGAGGTATTGAACCGGGAAATTAAATGGATCTTGGAAAAGACAGTCACTTGTTCAAGGAAGGATTGGTCAATCAAGTTGAACGATGCTTTCTGGTCTTATTGCACTGCTTTCAAAACACCCATCGGAACCACTCCTTTCCGTTTAGTGTATGGGAAGCCATGTCATTTACCGGTGGAGCTTGAACACAATGTATTGGGCAATTAAGGCTCTAAACTATGATTTGGAAAATGCCAGTGAAAAGCGAAGGTTGCAATTACAAGAACTTGAAGAACTCCGATACAAAGCATATGAAAGTGCCAAACTATATAAGGAAAGAACAAAGAAATGACAAGATGCACACATTATATGAAGGGAGTTTAAAGAAGGAGTTATGGTATTACTCTACAACTCCCGGTTAAAACTATACAGAGAAGTTAAAATCAAGATGGACGGGCCCGTACAAAGTCTGTAAGGTATATCTATACGGGGCCATCATTATTTGGAGCAAGATAAAAGGTGAATTTAAGGTCAACGGATAAAGACTAAAGCACTACATGACTGGGGATCCAATTGGAGTAGTGTCGTCAATTACATTCGGAGATCTAAACTTTCCACCACCACCGCTACTGCCACCACTTATGTAAGTTTATTCTTTTCCCCATCATTTTATTGTCCTTAAAATATTGAGGACAATGTTTATTTTAAGTGTGGGGGAGAATTATTTCCGTATTTTAGCTGCATTGCTTGCATTTTATTTAGTTTTTCTTGTTTCTTTTTTTTTGATTAGCTTAGTTGCACTCCTTTTTTTCTTTTCTATTTATGCATTAGAGCAAGTTTACTTTCAAAAAAAAATGAAAAAAAAAATTCCTACGATGATGAAGTGTTCTAAGCTTATTTAGTTGCCTTTAAATTCGATTTCTATTCATTGATTCATATTTTCTCAAAAATTTGAAAACATTTCATAGAAATTGAATTTAAGGGAATATTGGGAGATAAATAAAATAATTATAAATTAATATAGTATAAATAAAATTGCTCTAAAAAGCATTGTTTTGTGAAAATTTTGGAGCATTGGATACTAATCATTATTTTTTAAAGAATTATTTTTGTACTTCGGGACTTTCTTTTTTTAAATTCATTTTTGAAGGGCGCTAATATCTTTATGCACCTTTTTGAATCACTTTTTATATTTGAAAGGCCCTTGCTTGGTATGCAGATGATCAGACAGCTATGGTATTGGCTTAGCTGTCAGATGATAGTTTGAATTGTGCAGCGGAATAAAAGAGGTTTGAAATAATGGTAGGACAACAAACACAAAGAAATAATGCAAGTGTGTGAATGTGATTTTAAAAATGTAATAACACAGAGAATTTAAAGTGGTTCAGAGTTCACTCCTCCTACATCCACCCCCACTGTCAAACTTGACAAGTGAGATCAATTTTATTATAATCTTTAATCAACAAAAATTACAAATGATTGATTCAGGCAAGTTCCTTGAACTTCCTCTTCCTAATTAGTACAGTCAACTAGGGATACACTTAAAGTACAGTCTTAAGTGCTTTTACAACTTGAAGTACAGTCTCAAGATTTTACAAAATAACTAATACACTCAAAGTACAGTCTTGAGTGATTACAAACTGATTCTACACCTAAAGTACAGTCTTAGGTTTTGGGGTTTGTGAATTAACACACTTTGGGGTTGTTTTTGTTGGTGAAGAGGTTTAGGGGTGAAGGTTTTGGTTTGGAACAAGGTTTTAAAGGTGAGGATTGGTGTGTGTGTGGATTACGGGAGGTGTGTGTGGGTGTTTGGAAAGGGTTTTTGGTGGGAAAATGAGTATTTTTCGGTAAATTTGTTAGAGGAAGAACTCCTCTATTTATACCCTTCAATGTAGCCGTTGGAATATGTTGCGGCTACATTAATGAGCTTTGACCGGTCTTTGTCCCACTTGTCCACATGCGGGTCTTCATGAAATTTGTCTTGAGATGTGAGCTTGGGCTGAGAGCTTCTAGAAGGTCTTCGGTGGTCTTCATTGGTCTTCATTGATGGACTTGATAGCCTGTGAAGATGCAGGGATCTAACTTGGTTGAGTTTGTGGTAACATGGTGTGAGACAGGGAGATGGCTGTCTGAGGATTTGAAGTCATACTGTCGGATCATGGCAATGCTTAGCTATCGAGAGAGGATCTCTAATAAGGACCGAGATGCACTTGATGATCTTGATGACTTAGAGAGTGACTATGATTCATGTTTTTGATTGATTGTAAACATTGTATAAGGAAGAATCATAGGCATCGGACTCATATTTGTCAAAGTGAAGAATTATGACAGATAACATCTTTTGATATAAACCCTGTTCTATATATATATTCCTTTATCAAAACCAACTAACTAAGACATTGATCAAAGTTAGGTCCTAACAATTTCCCCCTTTTTGGTAAAGGAAGATTTATTTAGAACATGTTTTCACAGTTGATAAGAGAAATAATAAAAAGAAGTAATCCAAGGAATCATATCAGGCAGAGGAAATCAAAATGAGATTGAAGACTTGGAATTAATCTCAGGATGAGAAGAGTTCACAAAATACTGTCATACAGACTGAGGCAAACAAAACAAATTGTCTTTAACCAAAAAAAAATGTTCCACAACAAATACAATTATTCATCAGCCAATTGATCATAGAATTCATCTCTTTCTTGCCTGGCTGATAGAATCTGATTTCTTTCATCCTCTAGCTCTCTTCTCATTTCAGGCTCAACTCCTCTGTAGAAGAACTCATTGTTCCATTCCCAGGACATCCTTTCATCATACTTAAAGTATTTGTCTTCCTTTGACTTCAGTTGAGACCTTCTAAGGGGCATTTGATCATTTCTGATTCTCATTGTGCCCCACAAATGTTTCTTCTTGTTCCTGGTTTTCTTGCTCTGCATGGGCACACTGGATTGATCTGGTTGTGACTGAACTGATACTTGAGCAACAGTGAAGGAATGAGTGAATTGCTGAGGAGGGTTGGAAACTGTAGGGGATGGAAATATTGTTGGAGAGTCTTGATGAGGGCTTGAGGGAGTGTCATTATCACTATCATCATAGCTGTCAGAGTCTGAGGAAAGATCAATAACAGCCTGGCTCTGCTTTGGTTGACGGCAATGGAAGATCTGAATTCTTTGATCTCAGGAATAGAGACCAAGTTTTTGAAATGAGAGTTTTCATTGGGTGAGGTGAAGTTAATAGGATCTACAGTGATGAAGGGTGAAAGGTAGGGCTCAATTCCTGGATTAAGAGTTGGGGAAAAGATGTTGACAGTTTTGCTTAATAAAAGCATAATGGCACACTTTTGTTCAAACAGTGAAAGGAAAAGTGTTTTTGCAAGGTCAATGCACAGGGTGAAGACTAAACCCTTTGGCATATACAGGCATGAATTGAGTGAAGGAGAGATGAGTTGGCTGAAAAGAACTTCCCAATCAAGAAGAGTATTGGGAGTGATGAACTTTGGGAATGATGGGATTTGATGAACAAAGTTGGAGGTGGAGGAAGATCTTGACAGTTGCCATTTTTCATAGGCAAAGAAAACTAACCCTGCAAGGTTTCTTGCTATAACAATCAACCCATTTCTTGACAGGTTCCCGAATTTTGGATAGGTGAAGGGATTTGCTATTTACGGGATGTGAGTTACATGGGGTAACCTTGTCCTTGCTGCTTTGATGGAAGACATAGAGAAATCAATTCCACAGCTAAGCATCCAAGGTTCCCTTTTGGGAAGGAAGGATTGATTTGGATTTGGAGGAATAGAATGACTTGGAGAACTGTGAGGACTGTTAGGAATGGGATCAGCATCGGATATGTCTTGACCTTGTCCGGCCCGATTGGACTTTGTGGAGAGGCTTCAAAAGGTTCATTTTCAGGAATTGGAGAGGTTGGCTTTGAGGGTGCGAGATGGTTGGGTTGAAACAGTTGGGATTGACTCAGAGGTTTGGGCCAAGACTTTGATTAAGAGACACGGAAGTGAATTGAGATGTAAGGAGATTCAAGACGGCCCTTACTTCACTTTTTGCCAACCTTTTCTCAAGGATAGATATCATAGCTTCCTCATTTTCTTGAGTTCCATCAAGCACAAGACCTTTGCAAGCATTCATAATTGAGTCTCCTTTTGAGACAAGAATGGGATTAATCTCAACTCCAACCTTCTTGAGAGTTTGAATGACCTTAGAAGTATTATCAAGATTCCCCCTTTCAATTTCAACGGTTGGGGCGGGATCATTTACGAGGTTCAGTCTCGGGAATGGAAGGGAAGGTATGGCTATCTACATTCATAGCTGCCACCTTGGGGTTTCTAGATGACTCACTGGTCCACTTCTTTTGCATTAACCTAAGTACGAGTTCATCTAGGGCCACTACTGATTCTTCCTCACTCGAGAAAGTCCTTAAGATACAAAAGAACGGCCTTTTCGGTGTCGGGGTTTCCATCCAACTCAATAGCCTCAATTGCTCTCGGGATTTTAGCTAGCGTTGAGGTTGGGTAGAGGGGATATTCTCATCAATGTTCCCCCTTAAAGGTTGCTTATCTAATGGTTCTTTGAGATTGAGGATAGCTTGATAGGTGATTGATGACCTGAGCTGGGTGTGGATTTTGGGGAAATGGAAGGGGTAGATATTTTGGTTTTCTTTGATTTGGGGGCTTTCTTTTCAAGTTTTCTTTTCTTTGGTAATGATTTAGAAGGAATGGTTAAGGAAGATTGTACCTTTGATGCGGTAGGCTGTCATTTGGAGGATAGGCGTCGAGATTGCTTTCCTTTGTGAAGGGTTTTGGATAGTGCAAGAGCGCTGAAGCTCTTGAGGATCTATGTTAGCATCACCGGCATCATCTTGATCCATAGTGTCAACCTCATGGCTATCAACATCTCCTCTTTCTTCAACATTCTTAGCATGGCATCGAGAGATGGTTCCTTCACTGTCAGCTATCAGATCATCCTTGCTTTTGCTCTTTTTGCTAGGAGATACCACAGTTCTCTTGAGCACTCCAGTTTTCTTGACATTGGTCTTTACTCCTCTTTTCATTCTCCTACTAGTAGCCAAAGCTATCAAATCTTTCCAATGATTAAGCTTTATTCTTGTTTCTTCAAGCATTTTCTCTTGGGCTTCTTTGAAACTTTCAAGGCTCATATCTCCAGCCTTCATAACAATTCCTTTCTTTTGTTTCAATGAAAAGGTTCTTTCATTGAAACATCTTGTTTCTGAGCGCCTTCACTGTCTTCAGCCATTTCTTGGATAGAGCAGGTTTGAGCTTTGGAATTAGAACCTCAAGAATTCCACTCATGAATCTGAAGTTGTTCATCCTTCCACCTTGCTTCTTGAATTTGAGAGTAGAGGATGAGACTGCAAGTTGGAAATTATGGAGAAGGACAATGCACCAATTTGTATCCTTGGTCATTAGGCTGAGCATCTGCTTCCACTCATTTGATCCCATTTGGTCAAATGAGGATTGTTTGCCATCAATGGCTTTGTTGACCACATCCATCAGTGTTGACTTGAAGATATCATCTTTGTTCTTCACCATAGCTTTATCTTGAAATGACTTTGAAGTCGGTGATTTTAACCCCAAGAAATTTTTCATAAACTGTCTTTAATCTTTCTGATCCTCTATCCCATATATTTTTCACATGACATCTTCTTTATTTGGAATTCCATAGACATCACTAACCATATCTTGAGTGATAGTTATCTCTACATTTTCTATGGTGGCGAGTTATTGAATTATCTTCATTGTTTTTCTTCCTACCAAATAAATTTCTCTGCAGAGTTCTTCATAAATTGGGGGTTTAGCTCCCATAAAATCAAGTAATTCATTTACCTCAAGCAGTTCTTTGATGAGGATTCCAACTTCGAGTCATAGAAGTTGGGTTTGATGAAGTAACCATGAGCATCTGGGTACATTGCTTTTGGGTCTGCCATTGATGCTTTGAAAAGAATTAGGGTTGGAGAAATACGATGGTAGATTGGAGAGGGAAAGAGAAGAAATTTAAGGCGAGGTTTAAGGAAAAAGGAATTTTGGTGATTGCGAAAGAGAGAGAGAGATAAATGATGAGTGGAACATGGGTTTTAATGAGCATTGGGGGTTACAAAGTTAAGTGCTGTTCATATGAACAGTGGTTTTTACCCTTCCCCATGTTGAGACATTTATTCCCACAAAACACAAGAAGAACATTCTCTTTTTCAAGGAGATTTGCGGTGGAAGAGGCGGCGAAGGAAGTGACAATTGTGAGCAATTAACACAATCAAATCACTTAAAGTTTGCTTTAACCTAGGCTGTTGAAAGAAATTTACGACAGTTAAGCTAGTTTGAATGATGATGGTAATGCGAGATAGCTAGGTGAAAACTTGCCTATAAAACAATGAAAACTTAAGAGGAAAATTATTCAGATTGATTTACAAACAAAAATGGGAAGATTTTCTTCAAAGTTTAATCCAAAGGTTATGGCTCAAACAGCTAAACAATTGGTCTTTGGGAAAAATGGTGAGGATGATTTGATGAGTGATGAGATGGAGATAGATAGAGAGACTTTCAACATTGTTGAAAGTTCAGAGAGAGTGAATGATAAGGGTAAGAAAAAGAGAGTGAGGGTTGATGAAGACATAGAAATGAAGGAGGTAGGCTGTCGGGGAAAAGATTGACAGTAAGGAGGGAGAAGGAATAAGACTTTTTGGGAAGACAATCAAAGTTGATCAAGGAGAGTCAAGTAAGGGAAGGAGTAAGGTAGAAAGGGTATACACATTGGGGGAGTTGGTAAAGCAGGACAGAGCTCAGACAGCTAAGGAGAGAAGCTTAGCTGTCAGGAAGAAGGTTGAGCAAGATAAGCTTTATACACCTGTGAGCAGGGATTCTCTTTCTCCAGGAGTTGGTTTGTTGGAAGGTAGAGGAGATAACTTTGCAGGAGTGCATATATCTCCTTCTTCAACCATCTCATACCTGTTCAACCAGGTTGTAGGTTGCTTCAGTCCTGCAAGAGTACCTACTGTGGAGAGGGTGGAGTCAAATGTTGGTCAACCATTTGCAATCACAGGGAATGGTTCTTTTTCAGGAGAATTTAGCTTTGTTACTCCAATGGAGGGATTGCTTCAGCCATATGATCCAGTTGAAGAGTGGTGGCCTAGAAGGGCAAGTCCTTCTCTCCAATATTCAGTCACTTCCATTGATCCTTTCTTGGAGAGGCACCCAGTGTGGTTGCAGAGGTACCAACAAACCTTGCAATCAACTCAGGAGGCTAGAAATGAGGGAATGAGTGCTGGAGGAGGGTCTGGGGAGACTGTGACATTTCCAAAGAATGTCTGACAGCAGAGGAGAAGGTTTGAAGAGAAAAGAGTGGATCTGAGGATTGTTTGGTTTGGAAGAAGTTTTTGTTGAGTAAGTTGAGATGAGAGAGAAGAATTTGATGGGTTATTTGTATGTTTTTGTTTTAAGTTTTTGTTGTTTTTGGTTTTCAAGGCTTTTGGATTGATAGCTGTCAGTGGATGGCTTGTTAGTAATGTGTATGAGGTAATAGCTATCAGGCAACATTGTGATAGCATTACTCTGTTTGTAATCCTCTTTTGTTTAAGAAGAACACCCCTTTTATTTTGGCATATTAATCATCCCAAGCATGGCTCTTAATAGTTCAAATCTTTTTTCATCCATGGCTTTTGTGAGAATATCAGAGACATTGTTCTCAGTGCAAACTTTTGCAAGGTTGATATTCCCTTTTTCAACATGATCTCTGATGAAATGATGCCTGACTTCAATGTGCTTGGTTTTTGAATGTTGGACAGGATTTTCTGTCATAGCAATGGTACTTGAGTTGTCACAGAAGATGGGAATGTTTGATAATTCAATTCCAAAGTCTTGAAGTTGACTTTTAAGGTAGAGAATTTGTGAACAACACAAGCTCGCAAAGAATGTACTCAAATTTGGCAGTTGAGGTTGCAACCGAGGTTTGCTTTTTGCTTGACCATGAGATAATCCTTGATCCAACAAACCGGCATCCACCACTAGTGGATTTTCTGTCTAGATTACACCCCGCATAGTCGTAGTCGGTGAATCCAACTAGGGAGAATGGGGATTCAGTGGGATACCATAGGCCAAAATCAGGGTTCCTTTGATATATCTCAAAATTCTCTTGACAAACCGAGAGATGAGATTCTTTGGGATTAGCTTGAAACCTAGCACATAGACATACACTAAACATTATGTCTGGTCTTGAAGTCCGTCGATATAGGAGAGATCCTATGTAGCTTCCGTAAAGTGTTGGATTTACACTATGACCATCTTGATCAAGCATGAAGCTTGGTTGTGGTTGACAAGGGAGTTTTAGCAGGGATGCGCTTTGCATGTCAAACTTTTTGATCATATCCCTTGAGTATTTGGCTTGGTTGATGAAGATTCCTTCCTTCATTTGCTTGACTTGAAGGCCTAAGAAGAAGGTGAGCTCACCAATCATGCTCATTTCAAACTGATCCTTCATGATTTCTCCAAATTCAGTGCACAAGTTCTCATTTGATGAGCCAAAGATTATGTCATCAACATAGACTTGGATGAGCAACTGATCATCTCCATATTTTTTGATAAACAAGGTGTTATCAATATGTCCTTTGGTGAATCCTTTTCCAAGAAGATATCTAGATAGGGTGTCATACCAAGCTCTAGGTGCTTGTTTAAGCCCATACAATGCTTTGTTTAGTTTGAATACATGATCAGGGAATTTTGGATGTTCAAAACCAGGGGGTTGAGATACAAACACTTTTTCATTTAAAACTCCATTTAGAAATGCACTCTTGACATCCATCTGAAAAACTTTCATCTTCTTGAATGAAGCATAGGCAAGAAACAGCCTTATAGCTTCAAGTCTTGCAACAGGTGCAAAGGTCTCATCATAGTCAATGCCTTCTTCTTGTCTATATCCTTGAGCAACCAGTCTGGCCTTGTTTCTAATTACAACACCTTCTTCATTCATCTTGTTTCTAAAAACCCATCTTGTTCCAATCACAGTTTGATTTCTTGGTTTAGGAACAAGTTGCCATACTTTGTTTCTTTCAAACTGCTCCAGTTCTTCTTCCATGGCTTCAATCCTAGCCAAGATCTTGGAGTGCTTCATTTATCTTCTTTGGTTCCACTTGGGATATGAATGCACTCATGAGAAAAGGAATGTTGTCTGAACTCGGGGTTTTATCAATTTGAAGGCTGATGTAAAGATCTTTATTGGGTGGAATGATATGGGTAATTGTGGTTTCATCATTGGTTTTGAGAGGAGAAGGAGGATTATTGGATGAAGATGGAAGGAGGTTAGAAGATGGATCAGATGAGGAATTGGGATGGCCTAAGGGTCGGGTCGCTAAGGGTTGGTGTCGGCTAAGTGAGGATTTTGAGGAAGATCACCAAGGGATGACTATTTATTTGAAGATTTTCTTCCTCATCCAATGGATTGAAGGTGGGAGAGATTGCTGTTGACTTTGTTGGATTGATTGGTTGTTGATGAGAGTGGGATGATTGATGGCTGGCTGGCATAGGATGGTCGTCGATGAATTTCTTGGAACCATGTATGGAAGGTTTGATGAATCTAGTTCATGACCGAGAATAGTTGAATCAAGAATGGGGGATGATTCAGGGAGATTATCTAGATTTCCCAAACCTTCATCAAAATCACATAATTCAGCTTATACTTTGATCATTGTTTTCATCAAAGTCAACATGAATAGATTCTTCCACAACAAGTCTTCTTTTGTTGTACACTCTATAAGCTTTGCTTGTGTTAGAGTATCCAAGAAAAATTCCTTCATCACTTTTGGAGTCAAATTTGTCCAAATTGTTCTTGCCATTGTTGTGAATGAAGCATCTACTTCCAAAGCCGTGAAAGTAGGAAATGGTAGGGACTTTGTTGTTCCATAATTCATATGGAGTCTTCTTGTGAAATTTGTTGATCGTGGTTTTGTTTTGAACATACACAGCAAGAGTAATGCCTTCACCCCAAAAATATTTTGGGAGATTATGTTCGACAAAGCATTGTTCTTGCCGCCTCACGATTGTTCCGTTTTTCCTTTCGCAACACCATTTTGCTGTGGAGTTCTTGGGGCTGAAAAGTTGTGATCTATGCCTTTTGAATCACAATATTCTTCCACTCCAGTGTTCTCAAATTCCTTCCCATGGTCGATCTCGATCTTGATGATGGATGTCCCTTTTGATTTTGAATTTTATTGAATAGCTTTATCGACACTAAGGGTGTCACTTTTGGATTCAAGAAGAATGATCCAAGTGAATCTTGTGAAATCATCAACAACAACTAGGGAGTATCTTTTTCCTCCTAAAGATCTAGTTCTTATGGGTCCAAAAAGATCCATATGAAGCAGTTCAATAGGTCTTGAGGTGTCCAACTTCGTCTTGGGTTTGAATGAAGATTTCTTTTGCTTCCCACATTGGCATGCTTTGCAAAGTTTATCCTTTTTGAATGGGATCTTTGGTAGACCTCTCGACAAGATTGGAATTTGCAAGCTTGGAAATGGTTTTGTGATTGAGGTGAGCCAATCTCTTGTGCCATAGCCATGACATATCGATTGATTGAAAGACGAAGGCGGTGAGCATTTGAAGTTTCCACAATCTCTAAGTTCAAGCAATAGAGATTTCCTTTTCTTGATCCAAGCTTAGGATGACTTTATTGTTTTTATCTTTAACAAAGTGCATTTGTCTTTAGTACAAACAACATGATATCCCTTGTCCACGTATTTGACTAATGCCGATCAAATTGTGTTTGAGACCTTCTACATAGGATACATTTGTAAAAATGATATCTTTTGTAACAAGATTTCACGATCCTTTGACCTTAGCTTGGGAATTGTCACCAAAGGTTACATTTGGACCATTTTTAGGGGAATATTGTTGCGGCCGGTCTTTATTGAAGGTCATATGTCTACTACAACCACTATCTAAATACCAGAGACCTTTCTGGATACCTGCAAAACAAAAAATAAGATTTATGGTACCCTTTTTATTCTTTTGGGTCCAAAGGATTAGTTTTTCTTTGGAGCCCTAGCATTGTTCATTGATCCCTTATTGAAGAACTTGTTTAGGGTATGGTAATATGACATGATTTACATCATGTAAGGTGTAAGGACAGTGGATTGGGAAGGATTGAAGTAGTGGTTTGGGTTGCTGTATTGGGGTTGAAACTGAAAATTATTTGAATGGGATGACCTTGGAGAGTCATTTTGATGTGCATGGCTTCTTCCATTTGAATACTGCCATTGAGGTTTTTGTTTTTTGGTGTATTTATGCTTGTTGTAGAATCTTTGTTGCCTTGGGGTTCTTTGTTGTTTGGAGGAACTTGGCTGTCTGTCATGCCTTGGCCGTCCGTCAACCCTCGTCCGACAGGCTTGACTGACTAACACCTTTTTGCACTTGACTTCTTTCCTTTATATTGGCCCCTTTTTGAACCCAAATTAACTTGCTTCCTTGAATTTTATTTGGTCCTTCCTTTGATTGACTAGGGCCACCCAAGATTTCCTTTTCTTTTCCTTTGGTTTGAATGGGATAGGTTTGAGTTTGATAGGCGCCGAGCTCGGGTTTTCTAGAACCATTTTTTCAATGGCCCTTTCACCGAGTGGGAGGAGTGTACACTTTTTGTGTAGGATCATCGGCACCAATCCTGTTTTGTCACTTGGACGCCTTTGGGTGTAGGTGAAAAGAGATAATGCTTTGCTTGACATGTTCCATGAATCTATTTTCTTTTTAAGAGCATCATTTTCTTTTTCAAGATTCTTGAGTTTTTGACAATTTTCATGATTATTAGATGTCTCATTTGTCGGATCCATGTTTTGTTTTTCAAGCATGATGCATTGATCTCTTAGCCCTTGACATGCTTTTTCAAGCTCGAAATGGTTTTTGTGAGGTTGTCAATGGTTGAGGATTGGGAAAGGTTCTCATTGACCAATGAAGCAAAGCTAGTTTTTTGTTCTTTGGTTTGAATTAAAAGAGTGCAAACTAATTGTTTAAAACCATCAATATTTAAAGAGTTAAAATCATGTACCTCTTTTAGTTCATCAAATAGGCGGCAAGTGCTTCCATCTCTTCCTCATTGTCAGATTCTTCATCATCTTCACCATAAGGCATATCATGGCTTCTTCTCCTTCAATTTCAGAGTCATCACTTGACATATACTCTTCATCACTGAATTTTGATGAGTCGGCAATCATGACTTGCTCTTTGTTTTTGTTATGTTTATTTTTGGAGCAATTGTAGCGGTTGCACTTAGAGTGTGAATGATCTCTTTTGAGTAGGTCATCTTCTTACCGTCCCGATTGTCCCTAGGTTTCCTTGGTTCAGGGCAATCGGATGAGTAATGTCCTTGCTTTCCACAATTGAAGCAATCAATTGTCTTCTTGTATTGTCTTGTTGGGCATTAGAGGTGGAGGGATTGAATTTCTTGTCAAAAGATTTCTTTTGAAATTTCATGGCATTTCCGACAGCCATGGAAATGAGGCTTGGAATGTCTTCTTGGGAGATCTGTTTTGCCGACGGATTTGGAGCCGATGTTTATCTTTTGAAGAGCATTGTTGACAATGGTCTCAATGTCATGGTGAGTGATTGGCTTGTTGACAGTTTCTTGTGCGATTAAAGCTAAGGTTTGTGAAATGGAGGGGACTGATGGAATTTTTATCATACCTTCCGGTTCATAAGCTTCAAGCTTTCCAAAATATTGCTCAACTGTCATGGTGCTCCATTCAGATCCTTCTCTAATAGGTAATGCTACCTTCTCATATTCTTGAGGGAGATTTGAGTAAATCTTGAGACAGAGATCTTGTTGTTCAAAGGTTTTTCCATGATCAGTAATTGATCTAACAAGGTTCTCAAACCTTGGTGGCGACACTCACCTTTTCTCCGGGGTAGAACTTGAAATTGTCTAATTGCCTAAGCAAGTTGTACAAGTTTTGTGTCCTAACACTGGAGTGTTTAGTGAACTTGGTTTGAATAAGAGCCCATGCTGTTCTGGCATTTGGTTCCTTAGCAATTTCTTGGGCTAGAGAGTCATTTACACTCTTTTGAAGAATGTTCTTGACTTTCAAGTTTGCACTTACCAATTGCTTTTCGGCTTCGGACCAAGTTTACGGGGATTTGATCTTACTTGGTCCTCCATCGATCAGCATTTGAGTTGGGTATGACACTTCATTTTCTAGAACATACCGGTTCCAAATGCTTTGTTTGCATCAAGATAAGTTTTTATCTTTGATGCATAGATCTCAAAGGATCCTGAGTCATCAATGTGTGGGATGTCTTTCTCATTATTTCTTCTTGGTTGAGGCATGGTGGGTTTGAAGAGGATCCTTCACAAGTTGTTAGAATTTTGAATGTGAAGACAAGCTCGATACCAATTGAAAGGCCCTTGCTTGGTATGCGGATGATCGAGACGGCTATGGTATTGGCTTAGCCTGTCGGATGATAGTTTGAATTGTGCGGCGGAATAAAAGAGGTTTGAAATAATGGTAGGACAACAAACACAAAGAAATAATGCAAGTGTGTGAATGTGATTGCAAAAATGTAATAACACGAGAGAATTTAAAGTGGTTCGTAGTTCACTCCTCCTACATCCACCCCCCTTTGTCAAACTTGACAAGTGAGATCAATTTTATTATAATCTTTAATCAACAAAAATTACAAATGATTGATTCGGGCATGTTCCTTGAACTTCCTCTTCCTAATTAGTACGATCAACTAGGGATACACTTAAAGTACAGTTTTAAGTGCTTTTACAACTTGAAGTACAGTCTCAAGATTTTACAAAATAACTAATACACTCAAAGTACAGTCTTGAGTGATTACAAAGCGATTCTACACCTAAAGTACAGTCTTAGGTTTTTGGGGTTTGTGAATTAACACACTTTGGGGTTGTTTTTGTTGGTGAAGAGGTTTAGGGGTGAAGGTTTTGGTTTGGAACAGGGTTTTAAAGGTGAGGATTGGTGTGTGTGTGTGTGGATTACGGGAGGTGTGTGTGGGTGTTTGGAAAGGGTTTTTGACTCGGGAAAATGAGTATTTTTCAGTAAATTTGTTAGAGGAAGAACTCCTCTATTTATACCCTTCAATGTAGCCGTTGGAATATGACTGTTGCAGCTACATTAATGAGCTTTGACTGGTCTTTGTCCCACTTGTCCACATGCAGGTCTTCATGAGCTGTCTTGAGCTGTGAGCTTGAACTGAGAGCTTCTAGAAGGTCTTCAGTGGTCTTCATTGGTCTTCATTGATGGACTTTATAGCTGTGAAGATGCAGGATCTAACTTGGTTGAGTTTGTGGTAACATGGTGTGAGACAGGGAGATGGTGTCCGAGGGGCTGAAGTCATATTTGTCGAGATCGTGGCAATGCTTAGCTATCAGAGAGGATCTCTAATAAGGACTGAGATGCACTTGATGATCTTGATGACTTAGAGAGTGACTATGTTTCATGTTTTTGATTGATTGTAAACATTGTATAAGGAAGAATCATAGCTGTCAGACTCATAACTGTCAAAGTGAAGAATTATGACAGATAACATCTTTTGATATAAACCCTGTTCTATATATATATTCCTTTATCAAAACCAACTAACTAAGACATTGATCAAAGTTAGGTCCTAACAATATCCATTCCATATTCAAGGCTAGTTAAGCATAAAAATGAGCACATCTTGCTTCAATAAACTTCGCTCGAATATAGAAATGAATAAATCATTATTAGAGAGACAATAAAAAGCAAGATGTGATGGCATTTCAAAAACCTATATCATCTTTTAAGAATGTTACTTGAAATGCTAGCCTTGACCCCTTCCTTTCCACGTTCATTAACACGTCCATCAAACGTGATTATAAAATATTGTGCTAAAATCTTTAAAGTGTCTTTCTAAACTGAAAAACATCATTTTAAGCTCTTAAAGTAGCATAACAAATCTTTTCTCATTTTAAAAATCTTTTTCAATCCAAGAATCTTCATTTCCAACTTAGAAAAATATTTATTTATGCAAAATTAATTTTTAGTTCTTTTATCTAGACTCCAATATGCTTTAAATATCTTTTTAGAATATACTTTCAAATTTTAGATGATATGAAACAATATTGAAAATGGTTTTCTTAAAGACAACATCTTTAACAACACATCAAATCTGAAAGGGAGCATCTTATTTATTTTTATCTTTCTTTTTGGTCATTTACTTCTCTCTCTTCTATTTTTATCTAAACATTGCTTAGGGACAAACAAGGTTTAAGTGTGGGAGAGTTGATAAATGGCTATTTTATAGTCATTTATAGTATTTTTATTACAATATTTACTTTAAATTTTGTGCCAATTAAGTATAAATTAGCTTATTTTATTTTATATCTTTGATTTTACGCTTGATTGATATTTTGTGTAAATTTACAGGCTTTAGGTTCATATTTTGAAGTACAAGGGGCTTAAAGTAAAGTTATGGAAGTAGAAGGGTCAAAGTGAAAAATGCGAAAATCGGTCCAAGGCCCGCTCGGCTCGAGCTTTCCCTTGAATAGACCGAGCATGAAGGACCAAATGGGAGTACTTGCGAGAAGGACTTGCTCGGCCGAGCACCTCCCTTGCCTCGGCCAAGCACCCCTCTGATAAGCCAAAAGATGCCTTTCCTGAAGAGATGCAACCATCAGCCAAAATGCCTATATAAAGGGGGCTTGTACTCAGTTTTAGATATCTGAAACATAGGAGAAAACACACAGAAATATATTAATGTACTCAAGGAATTTATACAAAATATTCAAAGATTCATCGATTGTTCTTGGAGTTATTTTTGAAGATTGAAGAAATAAATCACTGAAATTTACTTTCAGCCTCTATTTATCTACAAGCACAAGTCTTTCTATTCCTATCTTCATATCATTATATTTTTATGCTTGTTTTAATTATGGGTTGTGAGTAATCCCCCATGTTTTTGGGGTTGGAAAATCAACACGTTTATTCATCATTTTTTAATCATGCCATCTCTCTTCATCTTAACAATTATTTCATATCACACTTAAAAGACTTACACTTTGGAGACATCCAACTTGTATGATTCTAGTTAATCGAGAGAAGGGCGTAGCTGTGAATCTCGATTAACGGAACCATATTAATTGAACTAGGTTACATTAATCACGAGAGTAGTTTAATGGCCTAAGGATGTTCCTTGAATGGAAAGTACGTGGATTTTGTAAACATTAACAAATTCTTACTAATTATGGGCTATCGAGAGATAGGGCATAATTAGTGAAGAATACAAATACTACTTGCTTGATCGTGAGAAGTAGTATATGCTCAATCTACCATCCTTGATTTTGATGAAAACTTTTATTCAAAGACGTGATTATTTGATGAATAAATGATTGTTCGAGTCCAAACCCGAGAATACTTTCATCTTATAAGAAGTTCAATTAAAGTAATCTGTGCATGTTTCTAGTATTTTATAAAAAAATTCTAATTGGTCTAGATAAAATTAGGAATTCTCAATAATGCTTATTACGATTGGGATTAAGCAATTTTAAAGCTATACATATATTTGACTAACAATATTGCTAGAGGAAATTGTATATAATTGAAGGAGGGCGACGTGGACCGACTAAAATATTGCTAGTAAGCGTTGGAGGTAGCTCGCGCTTGAGCTGGTGGTCTAATGGTTGCCAGTGTAGTTCCTAACAAAGTCTTCGTTAATCTGTTATTTTATTACTTTTAACGCAACAAAAAAAAACATTTTTTTTATAATTTTAAAATAAAAACTGATATTTTTTTATATAAAATTTACTTACATGAATAAGATTAATTTTCATTTACTCCCTTTATTCAACTTGAAATAAATTTTTTGAGTTGGACACGAGATTAAGGAAAAATGTTAGTGGTACAAGTGCGGTGACTTGTGAGTATGAAAAGTGAATTAGGAGAGAGAAAGTGGAGTTGAAAATAATTAATGAAAAGATGTTGTAAATGTGAAAGTAGGTCCACTAAATAAAACATGTTAATTGAATTGTCATATTTTGAGCAAGAGACCAAAAATTGAAAAAATGACCCAAATTTGAGTGGGATTGAGGTAATACATAAATATATTTAGCTAGACTCCCATGGATTTGACTCTTTACATATAAATCTAATGAAAGTACTATTTTCACCCTTAAAAAAAATAGATAATCATTTTTGTTAATAATTTAAAACAAAATTATAAATTTTTGAATGAGGTGACATTTCACATTGAGTGGCAGCAATAAAATAATAATATAATAATAACAAAAGTAGCAATAACCCATTAACCCACCTAGTTGATGATATCATATATGTGGACTGTACTTGAAAAATAATGATTCCCACTAATAAATAATTATACTAAACAATAATAAAATTATTATTATTATTATTATTATTATTATTATTATAATTATTATTATTATTATTATTTCAACCAAAAACTACATATATTATTAGTGATCACAATAATATATGTGACCCCGTATGTACTATGGAGGTCTTGTACTACTTTTCTAAATAAATGTCTAAATTTTATTTAGAAAATATTGTAATAGTATACTTTTTATATAATTAAATGTCCGAAAATATATGTTTAGCCATTTTAGGTGTTTCATGATAAATGATTATTTTATAGTCATTTATAATATTTTTATTACATTATTTACTTTAAATTTAGTGTCAATTAAGTATAAATTAGCTTATTTTATTTTATATCTATGATTTTATGCTTGGTTGGTATTTTGTGTAAATATACAGGCTTTAGGTTCATATTTTGAAGTACAAGGGGCTTAAAGTAAATATATGGAAGTAGAAGGGTCAAAGCTGAAAAATGCAGAAAATCAGTCCAAGGCAGCTATCGCTCGGTCGAGCACCCCCTGATCAGCCAAATTATGCCTTTCCTGAAGAGATGCAACCCTCAGCCAAAATGACTATATAAAGGGGCCTTGTACTCAGTTTTAGATATCTGAAACATAGGAGAATACACACAGAAATATATTAAAGTACTCTAGGAATTTATACACAATATTCAAAGATTCATCGATTGTTCTTTGAGTTATTTTTGAAGATTGAAGCAATAAATCAGTGAAGTTTACTTTCAGCCTCTGTTTCTCTACTAACATAAGTCTTTCTATTCCTATCTTCAAATCATTATATCTTTATGCTTGTTTTAATTATGGGTTTTGACTAATCCCCCAAGTTCTTGGAGTTGGAAACTCACCACGTTTATTCATCATTTCTTAATCATGCCATATCTCTTCATCTTAACAATTCTTTCATATCAAACTTAAAAGAATTACATTTTAGAGACGTCCAACTTGTATGATTCTAGTTAATCGAGAGAAGAACGTAGCTGTGAATCTCGATTAATAGAACCATTTGAATTGAACTAGGTTACATTAATCACGAGATTAGTTTAATGGCCTAGGAATGTTCCTTGAATGGAAAGTACATGGATTTTATAAACATTAATGAATTCTTATTAATTATGAGTTATCGAGAGATCGAGCATACTTAGTGAATAATACAAATCTACTTGCTTGATCGTGAGAAGTAGTATAGGCTCAATGTACCATCCTTGATTGTGATGAATTTTTTTATTCAAAGGCATGGTTATTTGATGAATAAATGATTGTTCGAGTGCCAACCCCGAGAATACCTTCATCTTATAAGAAGTTCAATTAAAGTAATATGTGCATGTTTCTAGTATTTTCACAAATCAAAACATATTTCCCCCACTCTTATTTCTATAATTTATATAAAAACAAATATTTTTCTAAGTAAACCATGTCTCTATGAGATCGAACCGTACTTGCACTTGCTATACTATTATAACTTGCGCACTTGCGGTATAAAAAGAACCGTTAGATTTTGAGACAACAGGTTTTAGGCGCCTTTGCCGGGGACAACAATTTACTTTTTTTTTTTTTTTATATATTTGTCTTTACTACATATTTTTTTATTTATTTTTGTTAAATATTCTTTCCGAACATTTGTTGCGTTTAATTTTTTTTCTTAAGTATTCTTTGAAGTTTAAGAAAAGAACTCGGGTCTTCCTTGATAATTTCGATCCGGAACCCGAAAGAACTTTCAACGAAAGATTAAGAAAATTCAAAGAAGTGCTAGATCAACAAATGGCGGAAGAAGAACTCGGGTCTTCCTTGATAACAAATCTTTTCTCATTTTAAAAATCTTTTTCAATCCAAGCATCTTCATTTCCAACTTAGAAAAATATTTATTTATGCAAAATTAATTTTTAGTTCTTTTATCTAGACTCCAATATGCTTTAAATATATTTTTAGAATATACTTTCAAATTTTAGATGATATGAAACAATATTGAAAATGGTTTTCTTAAAGACAACATCTTTAACAACACATCAAATCTGAAAGGGAGCATCTTATTTATTTTTATCTTTCTTTTTGGTCATTTACTTCTCTCTCTTCTATTTTTATCTAAACCTTGCTTAGGGACAAACAAGGTTTAAGTGTGGGAGAGTTGATAAATGGCTATTTTATAGTCATTTATAGTATTTTTATTACAATATTTACTTTAAATTTTGTGCCAATTAAGTATAAATTAGCTTATTTTATTTTATATCTTTGATTTTACGCTTGATTGATATTTTGTGTAAATATACAGGCTTTAGGTTCATATTTTGAAGTACAAGGGGCTTAAAGTAAAGTTATGGAAGTAGAAGGGTCAAAGCTGAAAAATGCAGAAAATCAGTCCAAGGCAGCTGCCGCTCGGCCGAGCTTTCCCTTGAATAGACCGAGCATGAAGGACCAAATGGGAGTACTTACTGAGAAGGACTTGCTCGGCCGAGCACCTCCCTTGCCTCGGCCAAGCACCCCTCTGATAAGCCAAAAGATGCCTTTCCTGAAGAGATGCAACCCTCAGCCAAAATGCCTATATAAAGGGGGCTTGTACTCAGTTTTAGATATCTGAAACATAGGAGAAAACACACAGAAATATATTAATGTACTCAAGGAATTTATACAAAATATTCAAAGATTCATCGATTGTTCTTGGAGTTATTTTTGAAGATTGAAGCAATAAATCACTGAAATTTACTTTCAGCCTCTATTTATCTACAAGCACAAGTCTTTCTATTCCTATCTTCATATCATTATATCTTTATGCTTGTTTTAATTATGGGTTGTGAGTAATCCCCCATGTTTTTGGGGTTGGAAAATCAACACGTTTATTCATCATTTTTTAATCATGCCATCTCTCTTCATCTTAACAATTATTTCATATCACACTTAAAAGACTTACACTTTGGAGACATCCAACTTGTATGATTCTAGTTAATCGAGAGAAGGGCGTAGCTGTGAATCTCGATTAACGGAACCATATTAATTGAACTAGGTTACATTAATCACGAGAGTAGTTTAATGGCCTAGGGATGTTCCTTGAATGGAAAGTACGTGGATTTTGTAAACATTAACGAATTCTTACTAATTATGGGCTATCGAGAGATAGGGCATAATTAGTGAAGAATACAAATACTACTTGCTTGATCGTGAGAAGTAGTATATGCTCAATCTACCATCCTTGATTTTGATGAAAACTTTTATTCAAAGGAAATTGTATATTTGACTAACAATATAGCTAGAGGAAATTGTATATAATTGAAGGAGGGCGACGTGGACCGACTAAAATATTGCTAGTAAGCGTTGGAGGTAGCTCGCGCTTGAGCTGGTGGTCTAATGGTTGCCAGTGTAGTTCCTAACAAAGTCTTCGTTAATCTGTTATTTTATTACTTTTAACGCAACAAAAAAAAACATTTTTTTTATAATTTTAAAATAAAAACTGATATTTTTTTTTATAAAATTTACTTACATGAATAAGATTAATTTTCATTTACTCCCTTTGTTCAACTTGAAATAAATTTTTTGAGTTGGACACGAGATTAAGGAAAAATGTTAGTGGTACAAGTGCGGTGACTTGTGAGTATGAAAAGTGAATTAGGAGAGAGAAAGTGGAGTTGAAAATAATTAATGAAAAGATGTTGTAAATGTGAAAGTAGGTCCACTAAATAAAACATGTTAATTGAATTGTCATATTTTGAGCAAGAGACCAAAAATTGAAAAAATGACCCAAATTTGAGTGGGATTGAGGTAATACATAAATATATTTAGCTAGGCTCCCATGGATTTGACTCTTTACATATAAATCTAATGAAAGTACTATTTTCACCCTTAAAAAAAATAGATAATCATTTTTGTTAATAATTTAAAATAAAATTATAAATTTTTGAATGAGGTGACATTTCACATTGAGTGGCAGCAATAAAATAATAATAAAATAATAACAAAAGTAGCAATAACCCATTAACCCACCTAGTTGATGATATCATATATGTGGACTGTACTTGAAAAATAATGATTCCCACTAATAAATAATTATACTAAACAATAATAAAATTATTATTATTATTATTATTATTATTATTATTATTATTATTATTATTATTATTATTATTATTATTATTATTATTATTATTATTATTATTATTATTATTATTATTATTTCAACCAAAAACTACATATATTATTAGTGATCACAATAATATATGTGACCCCGTATGTACTATGGAGGTCTTGTACTACTTTTCTAAATAAATGTCCAAATTTTATTTAGAAAATATTGTAATAGTATACTTTTTATATAATTAAATGTCCGAAAATATATGTTTAGCCATTTTAGGTGTTTCATGATAAATGATTATTTTATAGTCATTTATAATATTTTTATTACATTATTTACTTTAAATTTAGTGTCAATTAAGTATAAATTAGCTTATTTTATTTTATATCTATGATTTTATGCTTGGTTGGTATTTTGTGTAAATATACAGGCTTTAGGTTCATATTTTGAAGTACAAGGGGCTTAAAGTAAATATATGGAAGTAGAAGGGTCAAAGCTGAAAAATGCAGAAAATCAGTCCAAGGCAGCTGTCGCTCGGCCGAGCACCCCCTGATCAGCCAAATTATGCCTTTCCTGAAGAGATGCAACCCTCAGCCAAAATGACTATATAAAGGGGCCTTGTACTCAGTTTTAGATATCTGAAACATAGGAGAATACACACAGAAATATATTAAAGTACTCTAGGAATTTATACACAATATTCAAAGATTCATCGATTGTTCTTTGAGTTATTTTTGAAGATTGAAGCAATAAATCAGTGAAGTTTACTTTCAGCCTCTGTTTCTCTACTAACATAAGTCTTTCTATTCCTATCTTCAAATCATTATATCTTTATGCTTGTTTTAATTATGAGTTTTGACTAATCCCCCTAGTTCTTGGAGTTGGAAACTCACCACGTTTATTCATCATTTCTTAATCATGCCATATCTCTTCATCTTAACAATTCTTTCATATCAAACTTAAAAGAATTACATTTTAGAGACGTCCAACTTGTATGATTCTAGTTAATCGAGAGAAGAACGTAGCTGTGAATCTCGATTAACAGAACCATAAGAATTGAACTAGGTTACATTAATCACGAGATTAGTTTAATGGCCTAGGAATGTTTCTTGAATGGAAAGTACATGGATTTTATAAACATTTATGAATTCTTATTAATTATGAGTTATCGAGAGATCGAGCATACTTAGTGAATAATACAAATCTACTTGCTTGATCGTGAGAAGTAGTATAGGCTCAATGTACCATCCTTGATTGTGATGAATTTTTTTATTCAAAGGCATGGTTATTTGATGAATAAATGATTGTTCGAGTCCCAACCCCGAGAATACCTTCATCTTATAAGAAGTTCAATTAAAGTAATATGTGCATGTTTCTAGTATTTTCACAAATCAAAACATAATTCCCCCACTCTTATTTCTATAATTTATATAAAAACAAATATTTTTCTAAGTAAACCACGTCTCTATGAGATCGACCCGTACTTGCACTTGCTATACTATTATAACCCGTGCACTTGCGGTATAAAAAGAACCGTTAGATTTTGAGACAACAAGTTTTAGGCGCCTTTGTCGGGGACAACAATTTACTTTTTTTTTATATATTTGTCTTTACTACATATTTTTTTATTTATTTTTGTCAAATATTCTTTCCGAATATTTGTTTCGTTTAATTTTTTTTCTTAAGTATTCTTTGAAGTTTAAGAAAAGAACTCGGGTCTTCCTTGATAATTTCGATCCGGAACCCGAAAGAACTTTCAACAAAAGATTAAGAAAATTCAAAGAAGTGCTAGATCAACAAATGGCGGAAGAAGAACCCGCAACACCACCTAGAACCCCAAGGGACTTCGTTAACCCGAGTACCCCGGGAACTAGATCACCTATAGTTGTGCCGAACGCTAATGCAGTCAATTTTGAGATAAAGCCGTAACTACTTCATATGGTTATGAATAACCAATAGAGAGGATCAGCTTTCGAAGACCCCCATCTCCATGTTCAAACATTTTTGGAGTACTGTGATACCACCCGCATTTAAGGTGTCACATTGAAAGCTAAGAATGCGCCTTTTCCCCTTTTCTCTAAAGGACAAGGCAAAACAGTGGCTGAACTCGATCCCCCAAAATTCCTTGACAACATGGGACCAAGTTCAATAAGTTTTCCTATGGCCTTTCTTCCCTCCTAGTAAGACCGCCCAAATCTGTACTAAAATTACAAATTTCAGTCAAAAGGGAAGCGAGTCACTTTATGACGCTTGGGAGCGATTCAAAGAGTTCCTAAGGATGTGACCTCACCACGGGCTTGAAAAGTGGTTAATTGTTCATACTTTCTACAATGGTCTCACATTTAAACCAAGATAGACCATAGACGCTGCTGCAGGAGGAGCACTTATGAACAAGACGGTGGATGAGGCATATGATCTCATCGAGAACATAGCCTTAAACCACTATCAATGGTCGAATGAAAGGGAGCAACCGCAAGGGACTCTAGCTAAGTACAATGTTGATAATGTTAATCTCCTTTCATCAAAGGTTGATATGATTTTGAAAAAAATTGAAAATCTTAATGTCAATCTCGTGAACAACATTAACATTGTTTGTGAACTATGTGGGTCAAACTCACATATTACATAAAGTTTTGAACTACTTGACACTACTTCTAGTGAGCAAGTAAATTTTGTAAATTCTTTTGGACAAAAAGGGGGTATGTATTCAAACACATACAATCCCGAGTGAATAAAAAGGGGGTATGGACTTTATAGTTGAAAATAAGATTGCTCAAGAGAAGACCAATAACGAATTTAGGGAATGCTTCAAATTATTAAATGCTAGATTTGATAATCTTGCCACCTATAACAACATGCTAGAAAACCAAAAAACTCAACAAACCGGCACCTCGCATAGACCACATGGGAGTTTTCCCGGTCAACTGTAAAGGCCCGACGAGCATGCTAAGGAGGTAGTAACTAGGAGTGGAAAAGAACTTGTAAATCCCCTCCTAAAGATAGTAGCATTCTTAATGATGAAAATATTAGTCCAACCCCATTAATGGTTTAGACTAATGAAGAAGTCAAAATGGGGACGGAATCCCCTAAGGTTTCTAGAAATTTTGACCCTCCAATACCATACCCTCAAAGGTTGATAAAGACAAAACTTGACAAATAATTTGCAAAATTTTTAGAAGTTTTAAAATCAATTTACATCAATATACCTTTTACTGATGCTTTGCAACAAAAACCATCTTATGCTAATTTTTTAAAAGACATCCTTTCTAACAAAATGAAGCTAGAAGAGTATGAGACCGTTGCATTGACGGACGATGTAAGTGCCGTTTTACAAAGAAAGTTACCTCCAAAATTAAAAGATCCCAACACTTTCTCTATTCCTTGCAACATAGGTAAATTTTATGTAAATAATGCCATGTTAGATCTAGGGGCAAGTGTAAGCCTCATTCCTCATCTAGTGAGTAAGAAAATATGTGTGGGAATTAAAACCCACCACCGTATCTTTACAGTTAGTGAATCGCTCCATTAAATACCAGTGGGTATTATGAAAGATGTCCCTTGTCGGATTGGGAAATTAATCATCCTGGTCGACTTTGTAATTCTTGAGATGGAAGACGACCATCACATTCCCATAATTCTAGGTAGACCATTTCTTGCAACCACCGGGGCAATAACTGATGTTAAAAATGGTAACCTATCATTGAACGTAGGGAATGAAAAAGTAGAATTTAATTTGTCTAAATTAATGAGGAGTCCTAATCTTGAGAACCCTTGCTTAGGTATTAACATGTTAGAATCAATAAGCAAGGGGGGAAAATTCCCAATCTAAAGACCCGCTAGAAAAAAGTCTTATAGATTGAAAAAGAACGTTGCATGTTGAAGACGATGATGATATTAAAAATTATACGATGTTTTTAGATGCTAACCATGCAGCGATGTTTAGTGACGAAACTAAATTCGAAAAGTTGGAGGCTAAAGCGGAGCCATCCAACAAAGAAAAGGAGGTAAATAAGGCGCCTCAGGTTGAATTAAAACCTCTTCCTCCAAATCTAAGGTATGTATTTCTTGGACCTAATTCTACCTACCCTGTGATTATTAATGCAAGTTTAAGTCCTCTTGAGACTGGAAGTTATTAAGAGAACTTAGATTGCACCAAAAAGCCATTGGGTATACAATTGATGACTTAAAAGGAATTCACCCTAAGATTTGCATGCATAGGATTGACTTAGAGGAGGATCATAAAACCTCCATAGAACACCAAAGAAGGCTTAATCCTAATATGAAAGAGGTAGCTAAAAAAGAAGTCCTTAAGTTACTTGACGCGGGTGTTATCTATCCAATCTCGGATAGTAAGTGGGTTAGCCCCATTCAAGTAGTCCCTAAAAAGGGAGAAATGATGGTCATTCGGAATGATAGGGATGAATTAATCCCAATTAGGACCATCACGAGATGGTGTATGTGCATTGATTACAGAAAATTAAACAAAGGCACCCGAAAAGATCATTTTTCCCTTCCCTTTATAGTTCAAATATTAGAAAGGTTAGCAAAGCACTCTCATTTTTGTTACTTGGACGGGTATTCGGAATTTTTCAACTACCTATCCATCCAAATGACCAAGAAAAAACAACTTTTACTTGTCCATATAGCACTTTCGCTTATAGGAGAATGCCGTTTGGACTTTGCAATGCTCCCGCCACCTTTCAACGTTGTATGATGGCCATATTTTCAGATTTTACAGAAAATATAATGGAAGTATTTATGAATGACTTTTATGTTTATGGTTCCTCTTTTGATGAATGTTTGAAAAGTTTGTCAATAGTTTTACAAAGATGCGAAGAGGTAAACCTTGTGCTTAACTGGGAAAAATGTCATTTTATGGTCAATGAGGGAATAGTTTTAGGACACATGGTATCCGAAGAATGGATTGAAGTAGATAGAGCCAAGGTTGAAGTTATTGAAAAATTACCTCTACCCACAAATTTACTAATTTACTAATGAAAGATGCTCCATTTGTGTTCGATAGTTTTTGTCTTGAAGCTTTCAACAGGTTAAAGGAAGCATTGGTATCCTCTCCTATCGTACAACCACCCGATTAGGACGTCCCTTTCGAAATAATGTGCGATGCAAGTGACTATGCAGTGGGAGCAGTTTTGGGACATCGTAAAGACAAGAAGACGCATGGAATATATTATAATAGTCGAACATTAGATGAAACACAAGTCAATTATGCCACCACAGAAAAAGAGTTATTGGTCGTGGTATTTGCAATCGACAAGTTCCTGTCATATTTGTTGGGAACGAAGGTGATTGTGTACACGGACCACGCTGCAATAAGGTACTTATTAGCAAAGAACGATGCCAAACCAAGACTCATAAGATGGATCCTTCTTCTCCAAGAATTTTACTTAGAGACCCGTGACAAGAAGGGGACATAAAATTTAGTAGAGGATCATTTGTCCCGTATCCCCAAAAATTTAGAAGTTTCTGATAAATAAGAACTTCCTATTGACGATTCATTCCCAGATGATCATCTACTTGCCATAAGCAATGTCAAAACCCCTTGGTTTGCAGATATTTTAAATTACATGGCATGTAGAATTCTTTCTCCGAATATGAGCTATCAACAAAGGAAGAAATTCTTCTCGAAAATTAAAAACTATTTTTGGGAGGATCCGCTCCTCTTCAAACAATGCATAGAAGGATTCATTAGGCGGTGTGTGCCTAATGAGGAGGTGAATGACATTCTTCATCATTATCACTCTTCTCCTTATAGCGGGCATGCAAGCACATCCAAAACCGCTGCCAAAGTTCTTCAATCAGGTTTTTATTGGCCCACATTACTTAAGGATTCTTGAAATTTTGTTCTTACTTCTGATCGTTGCCAACGAACCGGCAACATCTCAGAAGGAATGAAATGCCTCTTAACAACATTTTAGAGGTCGAGATCTTCTATGTTTGGGGCATAGATTTCATGGGGACATTTCCATCATCCTACAACAACAAATACATATTGGTAGTAGTGGATTATGTGTCAAAATGGGTTGAAGCCATAGAATCTCCAATGAACGACTCAAAAGTCGTTATGAAACTCTTCAAAAACATCATCTTCCCAAGATTCGGGGTGCCAACGGTAGTAATAAGCGATAGTGGTTCACACTTCTCACATCGCCAATTTGAGGCTCTTTTAAGAAAATATGGTGTCCATGATAAAACGGGCACCAGTTATCATCCTCAAACAAGATGACAAGTGGAGGTATTGAACCGGGAAATTAAATGGATCTTGGAAAAGACAGTCACTTGTTCAAGGAAGGATTGGTCAATCAAGTTGAACGATGCTTTCTGGGCTTATTGCACTGCTTTCAAAACACCCATCGGAACCACTCCTTTCCGTTTAGTGTATGGGAAGCCATGTCATTTACCGGTGGAGCTTGAACACAAGGTATTGGGCAATTAAGGCCCTAAACTATGATTTGGAAAATGCCAGTGAAAAGCGAAGGTTGCAATTACAAGAACTTGAAGAACTCCGATACGAAGCATATGAAAGTGCCAAACTATATAAGGAAAGAACAAATAAATGACACAATGCACACATTATATGAAGGGAGTTTAAAGAAGGAGTTATGGTATTACTCTACAACTCCCGGTTAAAACTATACAGAGAAGTTAAAATCAAGATGGACGGGCCCGTACAAAGTCTGTAAGGTATATCTATACGGGGCCATCATTATTTGGAGCAAGATAAAAGGTGAATTTAAGGTCAACGGATAAAGACTAAAGCACTACATGACTGGGGATCCAATTGGAGTAGTGTCGTCAATTACATTCGGAGATCTAAACTTTCCACCACCACCGCTACTGCCACCACTTATGTAAGTTTATTCTTTTCCCCATCATTTTATTGTCCTTAAAATATTGAGGACAATGTTTATTTTAAGTGTGGGGGAGAATTATTTCCGTATTTTAGCTGCATTGCTTGCATTTTATTTAGTTTTTCTTGTTTCTTTTTTTTTATTAGCTTAGTTGCACTCCTTTTTTTTCTTTTCTATTTATGCATTAGAGCAAGTTTACTTTCAAAAAAAAAAATGAAAAAAAAAATTCCTACGATGATGAAGTGTTCTAAGCTTATTTAGTTGCCTTTAAAACCGATTTCTATTCATTGATTCATATTTTCTCAAAAATTTGAAAACATTTCATAGAAATTGAATTTAAGGGAATATTGGGAGATAAATAAAATAATTATAAATTAATATAGTATAAATAAAATTGCTCTAAAAAGCATTGTTTTGTGAAAATTTTGGAGCATTGGATACTAATCATTATTTTTTAAAGAATTATTTTTGTACTTCGGGACTTTCATTTTTTAAATTCATTTTCGAAGGGCGCTAATATCTTTATGCACCTTTTTGAATCACTTTTTACATCCATTCCATATTCAAGGCTAGTTAAGCATAAAAATGAGCACATCTTGCTTCAATAAACTTCACTCGAATATAGAAATGAATAAATCATTATTAGAGAGAGACAATAAAAAGCAAGATGTGATGGCATTTCAAAAACCTATATCATCTTTTAGGAATGTTACTTGAAATGCTAGTCTTGACCCCTTCCTTTCCACGTTCATTAACACGTCCATCAAACGTGATTATAAAATATTGTGCTAAAATCTTTAAAGTGTCTTTCTAAACTGAAAATCATCATTTTAAGCTCTTAAAGTAGCATAACAAATCTTTTCTCATTTTAAAAATCTTTTTCAATCCAAGCATCTTCATTTCCAACTTAGAAAAATATTTATTTATGCAAAATTAATTTTTAGTTCTTTTATCTAGACTCCAATATGCTTTAAAGATCTTTTTAGAATACACTTTCAAATTTTAGATGATATGAAACAATATTGAAAATGTTTTTCTTAAAGACAACATCTTTAACAACACATCAAATCTGAAAGGGAGCATCTTATTTATTTTTATCTTTCTTTTTGGTCATTTACTTCTCTCTCTTCTATTTTTATCTAAAAATTGCTTAGGGACAAACAAGGTTTAAGTGTGGGAGAGTTGATAAATGGCTATTTTATAGTCATTTATAGTATTTTTATTACAATATTTACTTTAAATTTTGTGCCAATTAAGTATAAATTAGCTTATTTTATTTTATATCTTTGATTTTACACTTGATTGATATTTTGTGTAAATATATAGGCTTTAGGTTCATATTTTGAAGTACAAGGGGCTTAAAGTAAAGTTATGGAAGTAGAAGGGTCAAAGCTGAAAAATGCAGAAAATCAGTCCAAGCCAGCTGCCGCTCGGCCGAGCTTTCCCTTGAATAGACCGAGCATGAAGGACCAAATGGGAGTACTTACTGAGAAGGACTTGCTCGGCTGAGCACCTCCCTTGCCTCGGCCGAGCACCTCCCTTGCCTCAGCTAAGCACCCCTCTGATCAGCCAAAAGATGCCTTTCCTGAAGAGATGTAACCCTCAGCCAAAATGCCTATATAAAGGGGGCTTGTACTCAGTTTTAGATATCTGAAACATAGGAGAAAACACACAGAAATATATTAATGTACTCAAGGAATTTATACAAAATATTCAAAGATTCATCGATTGTTCTTGGAGTTATTTTTGAAGATTGAAGCAATAAATCACTGAAATTTACTTTCAGCCTCTATTTATCTACAAGCACAAGTCTTTCTATTCCTATTTTCATATCATTATATCTTTATGCTTGTTTTAATTATGGGTTATGAGTAATCCCCCATGTTTTTGGGGTTGGAAAATCAACACGTTTATTCATCATTTTTTAATCATGCCATCTCTCTTCATCTTAACAATTATTTCATATCACACTTAAAAGACTTACACTTTGGAGACATCCAACTTGTATGATTCTAGTTAATCGAGAGAAGGGTGTAGTTGTGAATCTCGATTAACGAAACCATATGAATTGAACTAGGTTACATTAATCACGAGAGTAGTTTAATGGCCTAGGGATGTTCCTTGAATGGAAAGTACGTGGATTTTGTAAACATTAACGAATTCTTACTAATTATGGGCTATCGAGAGATAGGGCATAATTAGTGAAGAATACAAATACTACTTGCTTGATCGTGAGAAGTAGTATATGCTCAACCTACCATCCTTGATTTTGATGAAAACTTTTATTCAAAGGCGTGATTATTTGATGAATAAATGATTGTTCGAGTCCCAAACCCGAGAATACTTTCATCTTATAAGAAGTTCATTTAAAGTAATCTGTGCATGTTTCTAGTTTTTTTACAAACCAAAACATATTTCCCCCAATCTTATTTCTATAATTTATATAAAAGCAATTATTTTTCTAAGTAAACCCTGTCTCTGTGGGATCGACCCATACTTGCACTTGCTATACAATTTATAACCCGTGCACTTGCGGTATAAAAATAACTGTTAGGTTTTCAGACAACATTTCATTAATAAATAAGTTTTACTTTTCCACTCTCAGAATATTAGTTTGATTATAGTACCTTAAAATTTATAAAACTGATGTAATAGTTTTATACTTTCTCGATCCCATTAGAAAAGGTATAAAATGGGACTTTCACGAAAATTAAAAAGAGTGTATAGTAAAATAATTGTTGTAAGTATAAAAAATGAAGTAGGAGAGAGAAAGTGGGTTGGAATAGAGCCATCAATTTGGGTTGGCTCCGCCATGCAATAAGGTTATGTTGGATTTTAAAACTACTAACCCAAATAAAAGTGGGCCAATTCGGGCTGGCCCATGTGGGTGTGGGCTAAAATGAGTTCGGGGCGGGCCAGCCCATTATATTTTTTATATATTTTTTTCCACAAAATAATGTCGTTTTTAAGTGAAAATTCTGGGGCTACATCGACTTTGTAAACTCAATGCATGAGTCATTAAGTGATAGAGACTCAAGAGAATTAGAGAACAGAAACAGAGAAACCATAAGGAGACGCCGCCGAACTCGTCGTCGTTTCCATTGCCGTCGGTGCACTCCATCACGACCACTAATTCGTTGCCGTTACTATCTACAATCCACACATATGTATATCTCTCTCTATCTCCATTCTTATTGATATAAATCTTTATTTCTGGTATCATGACTTATCTGTCTTTGCTTGTAGCAATTTGTGTTAAGTTTACTTGTGTTGCTTGATTGATAAATTAGTTTATATTGATATAAATCTTTGTTTATGTTTGTTTGACTGTTATAATTTTTGTTATCTTTTAAGATATTATTGTGTATGACAGTTTGTGTTTGTTTGACTATTATGATTTTTTATTTTTTTGGTTTCAATTATGCTTAATTTCAAGCACAAATTTCATTTATTTGATTGACCCGCATGGCCCACCAACCCAATGTGGGTTGGGTAGGGATAGGATGACGTATTTTCAGCACGCCATAAATTTGGGTCAGCTCGCCCCGCCCCATTTAATGGCGAGCTTGGTGGGTTGGCCCCCCAGCCTGTCTTGACAGCTCTAAGAAGAAAATAGTAAGTGTATAGTTATAGTGAATATAACAAGTGAAATGAGTCGCATAAATAAATAAATAATAAAAATGTTCCATTTTAAAATTGTGCCTTTTTTTTCAGATGAACAATGCAAAATAATCCCCTCACGAGTTCAAAGGGAGAAAGACTTTTTCGAAATAACAAATTCACCCACTCAAATCTCTCAACAATTTTGATCCGTAAATATTTCTTAAACCGGCGGCTGGCCTTTCACTCTCTTAACCCTAATCTTCATGTACTTCCACTGCCGCCTCACCACCACAAAACTTTGGTACATGAAACCCCGCGTTTTCTTTACTGCCGCCGTCGTAGGCCTCCTCATCGGCTTAGACGACTAACTCTACTCAAGTGGCATGGCTCGACTACCCGTATCAACTGCTGCCCTAATCATCGCAATGCAACTCGCTTTTATGGCAATTTTTACCCTAATTTTGGTGAAGCAAAAGTTTATGCCGTACACGGTGTTGACTTTGGGGGCGGTGGTTTTGGCCATGCACACGAGTAGTGATACGTCGAAGGAAGAGTCGAGGAGAGAGTATATAATAGGGTTTATTATGACGCTTGGGGAGTCACTATTGTATGGATTTGTGTTGTCGTTAATAGAGCTGACATATAATAAGGCGAAGCAAGCTGTTACTTTTACACTTTTTGTGGAGATGCAGTTGGTTATATGCCTATTTGCGACATATTTTTGCGTGTCGGGAATGATTGCTGATAACGATTTCAAGGTACGTTACGCACTAATCCATACTACACTTGTTTATTGATTTAAATCAACCTAGTTATGAACCAATCCATAAATAAAAAAATAAGCTATAACTTGTGATGACGCAGGAAATCATTCGGGCTCAGCTATTGAGGTCCAACAGAGTTATGGGCTGACTTGAGACCTGCACACCACCAGAAAGTAACCGTGAACTGCGCCGGGGCTTGACCGGCAAGGCCCTCCGGCGTGAGTCAGTGTGGGCTGGAGAAGGGATAAGAAAATAGTGGGTGTATGCATATGTGAATGGCGAAAAATGCATTACCTTAGCCCAAGACACTGTTCAAGTATTTATAGTGGATGAGGGGAGCTAGGGTTTCCATCTGGACCATTGGATTTGATCATTGCCAACTGTTGGATTGGTTTTGTCCCCATGTATCCACATAGCGTCCTGTGATTGCTTCGTACGAGCAAGGACACTGCTGTACCTGTCACATATAATGGTTTGCCTTATAATGGAAAGTGTCACCTGCACAATGCAGCGCCACTGCTAGTTAGGTGGGGACATGTGCAGAGTGGTCCAGTGGCATGTTTGACTTTATCAGAGGATGGCTTGTTGAGCAAGCTATGTAAAACGACGACATGGAGCTGTATGTCCAGGAGGGTCGTCACTTGATGGATGGATCGACGAGTGAGTATCCGGATGAGATACCTCGTCTTTGGATGGGCTTGGTTGCTCAATGGCGATGACGGCCATCCATTGTTCGATGGGCTACGATCCAACTCTTGTGTTTTTCCTCCAGGCTTGGTCCCTTGGTGGGCTTGTTGAGCCCACTTTGCAAGGGAATGGTTTGGGCTCGGCCCATCACAAATTATTCCGTTCAGTGGCCTCCAACTCTTGGGTCGTCTCGACGGGCCGGGATTTTTTGTTTTTTAGGGTTATGAAACCCTAGCTCGTTGAACGGCCGTCAGTTTGAAATTTGAAACCAAGAGGTGATGTGACCATTGATGATGTGGGCGGCCAGGATTTCTTCATTAAATGACACGCGTCCCATGATGGGACATTCTCCTTGAAAACCCCAATATGAATTTAATGCCCCTCATCATTACTCTGGGTTTTTGCATGGGTTCCTAGGCAAAACCTTTCATCTTCTGATATAAATACCTCCCCCTTTCCTCCATTTCAATCATTCCCATTCTGAGAATTTCAAAAGAAGATAGCAAGGAGAGCAATTCCGACCACCCAAAACTCAACTCCGGCGATAAAAACGGTACTAGCTTCTCCATCTTTGCTTAAAGTGGTAGCTTGGATCAGAGATTACTTCGATTTGCCTCCGGAACCTTCATCTTCCCCTTTAACAGGTAATTTCTTCCTCTGTTCTTCAATTTTATCGGTTTTGGGGGCTTAAAAACTTCATTAATGGCCCCTAGGTCTGTCAGTTTTGAGCTTGGGGGCACGGTTTTGTTTTGGGCCTAACCAGAGGGTGTACAAAAGTGTTAGGGGTCTTTGGAGAGAGATCCCTTTGAGTGAATGTTCTTCCATTTTGGTAAAATTTGATTTTGAAAATGGGGTTTTGGAGTTCCCAACTGATAATGTTCTTGGTGATTTTGAAGAAGATGACCCAAGGGTTGTTCCCTTTAGATCCATGAACGACCTTCCAGGACATATCCAATCTCATTACTCCTTGGACCGTCGTGATTCACTTAGGGATTTTGCTTCAGGGGAATCTAGTTCGTCTTTAGGTGGGTCGTCCTCTACTGATGTTAGGACTGATTCCCTTGCTCTTTCTAACTGTTTTGTAGATATGGATCACGACGGTCGTCCCCAACAATCAAACCAGGAGGTCATCCCATCCGGCACACCTGGTGCTAGTACGAGCGCCGACGGTCCTCGTATAGTCAATGCATTTCACACCAATGTACGGGCTGGCCGTAATGAACGAGGCTTCAGAGGCGGAGAATAAGGCCAGTGGGCCATAGCCAAAATTAATTCTAGGAGGAAGAACGTTAAGACGCATATGATCAATGCTCTACAAGATTCGTATAGAGTCCAATCCTCCACGTACAAACTTGAGTATCTACACCTCACAGACTACAAGCGCTGTCGAGAGGCCATTTTTCGAAGTAAGAAAAAGGTGGCCTTCTTTTATAAGCAGTTTGAGCTGGGTCTGAGGCTACCCCTGGATCCTTTCATTAACGAGTTTTTGGAAGACTCGACATTTGTGCCCATGGAACTGAGCGCCAATGCAGTTAGGATTTTATCCTCATTCATCATAGTTTGCAGATTCTTAGGCCACGAGCCTTGTAACAAAGTTTTTAGGGAATATTACAAGATGACGAGGTCCACTGTCAATTGTAAATCAGTGGTGAGTGTGGCGTCAATCCAGAATGTGCAGGGGTTGTTTTTAGAAGTTCAAAACAAAGTTTATGGATGGGAGAACCATATGATTCGGGTTGAGAGCAGAGTTGGATGGTAGTTCCCTTACCCGGAGACCAACGTGATGGTCCTAGACGAGCAAGTATTTTCAGCTCCGTGGGCCGACGAGCAAAAGAGGAAGATAGATGCTCTATTGAAGATAGGATGGGTGAGCTATAAAGACATTGAGGCTTCCCATTGGAGATATATAAGGACGGGAATGATGTCCAGCCCGTCGATTGGCCCTCAAACTCTCGTTAAAATCAACCTTGACCATCACTATCCCACATGGATCGTCCACGATGACTTAGTCTGGGAGGAAAATTGCATTAATTGCATAAGGGCACATAACAGCCGTCCTCATGAGCGTTGTGCTAACCTAGAGATGACGGGGGGTGACGTCTTGATAACTCGTCTTTTTGTTATATACGGATTTGTCTTTTTGTCTCGTCGAAAACAACTTAACTCTTTCCATTTTTGACTTTTTTTGCAGTTATCTCTCAGGAAGATATTGATCGTATTGAAGGGAAAATCTTGAACCAACAAATCAGAGTTCAAGATCGAAGAGTCGCAAGGAAGAATAGGGCCTTGTCCAATGCTATCTACAATTGTCAAGAAAACATGACGACAAGGAATGAGGCTCTTCCCAAGGAAAGCTCCGGAGCAATCCCCTTGATCGAGAGAGAGAATGCTGGGCTTGAAGTTGAAGGACTCAATACTGGAGGTCGTCAGTGAGTGGTAGACGAGCCTGAAAGAGTTGTGAATGTTGAGGCTGAAAATGTAAGTGCTGCTAACGTGGGCACCCAGCCTGTCAACGTGGAAAACGTTGACATTGAAACAGTTGGAAGTTCAGACTCGAATGTGGTGGTGCTTGGCGACGGCAGTCACACCTCAAAGAAAAGGAAAGATCGTCATACGGGCTCTGAGGAGGAAAGAGAGAGCCAAAAAAGCCTTCTTCGACCTTCCAAGTGCCTCCGATCCTTCAAATCCACAGACCCAAGCTCTAGCCTCGTCTTCAGATGTTTTGACGAAAGAGAAGGCCCTAGATTTGGCTGCTCAGTATGCCCAGGTATCCCCAATGACTGGGATTCCTTATTTGAAGAGGTATGGCTGCTGCTCATTCTAGGGGCGTCCATCACCCGTCGATCCGTGGATGCTGAGCTCGTCCAAAGGCTGAAGACGGCCAAACTTTCCCCTGAGACCTATCATGCCCGTCTTGGGCTGATACAGACTGAGGTAATTCATCCCATTATTTTCACCAAGTCTTTTCATCTTTCTATACTTGCGCTAACCTTGTCCTCACAGATGTCATCGATGATGGAAGCTATGAGCTCGGACTATAGGGATTGCATGGATGCCGAGCGCCGAGCCCAGGAGCAGCTCATCCAATTGGTCGGAGCTAAAGAGGTTGCAGAGAAAAATCTTGCTAATGCTGAAGGGAACGTTGGCTCGTTGATCGGTGCTTACGAGACCCTGATGGAGCAGAAGGACGAGGCTCTTATCAGGATTGGCCACTTGGAGGTTGATAATGCTAAGCTCATATCGGATAAGGAGAAAGCAGAGGGGGAAGTGACGACCCTATCCAATGGCCTTCGTGCCAAGAATGCTCAAATTGAGAAGATGAAGTCTGATCATGAAGCTGCCCTCGACCAAGCTAAGAAAGAGGCTATCGAGTTCAAGCAGAGCAGCAAGTGCAATCAGCTGATCACTTACAAGGCCATGGGAATTTTCAAGGTCGGAGCCAAGCATTTAACTAGATGAGCTCTCGTGGATCCTGAGACCAAGGACTTGATTTCAGTTGAAAAGTTTAAGGATTTATTTGCCGAGGACGCATATGACATGGATGCTCGTTCAGTCCACCACCTCGTCCCCTATGATGACAACGATCTATCCCTCATCAAGGGTGATGATGAGAATGATGGGAAGGGGGTGTGGCCCATCCCGACTATTGATCCTAAAAACATTGATGCTTATTTAGATTTTTTCACTGAAAAAGGCCCCAATCCCAATGAGCTACCATCAACCGACAATGGTCTACAGTAGTGACTCTTTTATTTGAGATGTGTTTTAAGTAAACAATATTTTTTCTTTCAAACATGGTTTCATTGGATGTTGTAATCTCACCCTGGCCTGATTTGTGGGGGGTGTTCAAATAATGTCTAATTGTCTGTTTGTAATTTGACTTATCCCTCGTTGTTTAGAGGAGGTCGTACAATACTTTTTTATTCCATGCCTTATGTTTTCTGTCTGTTAATCTATATGTTAACGTAGATGGCATGTGATAACTTGGTGAATGTAAAAGTGTGAAAGACAAGTGTGTATGGTCGTCATCAATGATGACCAGAACATAAGTCGTCGCTTGTATGACTGACCGTTGTTAATACTTGTGCTTTTTTACTTTTCTAATTGCTCGTAGGTATAGTACAAAGGCCCATCGATCGTTTCTCGGGGGTTAGATCGTTTGGACAAGTTGTCTATTCCGTTATAGCTACATATCGACGATGTCTGGCTTCATCTAACCTTCATACTTAGCTAAAGTGCATGTAAATGTCGAAGTCTGGCTTCGACCGATCTTTATACTTGATCAAAGTGTTAGAATCTGTAGAGTAGGAAATCAACAAAACAACGGACTTCCATTGATAACAACTCTTCAATTGCTTACAACTTCTGGAACTTTCGGGATTTATAAACATCCCTTACAAACTTCATACTTAAGAGAAAATAAAGAACCACAAAAACAAGGTGCCCTGAGGGTGTTGATGGCAACAGATGAGCTTAGATGTAATACTTGGTGAGGTGATTGGCATGCCACGGATGCTTGAGCTTCTCGCCGTTTGGTTTAGCAAGACGGTATGTTCCTTCTCTGACGATGTTGGTGACGACATAAGGTCCTTCCCAATTGGGGGAGAGTTTGTTTTGACGAGCTTTGAGGCCCGTTACTTCAATTATTCTTAGCACATAGTCTCCAACTTTGAAAAATCTTTTCTTGACCTTTTTGTCATGGTATGCCTTATTTCGCTTCTTGTAGTTGGCCATTCTTAACTGGGCATCCAATCGTCGTTCGTCAAGGAGGTCAAGGTTGACCTGCCTACTATGAATGTTTTTCTCAACGTCATATAGAGCAACATGGTCAGTTGGGAGTTGAAGCTCGACGAGAGCCATGGCCTCAGAACCATAGGCCAGAGCAAATGGGGTTTCCCTCGTAGGCCCCCTGGTGGTTGTCCGAACTGCCCAAAGAGCCGACGGGAGTTCGTCCAACCATCTCCCATCTCGTCCTTCAAGATTTTTAACAGGGCTGACAACACTACTTTATTCGCAACTTCAGCTTGTCCGTTGCCTTGTGGATAGGCGACCGACGACTTTGATTGTTTAACTCCCATTCTGTTCAATTCTTGTTCAATCTTTTTCGAAAATTGAAGGCCATTATCAGAAACGATCACCCTTGGGTTCCCAAACCGACACCAAATTGAGTCATGGATAAAACTCAGGGCGTTCTTTTCTGTGATCTTGTTTAACGCCTTAGCCTCCACCCATTTAGAGAAATAATCATCTGCCACAATTACGTACTTCACTCCCCCTTGTCCTTGGGAAAAGGCCCAATTAAGTTAACAACCCACATATCAAATGGCCAGGCCGCCATCACAGGGGTTTGCTCGGTCGTAGGGAGTTTTGGGAGGTCAGCAAATCTTTGGCAGGTGTCGCATTTTTTCACAAACTCTTTTGCATCTTCACGGAGGTGAGGCCAATAGTATCCCATGGTAATCAACTTGTTCGCCGGTGTACGAGCTCCGGGGTGGCCCCCACACTCTCCTTGATGGACTTCAAACAGTAGATTCCTAATCTTGTCCAGGTGCACACATTATAGCAAAGGCCTGGTGATGGATCGTCTATAGAGTTCACCGTTGACGACCGATTACCTCGGGGATTTCCTTTGGATTTGACGAGCTAGGATCTCGTCAGCTGGTAACTCGTCATTTTTGAAAAAAGCCTTCATCTCATCAATCCAGCACCCGGGGCCATCCCCAACACACATAATCTTCACTCTTTCATAGGCTGGATGCTCGAGGTAGGCTAAGTAGTGGCCATGATCATTCTCAGGGAGCTGATCGGTGGCTAGCTTTGAGAGCAGGTTTGCATGCTCGTTATCTACTTTAGCAATTCTTTGAATGGCCCAAAATTCTAACCCTTGTACCATCTCACCGACCAATGAGTGATATTTCTGCAAGGTTGAATCGACGACTGCATAATCTCCCCAGATTTGGTTGACGATCAATTGGGAATCACAATAGGCCACAATTTTTGTTGCTCCAAAACACTTGGCATATTCTATTGCTGCAATGAGTGCCTCGTAATTCGCCTAATTGTTCGAGGCTTGAAACTTGAACCTCAAAACTTCCTCAAAAACAGTTTCACTTTCTGGCTCTACTAACACAATTCTGGCCCCACTGAGCTCTCTAGTCGCCGACCCCATCTGAAAAAAATTTCCAACATCCAACGGGCAAAGTCAGTGGCTCTGGTTGATCGTCGACTTGCTTGCCCTTGTTAGCTTTCTGGGGTGGCACTCTTTGATCATCATCAGAGCTGAACAATGTCTCGATCAAGAAATCTGCCAGGGCTTAGGCTTGTAAAGTCTTTCATTCCCTATATTGGATGTCAAACTCCATCAATTCAATGCTCCAGTTCAACAGACGACCAGAGCTTTCAGGTCGATGTAGGATTTTTCTCAGTGGGGCATTGGTATAAACAACAATGGAGTGGGCTGAGAAATATGCTCGTAGATTTCGTGCTGCGATGACGAGAGCGTAGGCAATTTTCTCAGTATTAAAGTAGCGGGTCTCAACATCAGACAAAGCCTTGCTCACATAGTACACCGGCTTCTGTATTCCATCCTCCTCTTTAACCATTACAGCGGCGACGACCTTGTCACCCGCCGAGAGATAAACATGCAAGTCTTCCCTGACTACGGGGCTACTGAGGAGAGGTGGAGAGCCGAGGTATTCCTTGAGCTGGCTGAACGACTGTGAACATTCCTCCGTCCATTCAAAATTCTTTGCACCACGAAGAGCCTTGAAGAAAGGCCTCCTCTTTTTCGTAATTTTGAAATAAAGCGACCCAGGGCTGCCACTCGTCCATTCAATCGCTGGACCTCCTTGATACACGTTGGCTCAGCCATATCTATCAGTGCCTTGATTTTCTCAGGGTTAGCCTCGATCCCTCTTTGAGAACCATAATCCCTAAAAACTTGCCAGCTGCAACACCGAAAACACATTTCACTGGATTGAGGACCATGTTATTGGCTCGTAGGTTAGTGAAGGTCTGTTTCAGGTCATCCACATGCTTCCTTTTCTTTGACTTGACGATCATCTCATCTATGTAAGCCTCCAGAATATCACCCAACTGACCCTTGAAAACTTTGTTAATCATTCTATGATAAGTTGCCCCGGCGTTCTTCAACCCAAAGGGCATCATCGTATAACAATAAGTGCCACCCGCAGCTTGGAAGGCTGTCTTTGGAATATCCTCCTCAGCCATCTTGATTTGATGATAGCCGGAGTATGCATCCATGAAACTGAGGGTCGTATGCCCAGCTACAGAATCGACGAGCTTGTCAGTTCGGGGTAAGGGGTAACTATCTTTAGGGCACGCCAGGTTAAGGTCCGTGAAATCCACACACAATCTCCATTTTCCATTCTTTTTGATGAGCACAACATTTGCTAACCAAGTCGTGAATCCAGCATCCACAATGATTCCTGCACTAAGCAACTTTTCAATCTCTTGCTTTATCGCAACCTCCTTTTCAGTGGAAAAAATTCTCAACTTCTGCTCCTTGAACTTCATTGTTGGATTCACCCCAAGCCTATGGACAACAACATCCTCCCTTATCCCTTTCATATCTTCGACCCTCCAAGCAAAGATATCAAGGTTATGTTTTGAGTAGGGTGATTATCTCATCCCTCTCCTCAGTTGTTAACTGAGTCCCCAGTTTAATCTTTTGCTCAGGGTAATTTGGGTGGATGTCCAATTCAATCAGCTCATCTACAGGTTTGAGCTCAGCTGCCTCATCACAAAAATCCATATATTCAATTACAACCTCCTTGATTTCTTCTTTGCTTCTGGGGTGAGGTCAGGCACTTCATCCTCAATTAGCTTATCCAGCTCTGCCCCCGAGTCCTGGTTGACCAAAAGCTGTATAGCAATTATTTGGTCATCCAGGAATATCTCATCAATAAAACTCTCAGGCTCGTCAACACATTTAATCGTCGAGACGTTGGAGCAGGAGGTTGTGGTTTGCTTAATCGATTTTGAAAACTTCATAATATACTCAGGGTCATCAATTTCAATGGTCCGTTTGCTCTTCAACACATGCTCAAGGAATTCTGGGGCCGTCCCCAATACATATCCTACCCCCGAGCGTGTTGGGAATTTGATTCTCTGGTGAGAGACTGAATCAACGATCCCTAGAGCAGCCTGTCCGGGTTGGCCAAGTATGGCGTGGTAATCACTCACAACATCGATCACGATGAAAGTCACAGTTTGAATTGTTCTCAACGGATGGTCCCCAATATCGACGGGCAAGTCAATTTGTCCTTTAGCGTCTACTCGGTGGTTGGTGAATCCCTCAAGACGACCTAAGTAGGGACTTAGCCGACTATCAGGTAGACCCATTTTTTGGTAGACGCTGTAGAACAAAATGTCCTTTTCCGCCCCTATATCAATGAGGATCCTTCTTGATTCACAGTTGTCGATGAAACCTGGGACAATAAAAGTCTGTTGATGAGCTATTGGATTGGTCAACAACTCATACGGGTAAAAACTGATAACATCATTTGGAACATCTGCTTTTGGAGGAACATGGGGGGCTTTTTTCAAATGGTATATAGCACTTTTGATTTGGTTCTTGCTTGATTCCTCAAAAATAACTAAGACCAATCTTGGCTGTCTCTCGGGTGGGTCGTTATTAGCAGCTCGATTGTTGGCTGCTGGACGATCCCTCTTTACATACTGGTCAAGGCGACTGTCATCGATCCATCGTTGTATGATCTTTTTCAAGCTAAAACATTCTTTTGTGTCATGACCCCTGTCTCGGTGATACTCACAGTACTTGTTCTTGTTTTTCTTCCCCTTCGCATTGGGGTTCATCTTTGGTGCTGGTCCAAAATCAACGTTGCTCAGAATTTCTGCACGGGATACTGTTAACGAAGTGTACGACTCAGGTACCTTCTCAGCTTTTTCCGACTTGTTCTTTCCCTTGTCTCTGGCCTTGTCTTTCTTATATTTTTCTGCCTCGTCATTGATGACAGCCTTCCCGTCACGTTGCAACTTCCTCTCTTCAGCTTCGGCCACTGCATAGGCCTTGGCGTAGAGGTCCTTTCTTGACTTAGCCGGGTGGACTTGAAGCTCGTAGTCCAAGGTTGAAGATACGATCCCATGCCTGAAATAGTTGATAATTTCACGATCCTTTAAATCCTCGTCGATCTGGTCGACCAATTTCATGAATATTTTGAAATAATTCATCAAGCTTTTATTTGCTCCTTAGGTGATATTTCTTAGGTCGTTCACTGTCTTGCGACGATCTCTAGCAGTCGCAAACCTGCCCAAAAATTTCTTACGCATGTGTTTCCATGAATCAATGCTTCCCTTTGGAAGGCTTCTAAACCATCTCAGAGCTGCTTCAGTCAAAGTGCTAGTGAGAGCTTTGTACATTACATCGTCTTGCCTAGAATACCTAGACAACAGTATCATCTGAGCCTCAAGGTGCTGTATATGATCTAAGGCACTTGTTGAGCTATCATATTACATCAAGTGAGGTAGTTTGAATCTTGGCTCTGGCGGTCCCAATTGAAGCATCCATGGTGCCAAAGGTTTCAATGTGCCAACATCATCCTCCGAGTTATCACTATCAGCGTTGTTCTTTCTTGTCGTCAACTCCTCAACCTTACACTTGAGTCTAAGCACCTCACGCATGTCAATATCTCCTGCTCGGTCAGCGGAAGGAACCCTATCTCGAAGAGGTCCCCGGGAAACAGTATTCGATCGTTGCCTCTCTGTAACCGCAGGTCATCGGGAAATCGTTCTCTCTCTTATGTTACCTCTGGGAGGGGATGGTCTATAAGAACTGGATTGTTCCCGTCCGCGAGGATGAGAGGGAGTACGGGTCCTTTCCCTGTAGCCCAGAGCTCGTTCATTATGCATTGAGGGGGTCATTTGACGACCTCGATTAACTTGGTTCGGGTTTTGCTCAAGATTGCCATCTGCAGGAGGAGACCTCCGAAGCTCTTTGTCCGGCTCTTCCCGTCGTCGCTGAGATGAGTGTCCTTTACTGCGATGACGGTTAAAATGCTCTTTGAGGTCTTACGGTGGCACCTGACAATCGTTCCCGGCAGCGGCATCTTCATGATGACCATCAGCCCCTCTCTCTTTCCTTCGTCTTACGGATGTGACCGTATTATGGGATGCCTGAGCAGGTCGGTCCTCGGCCATTCGAATCAATTCGTTTTGGATCTGCAGGAGTTCGTGATGGGTGTTTGCCCTTTCAATGAGAAAAGCGGTTCTGTCGAGAAGTGGGTTGGACGAGCCTCCAACCTGTCGTACAGTAGCTCCTTCAGTCGTCCTTTCGGCTGGGGGTCGTCACTGCCGCTGATCTTGAGCAGACCTTTTTTCTCTTCTTCTTGCATCGGGAAGTCCAGTGTCATCCACAACACCATGTGTCCTGGTAACCCTCTGATTAGGGTTCCTAGGTTGAGGAGATGGAGGCCTGGGGTTTTCTTAGTGGCCTTGCTCAGGCGAAGGTGGCCGACCATCATTTTCTGTTGACATGCTTGCTGTATGTCCGTCTGAAACCATCTCCACGTTTTTTCCGGCTATTTTCTAGGCTTGGTAGAAGTCTCCGACGAATGATTCCCGGCAATGGAACCACTCTGATTACGCAGGAAATCGTTCGGGCTCAGCTACTGAGGTCCAGCAGAGTTATGGGCTGACTTGAGACGTGTACACCACCAGAAAGTAACCGTGAACTACGCCGGGGCTTGACCGGCAAGGCCCTCCGGCGTGAGAATCGGTGTGGGCCAGAGAAGGTGATAAGAAAGTAGTGGGTCTGTGTATATGTGAATGGCGAAAAAAGCATTACCTTAGCCCAAGACACTGTTCATGTATTTATAGTGGATGAGGGGAACTAGGGTTTCCATCTGGACCATTGGATTTGATCATTGCCAACCGTTGGATTGGTTTTGTCCCCATGTGTACGTCCACGTGGCGTCTTGTGATTGCTTTGTATGAGCAAGGACACTGCTGTACCTGTCACGGATAATGGTTTGCCTTATAATGGAAAGTGTCACTTACACAATGCGGCGCCACTGTTAGTTAGTATGGGGACATGTGCAGAGTGGTCCAGCGGCAGGTTTTACTTTATCAGAGGATGGCTTGTTGAGCAAGCTATGTAAAACAAAAACCTGGAGATGTATGTCCACGAGGGTCATCACTTGATGGATGGATCGACGAGTGAGTGTATGGATGAGATACCTCGTCTTTGGATGGGCTTGGTCGCTCAATGGCGACGACGGCCATCCATTGTTCGACGGGCTACGATCCAACTCTTGTGTTTGTCCTCCGGGCTTGGTCCCTTGGTGGGCTTGTTGAGCCCACTTTGCAAGGGAATGTGTGGGAACCCCAACCCGGAACCTTAGCTGGTGCCCTGAGCGGGAGGGTCCCAAACTAACTTCAACACACCTAAAATTTAAAAAAAAAAATTGATTTCACTTGAAAAGAAAACCAACTTTCAAACTTCCAAAATCAAAACCAACTTATAATATCTCCACTTGGAGGAAAGTTTAACAACAACTTCATCAAACCATAACCTGTTTAATTACATCATAAACCCAAATGAAATTATTTTACAAAAGAGTTTTATATACAATTTCCAAAGGAGTATTACTTCAAAAATATTCCCAACCACCACCTAATCATATACATACCCTGACCAATCCCAAAAGCCAGAAGTCCAAACTCTTTCCCCGGCCTCGCTGGTTCAGGTCACCTGTCTCAGCACGATCTAAAACAGTTAAGGGAGAAGGGGTGAGAATAAATCTCAATAAGCTATTATGAATGCAACAAGATGCCAAATAAGGTGTAACACATAACATGGTTACACATAAGACATTGGTTAAGCGGTAATCACCTTACGTTACCTCCTTTTACCTTTTCTTTCTGAACCATAAGTCGTACAACTTGGGAGTAAAACTCCTCTCTTTCTGTGAATGCATATTCCCCAGAACCAATCTTACAACCGAGATAGTTATTGTCATAACTCATCTCCAGTGATCTGCTTAGGCATAATCACCAGAATCAACCCTCCAAACATCAACTGATATAACCACAATCAAGCACATAACAGATACTTGAAATATAAATCCACACTGGGGATCACCATGTAACAACATGATAAATAAATCCACAATTGGGATAATAATGAAACAACATGGTATTAATACACATGTTCAAACTAGTACAAGAGTGTAACATATATTTCCTACACTATTCAAACCAACCACAATATGAAAGCAAGTAACCATGTATCATAAACAAGTCCTACATATTCATTACACAACATTCAATAACCTTTATAAAGGTTCAAGATCGAATTTCCAAGTTTAAACAACTTTGGTTAAGTTACGAATCAAGCTTGTCAACCATTTTCCGAACAATATTTAAACTACTTCCACAATTCCATTTTGACCAAGGAAGATACCGTTAGCTAAAGTGTTATACTTAAATTGTATTTAAAGAAGGTTCAATTATATCCTAGGTAGATTAGGTTTATGTGGCTTAGAAAATGGTTCAGATTTGACAGGGCAGGGCACAACTCGTGCCCCATTTAACCCCACTCAGATTCAGTCGTCCCCCAGCAGGCACGACTTGGCATGACTTAGATTAAACTGTCGCACGACTTCACAAGGCAGGGTCACGACTCGTGCTCAAGGGCACGACTCGTGCCCAATGGCACGACTCGTGCCCTTGCCCAGAAATTCAGAAACAGGGCATTAACATCAGACATCAGCAATAACACTCAACTTTGGTCAGTTCTACTTGCTTCAACCATCAGTAACACACCAACTACTTCAACCCCTCTCATTACCAACCATTTTCTTACCTTCTAAACAAATTCAAATGAACAAAATCCACATGCAATACCTCTGTTGGAAAAAAATAGTGGGTGTGAAGGAAATTTGAGATTATTTCCTAAATGGGTTATTTGTTAAATGACCAAATTGATTATGGATTTGTATTCTACTCCATGAGAACATTAAAATCGAATATTTATTTCTCCAAGATGTTTGATGGATGAATGAAATATTAAGGCTCAAAGATGATGGGTTAGAAGTGGGAAAAAGAAGTTATCCCACATTGAATGGGAATGTGAAAGTTAGATAATTTAAATACTACTAGACTTTATGTAAGGAGTAATTGTGTGTGGCATAGAGGCTCTCTCTCGCGCACGGGTGCGCAGGGGGGGTGCAAATCATGGTCCAAAATAGGCTTGGGGCTACCGAACTCATGTGCGTACGCGTCCTGCGGACACGAATATAGCTCCGAAATGGCCTATCCGCGCAAGTCCACCTTTTGCTAAAATTTTGAATTTTTGATTTCAAAATTTACTCCCATTTACCCATTGTAACTGAAACTGAGTTAATGTCGATTTTGATTTCTTCCTTGTAACAGCCATATCCGAAACAAATGCGAAATTATGACTGTAATAATTTTGTGATTATGTTGGATTGCAGTTTTCGATTCAAGGCAGCTATAAAATGGAGTCTTCACAAACCATTTTACATACCAATTTTTCCTGCAAATTCTCTCACTCTCTCTTTGCTGCATATTGTTCAATCTTCATTTGGCCTCCTTTCATATTGCATCGTGGTGATACTGTCTAGGCACACTGCCAATTTACCGGGAACTTTCGGTGCAAAGTGCCCCTGGTCCGCACGTTCTATCCTGGGAGACTCGCATCCTAGCCAGCCTCAAGCATTATTGGTGAGGGGACGAATAAGTCTTAAGGAGACTGATTCATCAGGGCTCGTGCACAACCGATTTGTTGCTGCCATCTTATTTTTTTATTTCCAGTTAATAGATCTGTTCCAGTTTATAATTTCTGTTCTGTAATTTTATTTGTAATTTATTTTCTTCTGTAATTGCAAGTTTTCTAACAAGCTTAAGACTTATCCCTTACAGAAGGGAACGAGTTACAGAAAACATTCAGACTAATAATCTGCTTCTGTTTCAGAAATGGCAACTGAGACTAACAAAGCTGGAACTGAAACTTTGAATGTGACCCAAACTGGAACTGGAAATGGCTCTGGTTCTCAAGGCACTTCTATTGTGACTAATCCTCAGACAGTGCACATCTCAACCCCCCATGCTGAAAAGCCTGAAAAGTTTGTTGGCCACGACTTTAAGAGGTGGCAACAGAAAATGTTTTTCTACTTGACCACTCTGAATTTGGATAAATATCTGAAAGAAGATTTGCCAGTTGTGGTTGAGAATGAGATGGATGTGACAGCCTTGGCTGCGGTTAATGCTTGGAAACATGGGGAATTCCTTTACAAGAACTATGTTCTTAATGGCTTGTCTGATTCTCTCTATAATGTGTATAGGGGGAAGAAGAATGCTAAGGAACTATAGGAGTCCTTGGACCACAAGTATAAAATTGAGGATGTGGGAACAAAGAAGTTTATTGTTGCCCGTTTCCTTGATTTTCAGATGGTGGACTTTAAGACCGTGAAAACTCAAGTTGACGAGTTGCAAACAATTTATCATGAGATTGATGCCGAGGGCATGGTTCTTAGTGAGAGTTTTCAAGTGACTGCAATGATTGAAAAGTTGCCTCTAGCTTGGAATGATTTTAAGAACTACTTGAAGCATAAGCGAATGGAGATGAATCTTGAAGGGCTTATTCTTCGGCTTAGCATTGAGGAAGGCAATAGAGTTGCCGAGAAAAAGTTTAACCCAAGTGTGGCCAAAGCTAATGTGGTGGAGCATGGCCAAAGCTCCAAAAGCAAAGGCAAAGGCAAGGGTAAAGCTAAAGTTGAAACAACTAGAAGTTTGTTCAACTTGAAGCCTCAAGGTGGGGTTTCCAAGAAGAGGTTCACATAAACTTGTTACAATTGTGGTGGTGAAGGCCACAAGGCGTCAACATGTAAGGCTCCTAGGAGGGCTCGTGAAGTGAACATGGTGGAAGACATTGCTAGAGATGTGTCCGATATGCACCTTGCGGCGGTAGTTTCCGAGGTGAATATGGTGGGTTCTAATCCAAATCAGTGGTGGATTGACACCGGTGCTACTAAACATGTGTGCTCCAACAAATACATGTTTAGTACGTTTGAAGCTATGGAAAATGGCGAAAAGTTGTTTATGGGGAATTCGGCCACTTCCGACATCAAAGGTCAAGGGAAGGTGGTTTTGAAGATGACATCCGGCAAGGAATTGACTCTCTACAATGTACTTTATGTGCCCGATATTCGGAAGAACTTGGTGTCCGACTCGCTTTTAATTAAGCATGGTTTTCGTATTGTGTTCGAGTCCAATGTTGTCACTTTGTCCAAGAATGGAATGTTTGTAGGAAAAGGTTATGTGAATGATGGGATGTTTAATCTTAGTGTTATGGTAGTGAAACCGAATGTAATGGCTACTAAGCCCAAAGTTAATGAAATGAATAATTCTTCCGTTTACTTGCTTGAATCTTCCCATTTGTGGCATGGTAGATTAGGACATGTTAATTATGATGCTATTCGTAGATTAATTAACTTGAACTACATACCAAAATTTAAAGTTGATTGCAAACACAAATGTGAACCTTGTGTTGAAGCAAAATTTACAAAACCTTCATTCCATTCAATAACAAGAAATAGTGAACCACTCGAGTTAGTTCACACGGACTTATGTGACTTTAAATTAACACAATCACGTGGTGGCAGTAAGTACTTTATAACCTTTGTTGATGATAGCAAAAAATATTGCTATGTGTATCTTATCAAAAGTAAAGATGAAGCTATAGAGAAGTTTATTCTCTATAAAAATGAAGTTGAGAATCAATTAAACCGGAAAATTAAGGTGCTAAGAAGTGATCGTGGTGGGGAATATGAGTCTCCATTTGAGGCAATTTGTGCTCAATACGGAATTAAACATGTAACCACGGCACCTTATACACCCCAACAAAACGGTGTTGCCGAACGAAAAAATCGAACATTGGAAGAAGCAATGAATGCCATGTTATAAGTTCAGGATTACCTTCTAACATGTGGGAAGAACCTGTGTTGTCGGCAAATTATGTGTTAAATAAGGTACCTCGAAAGAAACTAACAAAAGCCCATATGAATTATGGCATGGAAGAGCACCATGTTATAAATACTTGCGAGTGTGAGGGTGTCTTGCGAAGGTAGCTGTACCTCCACCTAAAAGGGTGAAAGTTGGTCCTAAGACTGTTGATTGCATATTTATTGGATATACACAAAACAGTTGTGCTTATAGATTTCTTGTTCATGAATCGAAAATTCAAGATATACACAAGAATACTATAATGGAATCAAGAAATGCTTCTTTATTTGAGAATGTGATTGTGTAAAAGAGATGAGGCAAGCTCATCTAAACGGACGTATGATTCAATAGAAGAAGAAGTAGGAGAAGAAAATCATCATGAAAATGATGAAGCGGAGGTAGAACCTCGACGTAGCAAACGAGGTAGGATAGAAAAATCCTATGGATCGGATTTTCTAACCTACATGCTTGAAAGTGAACCACAAAGTTATAAAGAGGCCGTGAGCTCTTCGGAAGGACCTTTGTGGAAAGAGGCCATCAAAAGTGAGATTGATTCCATTTTACAAAATCACACTTGGGAACTAGTGGATCTTCCTCCAGGAAGTAAAGCACTAGGATATAGGTGGATTTTTAAAAGGAAAATGAAGGCTGATGGAACCATTGATAAGTATAAGGCCAGACTTGTAATAAATGGTTATAGACAAAAGGAAGGTCTTGATTACTTTGACACGTATTTTCCGGTTACGAGAATTACGTCTATTAGGATTGTACTTGCAATTGCCGCTTTGTGAAATCTTGAAGTACATCAAATGGATGTAAAAATTTCCTTTCTAAATGGAGATTTAGAAGAGGAGATTTACATAGGGATTCTCTGCTCCAGGGCAAGAAAATAAAGTGTGCAAGTTAATGAAGTCATTGTATGGCCTCAAACAAGCACCAAAACAATGGCATCAAAAGTTTGATCAAGCCATGATTGAAAGTGGATTTAAAATCAATGAACGTGACAAATGTGTCTATGTTAAAAACACTGAAAATGGCTATATTATTTTGTGTCTTTACGTAGATGACATGCTTATCATAGGAAGTTGTGATAAAATTATTAAATCCACAAAGAATATGTTGAACTCAAAGTTTGACATGAAGGATATGGGTGTAGCGGATGTGATCCTTGGTGTGAAAATTTCTAGAATATCCGATGGACTTGTACTAAGTCAATCACATTATGTGGATAAAATTCTTGAGAAATTTAATAAGGATGACGATAGAACGGCAAATACTCCAATTGACACAAGCCTACATTTAACGAAAAATCGAGGCGAACGTGTGTCTCAATTAGAGTATTCGAGGGTTATTGGAAGTCTAATGTACATAATGAGTTGTACAAGACCAGATATTGCATATGTTGTAAGCAAATTGAGTCGGTATACAAGTAATCCTGGGAAGGACCATTGGAAGGGTATAGTGAGAGTGCTAAGGTACTTAAGATATACTCGTAATTATGGATTACACTATACTAGACATCCAGCTGTAATTGAAGGATATAGCGATGCTAATTGGCTATCAGATATCAAAGACTATAAGTCTACGAGCGGATATATATTCACATTAGCCGGTGCTGCTATATCATGGAAGTCTTCTAAGCAGACTGTTATAGCCAGATCCACCATGGAATCTGAGTTTATAGCATTAGACAAGTGTGGTGAAGAAGCCGAATGGCTAAGCCAAATTTTAGAAGATATTCCAAAGTGGACAAAGCCTGTGCCAGCAATTTGTATACATTGCGATAGCCAATCTGCAATTGGTAGGGCACAAAGTCATATGTATAATGGTAAGTCTAGACATATACGTCGTAGATATAATACCATAGGACAACTACTCTCAACTGGTACCATATCTATTGACTATGTGAAGTCAAAGGATAATTTAGCGGATCCGTTAACGAAAGGGTTAACAAAAGAGGTAGTTGAACTTTTGACATTAGGAATGGGACTAAAGCCTCTTTAGAAGTTAAACACAGTGGAAAACCCCACCTAGTTGACTGGAGATCCCAAGATATAGATTTTCAAAGGGACAACCTAACTGTTAAAAGACTTTAGTGTCACTGTGGGGGAATCATCCCCAAACCCATTCCTTAAGTGACATCCCGAAAGGAAAAGGTTAAGCATCTAGCTTTTAATGGGTTAATTATAAGAATCACCTATGTGAGAGAGAAGTGTGGCCGCTTCGAGGAGAATTGCGTGAGGCTCAATTTTTAGACCCTCTCACAGAACCAGGCATTATGTTCAGGGCCGTGAATGAACATAGTCATGAGAATTGAAGTGTGTTAGGGAGATACCTGTGTAAAGTATATGATCGGCTACACAAAACACTGAACAGTTCAAGGACATCGTGTCTACTGATTAGCGAGTAGAGTAAATATATTTTACAAGGGAAGGTTCAAAGGGCAAACCCCTACCTATCCTATGCACGTGTCAGCTGTTGGACTTTATCACCATTTCCTCATTATTTCCTTCATGTGGGGGATTGTTTGAAAAAAATCGTGGGTGTAAAGGAAATTTGAGATTATTTCCTAAATGGGTTATTTGTTAAATGACCATATTGATTATGGATTTGTATTCTACTCCATGAGAACATAAAAATCGAATATTTATTTGTCCAAGATGGTTGATGGATGAATGAAATATTAAGGCTCAAAGATGATGGGTTAGAAGTGGGAATAAGAAGTTATCCCACATTGAATGGGAATGTGAAAGTTAGATAGTTTAAATACTACTACACTTTATGTAAGGATTAATTGTGTGTGGCATAGATGCTCTCTCTCGCGCACGGGTGCGTAGGGGAGTGCAAATCATGGTCCAAAATAGGCTTGGGCTACCGAACTCATGTGCGTACGCGTCCTGCAGACACGAATGTAGCTCCGAAAAGGCCTATCTGCGCAAGCCCACCTTTTGCTAAAATTTTGAATTTTTGATTTCAAAATTTACTCCCATTTACCCATTGTAACTGAAACTGAGTTAATGTCGATTTTGATTTCTTCCTTGTAACAGCCATATCAGAAACAAATGCGAAATTATGTCTGTAATAATTTCGTGATTCTGTTGGATTGACAGTTTTCGATTCAAGGCAGCTATAAAATGGAGTCTTCACAAACCATTTTACATACCAATTTTTCCTGCAACTTCTCTCACTCTCTCTTTGCTGCTTATTGTTCAATCTTCATTTGGCCTCCTTGCATATTGCATCGTGGTGATACTGTCTAGGCACACTGCCAATTCACCGGGAACTTTAGGTGCAAAGTGCCCCCGATCCGCACGTTCTATCCTGTGAGACTCGCGTCCAAGGCAACCTCAAGCACTATTTGTGAGGGGACGAATAAGTCTTAAGGAGATTTATTAATCAGGGCTCGTGCACAATCGGTTTGTTGCTGCCATCTTATTTCTTTATTTCCAGTTTATAGTTCTGTTCCAGTTTATAATTTCTGCTCTGTAATTTTATTTGTAATTTATTTTCTTCTGAAATTGCAAGTTTGCTAACAACCTCTACATAAACCATTAACCTCTTAAAATCCAATATACCACTATTCTTTCCCCTTCACCACTACATTATAACCAAAATCAGTTCAACCTTTATAAAAATCATTTTAAATCAAATAACATTGTTCAAAAATATCAAAAACCATTTTATTACAACAAAATATCTAATTAAACTTAAAATGAGCAATTATGTGAAAGAAATCATAATAACTTACCGGAATATTGCGAAATGAAATATTTATTTTTCCGGCTCACGCGCTCCCCTCGTCACCACGAACAAGAATATGAAGTCGAATTTAAAAACGAAAAGGAAATGAAGCCTCTAGGATTTTTTGGAAGAAGGAGCTTAGGTTTTGCTTTTCCATGGAGGTTTTTGAGAAGAAAAGATGATACTGAGAAGAGAAAAAAATGAAGCTTCCTTGTTTAATTCAAAGGATAAACATTAATATATTTCCTCTTTAGCTCCTCCAATATTTACACTAAAACAACTAACAACCTTTACTTCCAAACTTAACACTTAAGCACCTCAACAACTTTACACATTTATTTAGTAAATTTCAACAATTCATATTTAAACTACAAGTTCCTTTTTATTCCCTTTAGACACTATATAATTAAAATTGAATCAATTAATATCTTAAAATCATATAAGTTATCAAAGTACCACAATAACCACATAAACATTTTATATATCACAAAAGGCATAGAATGAGATACTACACACCCCAACCCCACGTGCGCAACATGTGCTAAAATAGTGCCTAGGATTAGGGTCGTGACAAAATGGTTTGGGTTCGGCCCATCACAAATTATTCCGTTCAATTTGTAATAATTATCTTTAATCATTTTCATTAAAAAGAATTTTTATATTTAATTATCATTATAAAATTCAAAGGAATTAATATGCATATTATTCTTAGTCCTTCATACGATGATAGCATATATAGAAAATCATTCCTTTTTTTAAGTCCATATATTCACCTTGTCCCATTTAAAATTAGACTCTTGGTTAATTTGATTGCAATTTGATCAATTATTTAAAAATAATAATAATGATTCTAATGAAATTTAAATTTTATTATTGTATTACGATAAATAATATCTCAATAACAATTTTAAATTTTTATTAATTTTTTTATTAAAATTATTATTTAAAATATAATCAAGTTAATCCTTTGTATAATGAGTCGGTCTGGGGAGAAACGCGTTTTTCCGTCGCGTATGGAGAAACGGGGCAAGGTTTGTCGCGCGACATACTTAGCCAGTTTCTGGATATCCTTTCCAAAGCTTCTGGATATTCAGAACATTGAATATGGATATCCAGATGCTTTGGAAAGGATATCCAGAAACCAAATAATTTTTTCTGGATATCCTTTCCAAAGCTTCTTGATATCCAGAACATTGAATATGGATATCCAGAAGCTTTGGAAAGGATATCTAGAAATCAAATATTTTTTCTGGATATCCTTTCCAAAGTTTCTGGATATCCATAATCAATGTTCTGGATATCCAGAACTGATGAAAGTGATATCCAGTTGTTGTAGCTAAGTATGTCGCGCGACAAACGTTGCCCCGTTTCTCCATAAGCGACGGAGAAACGCGTTTCTCCCCAGATTTTATCTCGTATAATTCAAGTGAAACGGAGTATTAATTATTATCTCTTATTTTCAATCCCACAACCACAGTGGTTTAAGAAAGTATCAATCGAATTGTAATCCTTCAAGAACTAGATAAATTAAACTAGATATCAACAACTTTTATAAGCTCACAAAATATAGTTAGTACTTTCATAAAAAAAATGGTTAATATAAATATGAAGCTATCTTAATGAAAATATTAATTTTCTTTTGGTAGATTTAGAAATACTCATCCGGATATAATTTCCGTTTCTCGGTTTTTGAAATCGGAAAACCGTATTCGAACCGTATGATTTCGATACCGGTTTTCGATTCACGATTCCGACGGTTCTAATTTATATATATATATATATACTCCCTCCGTCCCACCCGAATTTGGACAAAGTTACTTTACACGGAGATTAAGAAATAACAATATGATATATATATATACATATATATATATGTATATATATATATATATACATATATATATATGTATATATATATGTATATATATATATACATATATATTATTTTTGGGTTGTCCAAATTCGGGGTATACCCATTTTTTATATACTCCCTCCGTCCCACCCGAATTTGGGGTATACCCATTTTTTATTATTATAAACTTTCCTTTTTGGGTTGTCCAAATTCGGATGGGACGCCCAAAAAGGAAATTTGTCCAAATTCGGGTGGGACGGAGGGAGTATATATATATATATATATATATATATATATATATATATATATATATATATATATATATATATATATATATATATATATATATATATACATATATATTATTTTTTAAATTCAATGCGATTCTTTCAAAAAAAAAACATCAATGCGATTGAAAGTAGTTTATTTAATTAATAAAATTTCAAAATCTATTAGATTTGTAACAAAATTCATTTAAAAAATTACATTTTATATGGAAATGTTTGTTTTTTACCAATTTGTTTAGTATGTTAACGAATTCGGTTAGTTTAATTTATTAACTAAATGATAAGAAAATAAACTTTTTTTAGAAATAAAAGTAGCCGTTAATGGTTCTAGATCCACAATTTCCAATTTCTTGTTGCAGAATCGTCCGTTCTCAATTTTGAAAAAGATGTAACCGTATTAGAATCATAGAACCGCCAACTACGGTTCTTACAGTTCCTCCGGGTCTATTAGTTCTGGATCCCGGTTTTTGGTGCCCGTTTTCTTGATTTCCGAATAATATTGATCACATGAATTAAATTATCAATGTGGGGACGTGATAATTTGTGGACCTACTAGTGGATGGTCACTTCCAAATCACTCACTGATCGTCTTTCTCCTATAAATTTGAGTTCTCATTCATTTTTGTATTATCCTTGATAATTAGCTTATAAAAACATTTTTCATGTATATATATCTAGTAATTCTGGTTTAGATTTTCATAACAATGGAATCAAAAGTCAACCCGACCATGAAAAAGACACTCTTCATAGTTAACTCTATCCTCCTCACCGTAGGCAACTGCGGCGGCCCTCTTATTATGCGCTTATACTTTATCCACGGTGGCAACCGCGTATGGCTTTCCGCCTTTCTAGAAACCGCCGGTTTCCCCTTCCCTGCAATCGTCCTTATCTTCGCCTTCTTCATCCGTTGCTCAGCCACCAACGGAACGGGATCCAAAACAAAGCTCATTTACATGGGACCTCGGGTATTCATTGGGGCAGCGGTCGCCGGAATTCTTACCGGCGCCGATGATTACCTCTACGCTTACGGTGTGGCTAGGCTACCGGTTTCCACGTCGTCTCTAATAATTGCGTCCCAGCTTGCATTTACTGCAGGTTTCGCGTTTCTGTTGGTTAGGCAGAAATTTACGTCGTTTTCTATAAATGCGTTGTTTTTAATGACGGTGGGTGCCGGAGTGTTGGCGCTGCATACTAGCGGTGATAGGCCAGAAGGGGAGTCGGAGAAGGAGTATATAATAGGGTTCTTGATGACTATAGGGGCGGCGGCGTTGTACGGGTTTGTGTTGCCGTTTGTGGAATTGGTGTACAATAAGGCTAAACAGGATATCACGTATACGCTTGTTCTTGAGTTTCAGACGATTATGAGCTTGTTTGCCTCCATTTTTTGCCTTATAGGGATGCTCGTCAATAATGATCACAAGGTACCAACTCCCCCTTCTCTCTCCAAAAACTCCTTCCCTCCGTCCCATATTATTAAGTACTTAGGGGGCGTTTGGTTCATAGGAAAGTGGGGGAAAGGAATGGAAAATTCCCTCTTTTCAATTTCATTCCCATGTTTGGTTTATTCTTTTTAAAATTTTCTTTCCCTTGGAATGTTGAATTCCTTCAAATAAAGAAATTTATCATTCCATCATAAAATTGATGGAATGTTGAATTCCTTTGGCAATGAAACTCATTTGCGACACTTACAATAAAAATCTTTCTCTCTCCTACTGATTTTTCATATTCACAACTGATTTTTTTCCTTAAGTCATGCACATTTAATTTTAGTAAACAGTGCTATAAAATTGAAACTTGAAGGTTTTACTGTTGTTTCAGTGCAATCAATGATCGATTTGGATTAAAACATCAATCCCTATCTATAGTTTTAATATTTCAGATTAATTTTAGGAAATTTTATCCATAAGTTAGTTTTGGTATAAATCACTTTCCCTCAATAAGTTCTCATGTATTATTGTATTATATTGCACTCTATATGCATTACTTAAAAGTTATAATATATCATCTTCAATACTGCCTCTTTCCACCACCACCCGCCGTTCATCTTCTGCCGGAATCTGGTCAACGCCGAAAACGGGATGGAGTCCATTCGTCGGTCGCCGGAATCCGGTCACCGGTCGTCGAAATCTGATCACCGGTCACCAAAATTCGGTTATCGGTGCCCTGTTATCATCAATGTTGTATTACATGAGTATGCATTATTATTTATTATCTTGTATGCATTATTAATGAAAATTGGATCTAAAAGGTTGTGGAGTTGTAGTTGTGCAGTCATGACGACCGCACAGAGACTCCAAGACTAGCCTATTTATCTAAATGGTTTGACTGTGTTTTGACTGATAAAACATGAGCGATGTATTGAATTATAATTTTTTTTCTCGAAAAATTTAGTTATAAATACGGTTGTCAATAAATAATTGGATATATATATATAATGAATAGTAAATCAACAAACAAAACTTTCAATCAGTCCCTTAACTTTTATATAAATAATTGCCAACAGTATTCGTAACCTAAATTTTGTAAGCTCGTAACTTTAGTATTAACCTTAAAACATAACTCACAATACATGCCTTGAATATGTGATCTTGGTAGATAAGAGAATCTAATCACAAAATTAGGCAAAAAGTAGCCTAAGTTAAGTGATGAAATCACACCTCCAATTAAAAGTAGTCCAACTTATTTTTTGACATGTAGAATGGAGGAATGCTTTCAAATGACCACTCAAATGCCAAAAAATAGTGCGATATAATGTGATACGCATTAAAAATGCACATCAAAAGTATTGGTAATGTTGGATAGCTGACCACTTTTTGACACATGAAGAATGGAGGAATGTTTTCAAAGGACCTCTCAAATGCCAAAAAATAGTACGATTTAAGTGGCGAATATGATCATATATAGTGATGCGCATTTAAATGACCACTCGAATGCCAAAAAATAGTTTGATTTAAGTGGCGAACATGATCATATAATGTGATCATACATGCATGGTATCAATGATAAAATTGCATTAAAATTATTTTATTATTTAAAAATAATTATTATTGTATACATTGGTTAAATAATCTTTGATAACTTGTTGAAATAATTTTCAGGTGATTCCAAGGGAAGCAAGAGAATTCGGACTTGGCGAAAATAGATATTATCTTGTATTGGTTTCCAGCACGATACTTTGGCAGTGCTTCTTCTTAGGAGCGGTAGGTGTGATATTCTGTGCCTCATCGTTGTTGTCTGGCATCATAATTGCGGTCCTACTACCAGTAACTGAGGTCTTAGCTGTAATCTTTTACCAGGAGAAGTTTCAAGCCGAGAAAGGGGTTGCACTTATTCTCTCTATTTGGGGTTTTGTTTCTTACTTTTATGGCGAGTTGAAGGAGAATAAGGAGAAAGATAAGCCTGAACTGGAGATGCCTCCTGCTGTCACTAGTGTATGATTTTGTAGTTAGATTACTTATATTATGCTCCCTCCGTCCTAAATGAACCTACAAAAAAAACTTCAAATTTGTTATTAATCAAAAGTAAATTTGAAAAAAAATAAAATCGTACATTTAATTTAGGATGGAGGTAATATGTTGTATTGAAAATGAATGGGGATAAGGTTATTGGAAAACCCCATGAAAAAATTACGCTGAATTACCCCTGGCACAAGTTAATGAAGCCCGAGCGATTTCGTTGATGAGCATTATGTATTGTTGTTTCAAGAACAACTATTTGCTTAAGCCCAACAATAAATGATAGAGTTTGCTTGATACCACATATTATTTTAATGAGTTTATTTATGAATGTTTTGGTGAAAAAACAATGGATCAAAATAAAGATCAAAATGCAAGATTAGGAAGGCACAATGGAGTAAAATCGGTGTAAATGTAAAACAAGATTGACATGGCAATGCACTACAAGGAAAAACTGTTTTAGAGAAGGCAAATTCCATAGTTAAAATGAAGATTTCGAAGCTAAATTGTGTTTAGAGACGGATTTGTTCCGTAGCTATTCCGTAGGGACAGATTCGTCGCTAAATTGGGCGTCGCTGTTTTGTAGCTATTTTAGAGACAGACATATCCGTCTCTAATCTAATTTAGAGACGGATATGTCTGTCTCTAAATAAGAGACAGATATATACGTCGACATATTAGCGACGAATTTTTTCGTCTCTATTTAAATTGTCGTTTTATTTTCGAACCATTTCAGCGACGGATATTTCCGTCACTAAATTGACATTCTTATTAAGGATACCCACAATAGGAGTATCCTAACAAGTGATTCATTTTTTTTGGACCAAAATGCCCCTTCATCTTGTACATGAACTAAAAATAAAGAAGGGGTATTTTGGTATTTTAGGCACCAGCAGCGCCTGGGTATCAGCAGCACCTTGGGAATCAGCAACGCCTCGGGAATCAGCAGCGCGTGGCACCAGCAGCGCGTGGACACCAGCAGTAGCGTGCCTAAAATACCAAAATACCCCTTCTTTATTTTTAGTTCATGTACAAAATGAAGGGGCATTTTGGTCCAAAAATAATGGGCCACTTGTTAGGATACTCCTATTGTGGGTATCCTAACAAAACCCATATATATATATATATAAAATATTAATATATATTTTCGAATATATATTAAATCAGTACCTTAACTTTGCTTATTCTCAAATCAGTCCCTTAACATTTCTTATTCTCAATCAGTCCCTTAACTTTTATTAATCTTAAATCAGTTCTTGATATTTCATAGTTACACTTTGCTCCCCTAAACTTCTTTTATACTCAAATCAGTCCTCACAAACTTAAACCATAAAATAAACTAACACGAGTTAAATATTTAACGAAATGTAGAGAAGCATTCCCTTCATCTTCTTCAAAATCTATATTATAGCATATTAAAGTTGGAGAAACTCATTCTAGGAATGAAACCTCATCCTCTTCAAGGTTTATTTTGATTCTAAGGCTTCCATGTCATCTTGATCATTCATTGCCTATGACATTTCGGCTTCCGCTACTTAGTTGATAGTAAAAGGTGATATATTTAGGTATGTGATAAAGTACTCTATACAAGATATGAGTAGTATAAGAAACAAATATAAAGAGAAGTACTCTATTGAAAGAAGATATCAGAGGTATAAAAAGTACATATATAGAGAACAATATTCTTGAACAATATGTTAATACCTAATAGACATATACTCTTAAATATATAATAGAAGTATAGACTAGGTAGGCTATGCATTTAAAAACGCTAATAAATTGATACATTATCAACTTTTCGGCTTCTTATGTATTGATTATTCTAATTCAATTTTTCATATACAAAAATGCATTATATTATTTTCAGAATACATATAGTTTTGCTTGAAAATATGATAATAATTAAAGAAATTTATTTTAGTAATTCAAAAGGCAAAAAGATGTTTAATGTTTTTATTTAAAAACGCTAATAAATTTATACATTATCAACTTTTCGGCTTCTTATGTATTGATTATCCTAATTCAACTTTTCATATACAAAAATGCATTATTTTATTTTCGGAATACATATAGTTTTCCTTGGAAATATGATAATAATTAAAGAAATTTATTTTAGTAATCCAAAAGGCAAAAAGATGTTTAATAGATCCAAGGTCAAAATGTGCTATACTAAACTGAAAATGTTTTCTTTTGAGATGTAACCAAGGAACTACTATGGAATGCTACTATGGACTCTCCCTATTCTCTCTGCTGATCCACATATGAGGGATTGAGATAGGAAGGGCTTATGACAGGGGAAGAGCTTCTTTTGGTTATTTGTTAATCATACTTTCGATCCTCCTCACCCACCTCCTTTATAACATCTTTTTCTATTTTCTTCACCATTTGCCGTCATTGCCGTGGATTATATCTTTTTTAATGGAAGAATTTTGGTTGACATGCCAAGACTTTCGTAAGTTCGTTATTATGTTGTGTTTATCATATTTTTGGTGTTGGTAATATGATTCATTTGGATTAAAAATATATTATTGATTTTGTATTTAAGTTGTTTTTTATGGGCATCATAGTTTTGATATCTTCCTTGGTTCTAATCTCATTCTTAACACTATTTAAATATAATTATATTTCACATTCACATATATATTTATATTTAATTTTTAATTATATATTTTTATTTACTTTTTGCTTTGCTCTTGATTTTTTTTTGATAATTTACATATTGATTTAAATGAGAACTTTAGTTTGACTTTATTTTACATTATTTTCACTTTTGATTATATTTTGACTATTTATATTTCTATTCAAGTTTTGATTGATCTTTTGTTTTGTTTAAATTTCACTTTTGAAATATTTTAATATTTTTCTTTGATTTTATTTGTTGATTTTTGTATATTTTGATTAAATTTTTTTGATAAAGAAAACAATGTTTGATGAAATTAAAATAACTTATGTTATGATACTACTTATTATATATATATATATATATATATATATATATATATATATATATATATATATATATATATATATATATATATATATATATATATATATATATATATATTGCCTTATTAATATATGCTTTTGAATTTGATTTTTGTTACAATTTTTATTTTATTTTTACAACTTGATTCATATGAGAATTACATTTTTATTTTTAGTTGATTTGTTACTTTTAATCTTATATATATTTCTTTTTGAGTTTTTACTTTCCTTTTTATTTAATTTTTTTGCTGCTAATTTACAAATTAATTTATATGTGATTTTTCTTTTGCCTTTAAAAAAAAAATTTCCTTTTGATTTTTTTTGTGTTTTGATTTAGTTTTTTGCTTTTATATTGATTTTTGTTTCGTAATTAAATGTATTTTTTAATTTAGTTTTGTAATTTTTAATTTTAATTTTTCGTTTTTCTTATTTTGATTAAAATTTGTGAAGAACTATAGTATATGAAATTTTAAAATTTTATGCTTTGATTTTTCATATATATCTTTTCTTAAGAATTTTATTATAAAAATTGTGCTCTTAATTTTTAATTTTTGTTAGAATTTTTTTCCCTTTATTTAATGTTTATATTTTATCTTGATTAAGATTATATTTTCCTAATTCATTTATATTTTAATTTTCTTTTATTTTTTAATTAATAACTATTGTTTTAGATTTGAATATGTCATAAAATTATTTGTCCCTTTTATATAATAGTATAGAATATATTATGTTATGATACTACTTACTATTATATATATATATATAGGTATATATATATATATAGGCTAATTTACCAATTGATTTATATGTATTTTGCCCCTTTAAAAAATGTATCCTATTGACTTTTCGTAATTTGAATTAGATTTTGCCTTTTTTTTATTTTATTTCATAATTAGATATATTTTTAGATTTTTTTTTTGTTATTTTTCACTTCAACTTTTTTTGTTTGTTATTTTGAATATTTTAAATACAATTTGTGAAGAACTATAGTATATGAAATTATAAGATTTTTTGGTTTGATTTTTCGTATATATTTTTTCATATAAATTTTCTTATAAAAATTGTGCTCTTAGGTTATACTTTTTGTTATAATTTGTTTTTTAAATTTGATTAAATGAGAATTTAGTTTTGACTTATAAATTTATTTTGTATTAATTTTTTATGAAAGATTTATTTTATTTCAGTTATTATTCTCTTTATTTGAATACATATTTTTTCTGTTTTTATTTGATATTTTATTTGTTTAATTTTTGTTTTAATGCTATCGTAGTACTCTTAGTTTGGTGCTTTTATGAACTTTATTTTTAACTTATTTTTTATGTTTTACAAAGTAAATTTAATTATTTATTTATGTATTTATTTATCACTTTAATTGTTTAGTATTGATTTTAATTTTAGTTTTAATTTTGTTTATAATTTTTTTAGTTTATTTATTTCTATTATGATTTATGATTTTTGTAGATTCATTTATTTATTGATTTAAAATTTGTATGAATTCTTTATAGTAAAACTTTTACTAATTACATATGAATGAGAAACTTATCTTTAATTAATTATTTTTATTTTGTATTTTATTTTTCTTTTAATTTTCTTTTAATTTTTTATTATTCTTTTAGATTTGAATTTGATATTACATATTTGCAATTTGTTAAATGTGTAATATTTTTAAACAAATGTCCCATAAATTGTTGTGATTTGTTTTTTTATTTTTTCATTTTTCATTGAGTGAAAAAAATAATCAAAGATCATATAAAGTTATTGAAATTAAACATGTCATAAATAATTCACCCCTTCACATGATTAGTTGAACTAATAATATCTATTAATGAAGAGGTAGAATGCAAATTATTAATTGAATGTCAAGAGTATTGAGATGTGAAAGCATGACAAGTCAAAGAAAGTGCATGATCAAAAGACATTTAGAAATGATACATACGAATGTGTGAATGAACTAGAATATTAAACAATGTGATTTTTTTATTAAAAAAACATCTTTAGAAAATTAATTAATAAATATTATTATAATTTCATAAGGTTCATTTTATTGAATTGTGTTCATATAGAAGATATAATAATAATAATAATACTAATAATATTAATAATAATTAATAATTAATAATTAATAATATAGTTCATATACATAAAATTACTATTATTTTACTATTACATTTGTACATTTTCATTATGTAATATTCAAAAGAATATCCGTTTTATATATAAATTATAATTATTATCAACCCTTCAATTAAAAATATACATTCTCCGTCCCGAAAAGATTGTCTCAATTGCTATCAATAATTTTTTTTTAATATTACTAGGGAAACTAAGGAAGCATAAATAATTAATTTTAGTAGTATTTTTAAATTTTATTTCATGGGTATCAAACAAATCATGCGCTATCTAAACTCAGTATTGGTAAATTTCATACGAAGCCTTCAATGAAGCCTAAATCTCTTAAAAGCCTCGGAGTTACTGAACCCGTGCGTAGCACGGGCTTTTTGCTAGTTAAATCTAATTTCATCTTCAACAAAACCCACTTCCAATTTCATACTTCCACCACAAATAACCACCACCAACCACCCTACAACCATCTAAATCACCGGTGCCACCCATCCTTCTGCCATCACCACCATCACTAAGAACACCACCAAAAAAACCAAACCCAACAATGGAAAACAAATCGAAAATCAGATCAAACAAAAAAACTGATCTAGAAAAACAGAGACTAATTTTTTTTAATTAATTTTTCTCTCAAACAAATTCATTTTCGGATCTCGAATCTCATTTAGAGAGAGATAACAATGGCATCTTCTACCTTCATTGTTGTGTTAATGTTTACTTTGGTCGCCGGATCTGCTCAGGCTTAGTCACCTGTGGCCGTGTCGACTGTTTCTCCCACCGCTACTCCTTCAGCCACACATATTCCCTCCTCAATGCCACCTATCATTGCTCGTACCACATCTCCTACTGCTACACCGACCGAAGAACCAACCGCTGCTTCTCCACCTGCTCCTCTAATGGCTCCTACCTCAGGTCCATCAGAGACTAAAAATGGAGAAAGAGAGAGAGTGATGGAGGGCGGAGGGTGACGGCGGCGAGAGGCAACGGTAGTGGTGGCGGCGTAAGTTGAAGAGAGAATAGGGAATGGGGAGGCTGTTTGTGTTTGTTGAAGGGAGAGAAATAGAGAAATATGGTTAAAAAATGAGAGGAAGATAGAAAAGGGAAGTGGTTTTGTTCGAAGTATTATGGGCCGTTGGATTGAATGTATTGAATAATCAGATCTTGCTTTGGCTCATGATCCGCGTGAAATTTTGAAATCCAATCAAACAATGCCACATCACATACTTATATTTGTTTCACACTATACTATATGCTAACTAAAATATTTATGTCTACTATCTAATATCAAGAATAATAATATTTATTATCAGTAATATTTATTAATGAATTATTAATTATATAATTGATTGATTAATTAATATTAATATTAATTATATAAACAGTAATAATATTAATAAAAGTACTAATAATAACTAGTAATTTTTATTATTTTTTATTGACTAGGAAAAAATATTTTAGACGTTTTTTATTACTGAAATTTACAAAAAGTTATCTAAAATATTTACATGCTTTTTATTTGATTTACCCAAAATTTTAGTTAAAGTAGTATGCCTAATATCAAGAATAATAATATTACCATATAATTAGTAATAATACTTAATAATAATACTAACAATGATGCTATTGTTAATTATTCAATTATAGTATCATTTGTTTAGTTATTTTCTAACTTTTTTTAAATATTTTTTTTGAAAAAACTTTCTTACTAAAAAAAGTCTAAAACATTTATCTCTATTAAAAATATTAAAAAAAAAATACTCATAGTGAAGGATATTGTATGTCCCTCATTTATTTAGTTAATTTCTAACTTATTTTATATAAACTTTTTAAAAAACTTCCTTACCAAAAAAAAAAGTCTAAAATATTTATCTCAATTCAAAAATAAATTAAAAAAATAATTCTACTTTTAAAATATTAATAATGCTTATTAATATACCCTCATATACCCTAAACCCTAAACCTCATATACCCTCATACCCTAAACCTCTTATACCCTAAATCCTAAACCTCATATACCCTAAATCCTAAACCTCATATACCCCCTCATACCCTAAATCTCATATACCCTCATACCCTAAACCCTAAACCTCATATACCCTATATTTATTTTTTATAGAAGAAAAGTCAAAAGAAGGACGGACTACCCTATATTTATTTTTTATTTATTTTTTAAAAAAGTTATTGACTAAGAAATAATATTTTAGACTTTGTTATTTAGTGATTTTTTTTTAAAAAAAAAGTTATATAAAAAAAATAGAAAAAAACTAAACAAATGAAAGTATATAGATGAAAAGTCAAAAGAGGGACGGACTACCCTATATTTATTTTTAATTATTTTTTAAAAAAGTTATTGACTAGAAAATAATATTTTAGCCTTTGTTAATTATCTATTTTTTAAGAAAAAATGCTATATAAAAAAAGATAGAGAAAAACTAAACAAATGAAAGTATATGGAAGAAAAGTCAAATGAGGGACGGAATTCCCTATATTTATTTTTCAATTTTTTTATTATTTTTTTAATTTTTTATTGACTAGAAAATAATATTTTAGACTTTGTTAATTAGTGATTTTTTTAGAAAAAGTTATATAAAAAAAGATAGGGTTTAGGGTATATGATATGGGTTTTAGAGTTTATGGTTTAGGGTTTAGAGTGAGGTTTAGAGGTTTAGAGTGAGATATATTTATTTTTTATTTTCTTTTAATTCCGTATTGACTAGAAAATACTATTTTAGACTTTGGTTAGTAGTGATATTTTTTAGAAATAGTTATACAAAAAAAGATAGGGTTTAGGGTAAATGATATAGGGTTTAGGGTTTAGAGTGAGGTTTAGACTTTAGAGTGAGGTATATTTATTTTTTATTTTATTTTAATTTTTTATTGACTAGAAAATAATATTTTAGACTTTGTTAATTAGTGATATATTTATAGAATATATAAAAAAAGATAGAAAAAAACTAAACAAATGAAAGTATATAGAAGAAAAGTCAGAAGAGGGACGGACTACCCTATATTTATTTTTTATTTTTTTAAAAAAATATATTGACTAGAAAATAATATTTTAACCTTTGTTAATTAGCGATTTTTATTTCAAAAAGGTATTTAAAAAAAATAGAAAAAAACTAAACAAATGAAAGTATATAGAAGAAAAGTCAAAAGAGGGACGAACTATCCTATATTTATTTTTCATTTTTTTTAATTTTTTATTGACAAGAAAATAATATTTTAGACTTAGTTAATTAGTGATTTTTTATAGAAAAGGTGATGTAGGAGGAACCGAGGAAGGAATCTGCACCAAGAAAGGATATTTGACGAAGTCAAATATATCAATTAATTTTGTATTTTAATTACTATCTTAGGACTTAATTTGTTTTACTTTATATTTTATTGCTTATTTTCGTCATTAATTTTAATAGGTTGATTAGGGATGATTTTAGAGTAGATTTTGAGGAGATTTACTAGTTTTTGAGTCCTATTTAGTTACCATATAGGTTAGGGGTAATTCTAGAAGGTTTAGGATTATTTTTCAAGTTTTATGGACACTATAAAATAGGCCTAAGTTTGTAATCCGAAAATTAGCTTTTGATGAATCAATTTTGAAGAGTTTTCTCTCTTTTTCTAGTGGAATCCAGTTATTGTGTTTTAGGGTTCTTCGCTTGAAGAATTCTTGTGTTTATTGCGCTAAACACGAATTTATCGTGCTTCCGTGTTGCGTCAGTTGTTATCAGAGTAGGCTTAACCTGTCTTTTCATCACTGATTTGTTATGGGGGACCAAGTAACAAGGGAGGAATTCGAGAGGCTATCCACAGCCATGGATGCATTGTCAACGCAGATGGAGAATTTCATGGCTGCTCAACGGGGTCACAACGTTCGTGCTAATCGAAATCGTAGGAGTGAGAGAGGCAGGGAGATTGAACGAATTCGACGCCAGATTGTACAGGGTCGACTCCCTAGGAAAGCAATAACCACCGCTATTGCTGCGTTGAATGACGATTTCAAGGGAGAGGAAGTCATTCAGCAAGTCAATGAAGAGGTGCAGGACGAAGTAAAGATAGTCGAAGATAAGCCAAGTGAGTTACCTGCAAGTGAGAAAGTGAAGAAAGCTGATATGATCACTAAACCAGAAGAAATCACTAAGCACGGGCCAAGTGAAGCGCCTACAATTGAGGAGACGAAGGGGCCTGATGTGCAAGAAGTTTCAGGATTTGACAAATCCATCCTTCCAGCAGTTCCCTTGTCTGAATCTGAAGAAAAGGTTGAGGAAAGGGAAGATTTATGTGCAAAATACGAAATTATTCAGGTATGTGGTGAAATTATTCCTTCAAGTATTATGATCCATGATTATGCCCTAGTTGAGCCCATGAATGAAGATGCGGGTGGTATTACTTGGTCTGCACCATCAATTTTCGATATTGTTGTGGGTGTTATTGATTGGACAGAAGAATTTAAATACGATGATATTTTTATTATTGATCATGGGGAGATTGTGGGAGAGTCCATGGAGGACGCTAATTTTTCATTCAATGTTGACTCTGAGGAAAATGGGACGGACGATCAACGGATGGATGGGATTGATAGTTTTAATTTTTATCCGAACAAAATTGCTTTACCTCAAGTCTTGCAAAAGGGGCGAATTTGTTCAACGTATTTATTCCGATGGAATGGCTCTTTTCAAACATCGGATGTGAACTCGGGGTCGAGTTCTTTTGAAGAATGGGTGACTAATGTAGGAGGAACCGAGGAAGGAATCTACACCAAGAAAGGATATTTGAAGAAGTCAAATATATCAATTAATTTTGTATTTTAATTACTATCTTAGGACTTAATTTGTTTTAGTTTATATTTTATTGCTTATTTTCGTCATTAATTTTAATAGGTTGATTAGGGATGATTTTAGAGTAGATTTTGAGGAGATTTACTAGTTTTTGAGTCCTATTTAGTTACCATATAGGTTAGGAATAATTCTAGAAGGTTTAGGATTGTTTTTCAAGTTTTATGGGCACTATAAAATAGGCCTAAGCTTGTAATCCGAAAATTAGCTTTTGATGAATCAATTTTGAAGAGTTTTCTCTCTTTTTCTGGTGGAATCCAGTTATTGTGTTTTAGGGTTCTCTGCTTGAAGAATTCTTGTGTTTAGTGCGCTAAACACGAATCTATCGTGCCTCCGTGCTGCATCAAAAGGTTATATAAAAAAAGATAGGGTTTAGGGTATATGATAAGGGTTTTAGGGTTTAGAGTTTAGAGTGAGATTTAGAGATATAGAGTGTGATATATTTATTTATTATTTTCTTTTAATTTTGTATTGACTAGAAAAGACTATTTTTAGACTTTGGTTAGTAGTGATAATTTTTAGAAAAAGTTTTATAAAAAAATGTAGGGTTTAGGGTAAATGATATAGGGTTTAGGGTTTAGAGTGAGGTTTAGACTTTAGAGTGAGGTATATTTATTTTTTATTTTCTTTTAATTTTTTAATGACTAAAAAATAATATTTTAGACTTTGTTAATTAGTAATATTTTTTAGAAAAAGTTACATAAAAAAATATAGAAAAAACTAAATAAATGAAAGTATATAGAAGAAAAGACAAAAGAGGGACAGATTACCCTATATTTATTTTTATTTTTTTTAAAAAATTTATTGACTAGAAAATAATATTTTATCCTTTGTTGATTAGTAATTTTTTTTACAAAAAGGTATATAAAAAAAGATAGAAAAAAACTAAACAAATGAAAGTATATAGAAGAAAAGTCAAAAGATGGACGGACTACCTTATATTTATTATTTTTTAAATTTTTTACTGACTAGGAAATAATATTTTAGACTTTGTTAATTAGTGATTTTTTTTTAGAAAAAGTTATATAAAAATGATAGAAAAAAACTAAACAAATGAAAGTATATAGAAGAAAAGTAAAAAGAGGGACGGACTGTCATATATTTATTTTTAAATTTTTTTTATTGACTAGGAAATAATATTTTATACTTTGTTAATTAGTGATTTTTTTTAGAAAAAGTTATATAAAGAAAGATAGGGTTTAGGACATTATTATTATTATTATTATTATTATTATTATTATTATTATTATTATTATTATTATTATTATTATTATTATTATTATTATTATTATTATTATTATTATTATTATTATTATTATTATTATTATTATTATTATTATTATTATTATTATTATTATTATTATTATTTTTGAACAACCAGGACGACACCTGGATATTTTATTGATATAAAAAAAATACAAGGATGAGAGGGATACTATCCCAACTCTAAAACCAAATCCAAAGGGAAATAATTAAAACGACAAACAATCCTCTAGGCCAAGTCAATTCCAGGCATTTGGCCCCAAATGGCCAAGTCAACACTAGCTGGCCCAAAACACAAGCCCAAACCTGACCATGAGGCGGCCACATGGACAAAGATGAGGTTGGCGCCACATCTTTAGAAACACAAAAGTTGAAATTTCCATTTTGCATGACCATGCTGGAATCAAGGCATGGACGTGGTATACTTTTTTTTATATTTTTTTTTGGATTAAGAAATTTATTTGAGATGTTGGTCAGTCGTGAATATTTTTATACAAAGTTATATAAAGTAAGTTTTTTTTTTTAAGAAATGAAAATATACAATTCATAATCCCTAAAATTGAGAAAATAAAAATAAATTTATTTTAGCTACAGATGTTGAATTTGTCTCTAAATTAGAGACAGATTTTGAACACGTCTCTAATTTAGAGATATATATTGAATATGTCACTAAATTAGAGACGAATTCAAAAATCTGTCTCTAAATTAGAGACGGATTAAAAGCTATCTCTAATTTAGAGACAGATTCAACATCTGTCTCTAATTTAGAGTCAAATTCTGAAACTGTCTCTAATTTAGAGACTGATACGAAATCCGTCTCTGAATTAGAGACAGATTTTGAATCCGTCTCTAAATTAGAGACAGATTTTGAATCTGTCTCTAAATTAGAGACAGATTCTGAATCCGTCTCTAATTCAGAGACGATTTTGTATATATTTCTAAATTAGAGACAGATTCAGAATCTGTCTCTAATTTTTGGGTACGTCTTTAATCTGTCTACAAATTAGCTACAGACTCCGTCTGTCTCTAATTTTCCATTTCTATTTTCTGTTTTCCTTGTAGTGATGTAACGAAGAAAACTCTTGAGATAAAGATCTCGCTGTCACATTACCTTGGGAGGTGTTAATGAGCACCTACCTTCTCGAACAATAGTAATTATTATGGAATTACAAGAGATAGTGGAGCTATAGTGGAGTAAAAAAGTATGCGTTAACAGTGTGTGTGTTTTCCAATCTATAGTCCTTTAAATAAAGAAAAACAACTACTAGGATAACAAATGTAACAAACAATCCTTGAATATCGGAATGTCTATCTTGATCCTTGACTCGGTCTCATATCCGTTTGAAGAGCGTTGAAGAGATTCCATGCTAGGCACGTTTCCACGATCTTACTTTTACCCTGTATTACGGATACAATTTATTAATAAATAATTAAAGTAATTTTTACCTTAAGTGCAGGAACCAAGATGTCGATATGCTGAATGATCTCAAGACGTCGTCGTCCTGAAATTTTACCCACAACAATTGTCCCCAAACTTGTCTTTTTATGGAAAATCAAAGGACAAGTTTCTACACACTTCCACTCCAGGTGGTTAATTACTTTGAAAAGACATGTGAGAGTGGTGGAGTCCTAGGAAATTGAATGTGCATTTTCTTCGAGGATAGTGGGAAGTTAGGGTTTTTAACTGAGCCCTTTCTTATTTCTTATCTTATTTTTCTTATGCCTTCTCCGTCTTCTTTCTTGCTCTACGGCGGTGAAAGCTTCCAAGGTAAATTCTTTCTCCCTTTTCTCCTTTTCAATATGGGTAGGACCAAGTCAAAAAGAGATAATGCGCCAAAAAATCCCTTGAGCCTCGGCAAGGAGAGGGAGTTTGCTTGTGAGGGTTTAATAGTCAATCCTGACGAGGAAGTATGCATCTTTAATAATATCCGAATCGAAGCTTTAAAAAATCGTAATTGCTTTCCCGAATCCACTTGCTTTCGCTCTTTTGTGTTGTCTTTGTCAAGGCTGATTTCATCTTTCCTAACTGGATCTGCCTTTATGTATACTCCTTTGCTCTCGGTTTTTCTTTCCCCTTTCCATTGTTGGTTACCGATTTCTTTCAAAAAACTAAGCTGACCTTTGTTCAAGCAATGCCTATGATTTGGCAGATTTTTGCTTGTACTTTGAGGGTAAACAAAGAGTTTGGTTTAGACATAGGTCTAAGCGAGATAGCATCGGTTTATGAACTTCAAAAATTTGGCTCTTCACGGTATCTCATGAAAACAAGGTCTGGAAAAACCCTTATTTACCAAGGTGACCGTCAATTATAGAGGTTGGCGAGCAAGGTACTTTTTTGTAGAAAAGAGTTCCTTGGAAGAGGGTGACAGTTTGTCAAAATGGTGGAACAGGGAAGGTATTCTTTTTTCAATTTTGAGTTTAGAATCTTCCCTCTTTAACTGTCCGTAATTTCCTTTCTCTGTTTTCACTGCTATCAAGTGGGCAGAGCTTTTTCCCCCTTCTGCAGATACTGAGGAGAAAGTGAAGAGACTGTTGGAGCTCTCTGAAGAGGAAAGGTCTTTCAAACCATTGGAAGTAGGAACAGTCTCAGAAGAACTTGAGGTGCCACCATCCGCAAAAATTTCGACTGGTAATTTCTTAATTTTTCTTAAGATTTTCTTGAAGTTTGACTGATCCCATTCTCACATTTTTTGATTTTCCGTTGATAGTATAGAAGTCAACTGCTGCGTTGTCCCTTAAAGACCTGCAAAAATTTGTTGGCCAATCCCAAAGAAGAAATGGGTCTGTATACTGACTATCAATCACTCTTACAGGGTTTTGGAGTGGCAGAGACTAAGATGAATAGTCTAGAGGAAAAGAACAGGAAGCTGATACTAGAGATGCTGCAATCAAAGAAGCAGTACAAAGAGGAGAGAGAAGGTTTGAAGAAAGAGAATGAAAGACTGACCAAGAAAGTAGAGGAGTTGAAGAATGAAGTTGAAAGTCTGTTGAAGGGGATGTCATCCATCCAAGACACTCAACTGCAGGAGATTGAAGATCTGAGGAAAAGTTTGATGGCCACTGATGCCAAAAGCATGGTGGAAATAAAGATGCAAATGATGGAGGAATTCTAGGATAGAAAGCACGCTGAATGGGACATTGAGCAGCAACGTTCACTCTTGAAGAATCTCAGTGGAGAAGCAACTGAAGCTAGAGAGGTTTCGTCTGGCTTGAAGAACGTTGAAGTGCAGGAGGAAGGTACAATATCTGCGGCAGTAGCCATCCCATAAAGGTTTTAGGAATGTTTCCTTTGATAAACTTTAGTTTTTATGACGGGCTGCGTCCCGGAAAGGTTTGAAAAACAATTTACAGCTTTTGGGTATGTAACGGTCCATAAGGGCCATAAAGAATTTGCTTTTTCAAGTGTTGGGTTGGTTTAATACTTTAGGTTTTTCTGTGGTTTTTTCTAGGATAGGTAAGACTCTTTTAGGCTTTGGTGCTTTGAAATCTTTTTCTAGTAGGGGTAGACTTTGAAATGGTAATGGATGGTTGACATGTTTGATATACTTGGAGATGTTGTCACCTTGCGATGGATGTAAAAATCCTTGCATTTGCTTTGTTGACATGTTAATGTCAAAAACCTTTTGTTCTTAGGTGACACACATATGTCACAACCAAATTGTAAAAAATCTTAAGGTCAAACACATTGGCTGGGTGGAAATGGGTAATTCGTATATATTAAACATACGGGCCCATCACACACCTCAATCAAGGTCGACATCGTGTGCTCCAGGCTAGGTGTATAAACCTTATTGAAACGAAAGAAAGTAATTTCTTTAAACCTTTGAAGCGATTACGTACCTTTAACTGAGATGAGATGGCCAGTCTCAAGCGGTTGTCTTCATAGGATGTTCAAGATAACGATTCCTGGCAAAATAATAACAAAGTAAAAGCATTCGACATCTAATCGATGTCAATTTTATTGATAAAAGAAATAGTAAAAGTACTAAACTTTCGTAAAAAATATTTATTTAAAGGAAAGAAAGCGAGGAAATAATTGTTTAAAACCAGAAATTTATTCATACCTGACTTGCAGCTTAGGATGTTACTTTCTTGGAATGATATTGACATCTCGGGACATAATGATTTATTTTGAGTGCTTCATGTTTTCTTGCAAAACAGAAACACGTTAGGGTTGGGTGTTAGCTTAGCTAACACCCCTCCGTTGCCTAAGTCAGTAATATGTTCGAACAATAAACAGAATTGAAAAACACTTTTATTGAAATATAACAATGAAATTCGTACCATAGCTTTATTTGAATTGAAATGACGTTACTGAAACTTACATAAAGTATGACTTGAAGTGGATGGCATTCCAGCTTCGGTGGACCCTTGCTCCATCTAAGGTTGCTAACCTATACAATTCTTTTCTTGCCTCAACATCTATCAAATACAGACCTTCCCATTTAGAGGTCAACTTCCCAGCATTGAGCTCTCTTGTGTTTGGGAATACTTTGCGTAGGACCAAATCACTAACTTGGAACTTCTTTAATCTGAGATTCTTGTTGTAGGACTTAGCAATTTTCTGCTGATATGCTGCCATCCTGACCTTGGCTAAATCTCTTAACTCGTCAACGGTATCCAAATCATGAGTCAAGTTGGCATCGTTCTGCTCAGGTGTCAACAACCCATATCTGGCAGTAGGGACGATGACTTCTGCAGGAATGACAGCTTCTGCACCAAAGACTAAGGTATATGGGGTCTGACCTATTGCATTCTTTAGCGTTGTTCTATCTGCCCAAAGGACAAATGGAAGCTCTTTTGCCCATCTTCCCTTCTTTAGATCTAGCCTCTTCTTTAAGTTGTTGATGATGATGATTTTATTAATTGATTCTGCCTGTCCATTAGCTTGAGAATGTACTGGTGATGATATAACCATCTTGACTCCCCATCTGGTAAGAAAGTCTTCTGTCTTCTTGCTGATAAACTGGGAATCATTATCACATATTATCTCAGACGGGATGCCAAATCTACTGAAAATGTTCTTTTTAATGAAGGAGATCACTTCTTTATCACGAACTTGAACATAAGCTTCAGCCTCGACCCACTCGATAAGTAATCCGTCATAGCAAGTAAGAAGACTCTCCCTCCAAGTGCTTTAGGCAATTTGCCTACTATGTCCATTCCCCACGTCTTGAACGACCAAGGGGAGAGAATAGGCTGAAGTAACTCTGCTGGCTGATGCAAGATGTCGCCATGCCTCTGGCAGGAATCACGCTTCTTAGCAAAGTTGGCGGCATCTTGACGCATTGTTGGCCAGTAGTAACCCATTCTTAGAGCTTTTGTATGCAAGCTTCTGCTCCCAGAATGATTACCACACAATCCTTCATGCAATTCCTTAAGAACTTATTTAGCTTTGTCAGCTTCTAAACATCTTAGATATAGTCCGACAAAAGACTTCTTAAACATCACATTATCTATTAACACATATCTTGAAATTCTTACCCTGAATGCTCTAGCATTCTTTCATCGTCGGGAATGGTACCATCTTGAAGATATTTAATTATTGGAGAAGTCCAAGATGTCTCTAACTGGCTTTCCGGGATGTCGTCATCTATGCTAAAGAGTTCTAATCTTTCGACAGCCAGGATGTAAACATGAATGATTGGTAAGTTGGTCTGAGATAGGCTTTTGAAAGCTGATCCGAGATTGGCCAAGGCATCTGCTTGAGATTCTCCTCTCGGGGTATTTGTTCTAAGGAAAAGATTTGAAATTTGCTTGCCAAAATTTTCACAATGCCAAATAAGCTGTCATCTTGGCCTTTTTTGCTGCATAGAAAACATTGAAATGATTAACTAATAACAATGAATCACTATATACCTGGATTGATTTGATGTTCAGATCTAGAGCCACAGTTAGGCCCACGATTAAGGCCTCGTACGCTGCTTCATTGTTCGTAGCTTTAAAATCACAACTGATGGCCTGGGGTATGATGTCCCCTTGTGGCAACTTTAGGACAATTCCTAGCCTCGTGCCCCTCATGTTTGAGGGACCATTTGTATATAGAGTCTACTTCCATATGATGTCACCATCTTGGAGCTGTTGGACCTCTAGTTTTACTTCTGGTTGCATGCTTAGACTAAAGTCGGCCACAAAATCTGCAAGTGCTTGTGATTTTATTGTTGTTCTAGGTTCATACCTGATGTCATAAGTGCTAAGCTGAACGGACCATTTGGCCATCCTTCCTGACATTTCTGGCTTTCTCATGACATTCTTGATCGGATAGTTAGTACGAATACAAATAATATGAGTTTCAAAATAATGTCTTAACTTGATTGAAGCAGTAATTAAAGCTAAAATTAATTTCTCAAGGTGTGAATACCTGGTTTCCGCATCAAGGAGTGTTTTACTTACATAATAAATCAGCTGTTGGATGCCATCCTGCTCTCGAACCAATACGGCACTAACTGCAGCTTCTAATACGGCTAAATAAGTATACAATATCTCACCTTCTTGTGGCTTTAAGAGTAGAGGAGGTGTTGACAGGTACAACTTCAAATCTTGGAAAGCTTGTTCGTGTTGCTTCGTCCACTCAAATCTGCAATTTTTCTTTAGGATGTCGTAGAATGGCTTGCATATGTCTGAGGATTTTGAAATGAACAGGTTCAAGGCTGCCACTTTCCCTGTCAATCTTTAAACATCTTTGACATACTTAGGCGACATCAGGTTGATGATGGCTCTATTTTACTCCGGGCTTGCTTCTATCCTACTTTGCGTCACCATGTACCCCAAGAACTTGCCGGACTTCATGCCAAAGTGGCATTTTGCTGGATTTAATTTCATGTTGAATTTGTCAAAGATATCAAAGACCTGAGTAAGATCTCGTACATGATTTTTATCTTTCTTTGACTTTATCACCGTATCATCAATGTATACTTCCATGGTGTCCCCAATCTGCTCTTTGAACATCATATTGACCAGCCTCTGGTACGTCGTACCTCCATTTCTTAATCCAAAAGGCATTGAGTTATATAATAATAGATACATGTAGGAGTGATGAAGGCGGTGTCTTCTTGGTCGGATGGCTCCATCTGGATCTGCTGAAATCCTGAAGATGCGTCCATGAATGTTAAGATCTCATACCCAGAAGTGGCATCAACCAGGGTGTCAATGTGCGGCAAAGGGAAGGAATCCTTTGGACAAGCTTTTTTCAAGTTCGTAAAATCAACACAAACTCTCCACTTGCCATTCTTCTTCTCGACCACCACTACATTTGTCAACCATCTTGGGTATTCAACCTCTCTGATCATCTTGGCCTTGAGTAACCGATCTACTTCTTCTGGAATGATTAAATTCCTTTCTTGCGCAAATTTCTGTCTTTTCTGGTGAACCAGTTTGAAGGATGGGTCAATGTTAAGCTTATGGGTGATGACGTCTTTGCTTATACCTGTCATGTCTTCATGCTTCTAGGCGAAGCTCTTAACTCTGCTTTTCAAATGGTTGACAAGGTCTTCTTCGAACTCTGCTGGAACGTCTTGATCGATTAGTACCTTGAGATCTGGGTTAGAGGGATCTAAGGATATATCTTTTACGTTATGCTCCTTCGCCTCCAGAACCTCACGGGCCTTTTTCTGTAATTGCTATGCCTGCTTTGGAGATGTCGACGCCTTCATGGATGTCATATAGCATTCCTTAGCTGATTGCTGATCACTGTAAACCTTAACGACTCCCCAGGGTGTCGGCATCTTCACACACTGATGATAGGTGGACGGTACTGCTTTCATTCCATGGATCCAGGGTCCGTCCAAGATTACATTGTAACACGTAGCACTATCAATCACGCAAAATCTTTCCATGGAATTGATGCCTTCAACATAAACTAGGAGCGTGATCTCTCCCACTGTACTTTTGGTCTCCCCACTGAAACCCACAAGAACTGAGGTCCTCTTAACAATACTTTCTTCTGGAATATTCATTTCTTTCAGGGCATCCAGCATAATGAGGTTCACTGAACTGCCTTCATCTACTAGAATACATCTGACTCTGCAATTAGCAATCTAGAGTGCAATTACCAAGGCATCATTGTGGGAATCCATAACATTATCTCTGTCTGACGTAGCACGAAAGCAATATTCGTGAATAGCAAGCGCTAAACACAAGAGTTCACAAGCAATGAACCTTAGAAAAGCAATAAACTGGAATCCACCAGAAAAGAGAGAAAACCCTTCAAAATTAAATCATCAAAACTATCTATTACAAAGCCAAAAAGATATTTAAATACTCCCCTAAAACCCTAAAACGAAATAACAAAACAAAGACTAAAAGACCCTTTTTAATTAACTTCAAAACAGCAACAATAAAAAAAACAAACGCAAATAAACATCAGCAACTTCCCGTCAGTGAGGCATACGTCTGGGGAAAGGTCAGGCGCCCGCCTGGCCTCCAGTAGGTTCTTCGCCTGTTGCAGCTCCGTGGGGCGGCCGCCTGGTCGATTCTGAGGCGCATGCCTAGCTCCCAGCCTCCTTCATCAGTCTCGCCTGGATCCCAGCTGCCTCCTACATCAGTGGGGCAAACGTTTGACCTGTGACCCTGTCCACCACAACGAAACACTTATCTCCTGTTGGCTAGGCATACGGATTTGCTGTTTTCTGTGTTGGAGTGTTGTTCCCTGCGGTACTGCTAGTGCTGCCTATACTCTTGGCCTGCAGAGTTGGGTCCTTATCTGCTACTGTTTCAGAACTACCCTGTTGTGGAAATCTGTGAAAAGGGGTTAAAATTTTCGAACTCGAGTTCTCCATAAGTTCAGCTTTCAGGGCCAGAGTGAAAGCGTCCGTCAAAGTCCAAACCTGATGCAAACCCATCTTTTCCTGTATCGAACCTTTCAGGCCGTTAATATAACGAGCAACCTTTTGATCCTCAGTCTCCTCAACCCTAACCCGCGCTGTGTACCTCTGAAATTCAGTACTATATTCATCAACCATTCTCTTGCCCTGCACACAGTTGAGATATAACCTATATAGAATCTCCTCATAATCTGCCGATAGAAATCACTCCAAAATGAACTGCTTCAAATGCCTCCAGATTTTAATTGACCCCTTTCCTTGTCGTCACCTCTGATCAACAAGTTTTTTCCACCACACCGCAGCAGTACTCTTCAATCGGATCGCCACCATCTTTACCTGTTTATTCGCAGGTACCTCCATAACCTCGAAAAAATGATCAACATTATTCTGCCAATCAAGAAAATCCTAAATCCCCATGGTTCCATAGAACAAAGGAATATCAGCCTTAATCCTATAATACTGGCGGTGTCGATTATCACCCTGACCCAGCTCTTCATCATTATCAACCTCGTCATCGGAACTGGAGTTGGAATCCTCATCATCCCGATTTTCTGCCTTCCTAGGGCGTCGAACCTGTTCAACCTCCCTGTCTCTCTCGCCACCATGATTTTGATTAGCACAAGCGTTTTGAGCTTGTTGAGCAGCCACCAACGCCACAACCTGTGTTGTCAACGCAGCAATAGCGGTAGTTATACCATCGATATCTGCCTTTGTATCTTGATCTCCCATAATGAATTAGTGATGAAAGACAGGATAAAGCCTGCTCTGATACCAATTGACGCAGCACGGAAGCAATATTCGTGAATAGCAAGCGCTAAACACAAGAGTTCACAAGCAATGAACCCTAGAAAAGCAAAAAACTGGAATCCACCAGAATAGAGAGAAAACCCTTCAAAATTAAATCATTAAAACTGTCTATTCGAAAGCCATAAAGATGTTTAAATACTCCCCTAAAACCCTAAAATGAAATAACAAAACAAAGACTAAACTACCCTTTTTAATTAACTTCAGAACAGCAACAATAAAAAAAACAAACGCAAACAAACATCAGCAACTTCCCGTCAGTGAGGCGCACGCCCAGGGAAAGGTCAGGTGCCCGCCTGGCCTCCAGTAGGTTCTTCGCCTGTTGCAGCTTCGTGGGCCGGTCGCCTGGTGGATTCTGAGGCGCATGCCTGGCTCCCAGCCTCCTTTTTCAGTCTCGCCTGGATCTCCCAGCCTCCTACATCAGTCTCGCCTGGATCCCAGTCGCCTCCTACATCACTGTCACTCTCTTCGAATGAGATGACATATTGGGATGTGAGCTGTGACATCTTTGAAAGTCTTTCGGGCTTCTCATCTTTTGCTTGGTTGGAAAATCTCTTAGCTGCATAATAAGAAGTACCACAGATATCAGAATCACCACTAATAATATTAACTACCTTAGTTACTGGTGGAGGAGATGGCGGTCTAGCTGGAACAGGCTCTTTGCTCTCTGTCTTATTCTTCCATTGGCCAAGGAGCTCTTTAAGATGTCCATTTGACAGCAGGTAACTAATCTCCTTCCTCAACGCGATGCAATTTTCAGTAAGATATCCAAAATCCTCGTGGTAGGTACCCCACTTAGATTTATCTTTCCATCCAAACGGCTTGTCGTTCTTCCTAGGCCACCTTGCCTTATCTCCAAGGTTGTTCATTGCACAATGGATACCTGAAACATCAACAGAGAACACAATAGTCAGGAATATTTAGGGATTCGAAATCATCATCATCTCTTTCATCTTCCACATAATTGATCTTGTTGTGGTCATTTCTCTAATAAGGTCTAGATCTGTTATGCCTCTGGTGAGATGACTCTATCTTCCTGTCAGGGTTGTCATACATTGACGCCTTATCAGAAAGCTTGGTCTGCTGCATCTTATCCTCTTCTAGCCTGATAAATCTTAATGCTCTATTCCGGATGTCCTCCATTCTCTTGCATGGGTTCCTCACCAAGTCTTCATAATACGGAGAATCTTTCTTCAAGCCCATTTTGAAGGCTTCAGCAGCTGTCGCCATGTCCAGGTTGGGGATCTCCAGGACCTCTTTGTTGAACCTGTTAACATAGTCCTTCAATGCTTCTGCGGGTTGCTGGGTGATGCGATAGAGATCACTAGTGATATTCTCGAACTGTCGGCTGCAAGAGAACTGATTGTTGAACATGTTGACTAGCTGGGCGAACGACCCAATGGAACCAGGCGGTTGACGGATCAGTCACTTCAAAGCAGGTCCTACCAATGTTGAACTGAACCTTCGACACAAACAGGCCTCTTGAAATTGGAGCGGGATGCGAACAATCTCCATCTTCTCCTGATAATGGGCGACATGCTCCTCAGGATCTGAGCTTCCGTCATATAGCTTCATGGCTGGCACGCTAAATCCTTTGGGGATGTTGACATGAGCAATTACTAGTGTAAAGAAGGACTGACTATAACATGTTGGTGAGACTTTTTGAATAGGTGGGGTGACGCCCGGCACGTTCATGATCATGTCCCTTAGCTCCTGAAGCTGACTCGCAATGTAGGTACCTGCAACAGAGTTAGTAGTAAGAGCAGTATTATCCAAAGTAAAATTGGTATTAAGATTAACAGAGGGATTAGCGTTATCTGCAGAGGATGTCATGATGGTGCTGTTGGTGAAGATTGGCCCTTCTGGAGAAGTCATCCAGAAGATGTTGGACACGAATGGTGTCGATATCACCACAAATTTCATCATCAGCGGAGAAGACATCATGATCGGTGATGATGACGCTCTTCCAGCTGAGGCCATCAGAAGGAAGTCATTGAAGGTCTGAGAGCTGCCCCCAATATTGAAATCCAGGATTCTAGGGCGTACAGGGGAGACAGCATCCACTCTTTTGGTAAGTAATTCTTGTTCCCTTTGCATCTTCATCAAGGTTTCGGTTATCAAGGAGGTATTATTCTGTTGGTGATCCAGCTGATTCTTCATCTGAATGAGCATACTCTTGATCTCGGAATTAGGTGTCGGAGGCGTCTTCTTCTTGCCAGCTCCCACGGGCGGTGGTGGTGGCAATGACTCATGGCCTCCAGTTGTCGACTTGCCGATGCTGAGACCCCTGGTAGGGGGATTCACGCTGCTAGTGGTAACAATGGTTTTGCCAGCGACAGAGGTCATAAGTTGGGTAGACATGATGGATATATGAGGATTTTAAACCGATTAAAAAACCAATGGCCCCTCGGTGGGCGCCAAATTGTTTTGGTGAAAAAAAATGGATCAAAATAAAGATCAAAATGCAAGATTAGGAAGGTACAATGGAGTAAAATCGGTGTAAATGTAAAACAAGATTGACACGGCAATGTAACGAGGAAAACCCTTGAGATAAAGATCTCGCCGGCACAAAATCTCGGGAGGTGTTAATGAGAACCTACCTTCTCGAACAATAGTATTGATTATGGGATTACAAGAGATGGTGAAGCTATGGTGGAGTACAAGAGTATGCGTGAATAGTGTGTGTGTTCCAATCCATAGTCCTTTAAATAAAGAAAAACAACTACCAGGATAACAAATGTAATAAACAATCCTCGAATCTCGGAATGTCTATCTTGATCCTTGACTCGGTCTCATATCCGTTTGAAGAGCGTTGAAGAGAGTCCATGCTAGGCACGTTTCCACGATCTTAATTTTACCCTGTATAACAGATACAATTTATTAATAAATAATTAAAGTAATTTTTACCTTAAGTGCAGGAACCAAGATATCGATATGCTGAATGATCTCAAGACGTTGTCGTCCTGAAATTTTACCCACAACAATGAATAAATGGGATAAATTTCTCCAAATAATGACTCTTCTATTTATTTCTCAATTTATTATAGTACTCCATTTGTCCTATAATAATATGACAAACTTTTTTTTGGGTCCGAAAATGAATATTGCCTTTATAATTTATAGTTAAGAATATAGTATACATAATTTGTGCAATTTTTTCATGGTATTAACAACAGTAAATTATGCTCATTAAAATGATTAACAAGTCAACTGCGATCCACATAGTATGAAATTTCAACAGAGAGCAGTAATGCCCTACAATATTTCCCGAGTATCAAATTCAAAGTTTGTCTTAATGGTAGTTAGAACGAGGGGTGTTCACGATCCGGATTAGTTCGGTTTTTGTTAAAATTTTAGAAAATCAGGTCTGGATCAAATACTTCGATTCTGTAAAAATTTAGGACCAGGACCAGACCATTATATTATAGGACCGGTCTCATCGATCCGGTTTTAATGGTCCGGTTCCACCGGTTCTACAAATTATAATATAATATAATTTTTTACAATAACAAAATCTACAAGCAAGCATATTTAAGAACCAAATTACTGAACAATATTTCGGGACGGAGGGAGTATATGGCTGTCTACAAGCAAGCATATTTAAGAATCAAATTAAAATAACAAAATCAACAGTTAGAAATGAAGAGTTCCATGTTCAACCACTTGAGCCAAACTAAAAAACTTAATTATCTAAAAGAAACATAAGGGCTATTTGACAATAAAATTGGTCCAAAAAAATTAATTATTCCAAGAATTCCTATCAGTCAGAAGTAGTAAAACTCAAATTTTTAAATGTGAGAATGCTTAAGAGTGGTTTCACTACTAGAAACTGGACATTTACCGACAGAAATATTCGTCGGTAAAACACAAAATCCGTCGCTAATAACTGACCCGTCGGAATCCGTCGGTAATAACTCGTTGATAATACCGACGGTCCATTTCCGTCGGTAATACCGACGGACGGTCCATCTGTCAACGTCATTATATTGTCGAAAATTGTCCGTCGGTAAAGGTAGCTTGCCGGAGGATTCCCGGCGTATCACCGGAGATATTTCCGACGGAAATGTCCGTCGGTAATAACATAATTTACCGATGGACTTTTCCGTCAATAAATATATTATCAGTTATTTAAAGAATTTACCGTCGGAAAATTCCGTCGGTATATTTCAAAGAATTAAAAAAAAATACTTCATTATTAAAATATATCACCTGCAAACCTGTTCAAACAAATATCAAAATTCTCATATGTTTAAAACATACACCAAAAACTACTTAAATTTGATTACAAATCAATCAAACATTCAGCAACATGAAAAAATAAATTCATGTCAATTTTGATTCGCTACTTGAATTTGATTACAACTCAAACAAAAACAATCACCAAATTCATGAAATAAACATATACCAAAATTCCCACCTATTAGAATTGAAGATAGGTGGCAAATACTCTTACGATAATGAAATCACAACTCACCATTTGCAAATTTTGAGTAGTCTGTGCGGTGGCAGTGCTAGAAAACTGGTTTAAATGACGAGTTAGCTGTTTTCCTTGGCTTTGACCAATGCCATGTAGAAGGCATTTGCCTGCTCTGGAACTGCTTTGGCCAATGCCATGTAGAAGGCATTTGAAGTATACTTACTTAATTTAAAGTGGAGAAGCACACCGTGATGCACCATGTGCTTGAGAATGGTTCACTTAAAGAGTCCCCTTTCAATGATTAAGCTATATATTTTTTTCTCTATTTTTACTTTCATATACAAAATATGATAGTTTCTTGAATATGGTAGAAAATGAATTTAATCATATGAAATACAGACAAAAATACAAAAACAAAAGTTTCTAACTTTCAAACGTGGACTCTTAACATGGAATGGAGGGAATATTTAATTTCTCAATAATACTCCATAAAGGAAATAGGGAAAAGCAATAATACACCGTATGAGATAAGCATTGCTGGCAGTGATCCCAACCTCGAATGTTCATGTGTGTGCATGAAAAAGAGAGCAGAACAAGAAAATCTAGTTCTTCTTCAGAATAGAAAAGAACCAAGGAAGTTAAGAAAACTTACACTGCATCAGGTGGCATTCCAGAGTTTCCAGATTTTTGATCTAGCTCACGAAAGAGCCTCACATTCTTTATTGAAGTACAGGTTCTTTCAATCATTTTATCGAATGATGTCAACTTCATCCTTGAGAAGTCCTCTTTGCATGCTAGAATAGGGTTCAGAGTACTACCGAAAGAGTATGAGCCTGTTAATGTAGGCAGCCTGTTAAAAATTTCCAGAGCTCAATATCAGACAAACTCTAAAGTCCCTCAAGTAAGGTCAGAAAGGAACCTGTGTGGAGACACAAAGAGTATGAGCCAGCTGTGTCTTTCCAGACCTAAGTCACAATACAAAGATAAAAACACAATCAGTTTAAAATAAAGTTCACTTATCATAAGCATGTCAAGAAAGATCTCATGTGTTTTAGATTTCATATACACAGCAGAATGTATGAATGTAAACCTTGTGGTTTAGTTTTACCTGAACTCCCCAAAAGCTTCTGTTATTTGCAGCATCTCAATCCCACCTTTTCAAAAGTGAAAATTAGGTTAATCACATGTAGTACTTGTTTTAAAGGCTGCAACAAGAACAAGTGAAGCCATAAATGAAGACAGATGAAAGCAATATATATATATATATATATATATATATATATATATATATATATATATATATATATATACTCCCTCCGTCCCAATAAGTGCTTCACCCTTTTGGGTGGGCACGGGAATTATGGAAATGGGTGGGAAAAAAAATGTTGTGAGTGTAATTTGAAAATAGGAGAGAGAATTAATGGAGGGAATAGTGAATTTGAAAAGTGTTGTGAGTGTAATAGTGAATTAGGAGAGAGAATGAGTGGAGAGAATAGTGAAGATTCTTTGCCAAAAAAGGAAAGGTGAAGCTTCTAACGGGACGCCCTTTTGGGTAATTAGTGAAGCTTTTATTGGGACGGAGGGAGTATATGTATTCGGTCCGATTTTTACTGGTCTGGTCCGATTCTGCTAGTCCGATCCGGTTCCACGAATTTTTTTGTACAACCCTAGTTAGAACTATTGAACCCTAGTTAGAACTATTGAAGGTTTTCTTAAAATAAAACACCACTATATATGCACTCTTTATTAATTTGGTTAAAGGAAATCGTTTATGTAGGCATATTATGACGGTGTAGATGATGAAATGATGAACCTGGTGTAAAATCGTTGTTTCTGTTATAATTGCGTAAAAGATTTACGCAAACAATAAACATAAATTAAAAATATAAAATTACGTAATTCACTAACAGTATGTAAGTTATGTCTACGAACAGAAGAGAACATATCTTATTAATTTATAAGGCAAAATTCATATTACAAATCTCAAATTGTATACCATACTTTTAGATCACTAGAACAAACTATCAAACTACACAATACTAATCAAATTCCGAATAAGCAAAACGAAATTTACCAAATATTAGATGTGTTCTTGACCAACGTCCTTAAACACTAGATGAACATCAAATTCATTCAAAACCCTATCTTCAGGGATGTATTTTGATTCGCCTCATCAATACGAGAAAAACAGTGTTTACGAATTATTTTTTTTCGACTTATAGATTTTGATATATATTTAATTTTAGGAAAATTTAAATGATGACATGACATTACCTTCCAATATTCTCAAAAATTATATATATATATATATATATATATATATATATTTATATATATATGTATATATATATATATATATATATATATATATATATATATGTATATATACATGTATATATATATGTATATATACATGTATATATATATGTATATATACATGTATATATATATATATATATATATATACATGTATATATATATATATATATATATATATATAAATATATATATATATATATATATATATATATATATATATATATATGAATATTACTCCTTTTAAGTTGTTCATTAATATTCATAATCTCAATTTCTTCTTTAAGAAAACATAATTGTTTTTTCTTTATTTAAAAGAATATCCCTAACTTCATTAAGCATACGGGTTTGAGGATCTGTGATAAATTCAAATATAATTTCTTTACCATCTATTATGGTAGATATACCTGTTTGGTCAATATTAATTATTGGCATAATTTTATGAAGAAAAGGAGTTCCCAATATAATTCTATGGGTAAGACCTTTTACCATAATAAAAGAAGTAGGTAAACAAATATTTTGATTACAAATATAAGCATCAGATAATTTATATTTTACTCTTAATTTATCTCCTCCTGCTTGGGTAAGAGATTGAGTAGTTTTTGAAAAATATTTAGTAGGAATAATTCCTTGTAAACAATTTAAATCAGCACCACTATCTATTAATGCTATTTCATTTTCTAATATAAAATCTCTATTAATTACAAGAGTTATTTTCACAAACCATTTTTGGGATGTAACTTGGTCTAAAAGATTCAAATATCCCTTTAAATTAGTATTACCGATAGAATTAAGATCTTTTTCATTATTGCTAGAAGAAGCAACGTCTTGAATTTCTTTTAATTTAAGAGATTTGATTTCTAACAAGGTCATTCTTGTAGATAAGGCTTCATTATTATTTTTAATCTGAGAAATTTCAGATTTTAATAAATTTATTTCTCTTTTTAAATCATTAATAGAAACAGGTGTTTCTTTAACATTAGATTGTTGAAATCTATGTAAAACCTCACTTAATTGGTAAGGTGCTTCTACAATCAAAGGTGATTCCTCTTTAATTAAGGTTTTAAGGATTTTCTCTTTCAAATTAGGATCCTTAATTGTTTCTATCATTTTTAATGCATTTTCTTGATCAGCATTAAGAACATTTAATCCATGCATATCAACTATAGATTTCCAATAACTTAATTCGTTACTTAATTCATTACATTGACAATTACTATTAAGTTTCTCTAACTCTTCCTCCCCCGAAGAAGTTTCTTCAACTATTTCAAAATTTTCATTATTATTAGAAGATTCTACTTCATCTTCAGAATTAACAAGCATTATCTTTTTAATTGTAAACGTAATTGTTCATCTTCTATTTCATTTAGGGCATTTTTAGTCCAACATTGATTAGCATAATGACCAATCTTACCACATTTATGGCAACTTATTTCAAGCTTTTTAGCTTTTCTTTTTCCATTTTTAGGCATAAAAGTTTTTCCTTTTTGCTTAGGCTTAGCCTTATAATGACGTCTTTTATAATTCTTTTTATACGGATTTTCGTAATAATTTTCTTTATTTTTAAAAGATTTGTTTTTCTTATAAACTATCTTATGTTTTTTATTTATTTTGAATTTCTTTTCAGGAATTAATGATTTTCCTAAATCAAAGGCAAATTGTTCACAGAATTCACCTTATTGGTGCTTTTCTGATAACTTTTGCTTTTTTAATTGATTTTTTAGCTTAATGTCATTACATAAAGATAATCCTTCATTTATACAACTACTAATTAGTTGTCCATAGGTTAATTCAGCATAATTAATATTTATACCATCATTTTTCATCCTTAAAGATTGCCGAGCCTTTTCAGCAAAAAGATGAGGAAGGCCATCTATAAATTTAGATTTCGAATGGGTAGAATTAGGGTTTGTTAATTGATAAACCCTAGATAAAAATGTATCTTTATACCATCTAAAATGGGTTAAAGATGGACATCTAAGGCTTTGAAGAAGTGTATGCAACTTCTCAGTGATTGTAATAGTATTTCCTACAAAATGTTGTAGGATAGCAAGACACAATGTATACACTGCATCTTCTTCAGTAGTAACCATTGTACTACTTGGTTCAGTTTTAACCACTTTTTTATGGTTTCTTATTTCTATTTTTTGTGATTCCGTAAGATAACGATCCCACCAACCTCTTAATTGACCTACAAAACCTGTTATAACGAAATTTTCTATGGCAGTATCACTATTGCCATGCTGCTTACAAACAGTAGAATACATCATTATTATATGTATTACATCTAATATTTGTTTATCATTTAAGCCATCAATATTCCATTCATAAATGGCTTTTCCAGAATAAGAATTCTGAAACGGCTCAGGTTCTTCAAAAAGAAGATCTTGAGGCGAGGGTCTTTGATAGTAATATTTATCAAGAGGCTTAGGAGCATAAATTGGATTTAATTCACTAATATTATTATTAGTATTTAAATCAGCAAATATATTATTTAATTGATTAATCTCCTCATTCTCTTCTGAGGATTCAGAGTGAATCTCAATCTCAGTCTCATCATTTTTAGAAGACTCATTCTGATTTGATGTTCCTTCTTTAGAAAGAACACTGAGATTTAAGCCTCTTAATTTTTGTTCTAAAATTTTAACAAACTCATTAGTATTATCCTCCATTTTAAATCCTTGCACCGGAATAGGAGGCTGAATCATAGGAACATCTGTTTTAGCAGATGGACATGACTCTTCTTGATTTACTTTATTTAATTGATTTAATTGATCAATTATTATTATTTTTTGATCCATTTGTTTCTCAATTGTATCCTTAAGAGAAATCAATTCTCTTTCTAGTAATACAAATTGCTCACCTAAACAGATCAAATAAGTATTAGTATAATTTTGAGACTTAACTAAAGTATTTAATTCTCTAATTGTTAATTGAATATTTTCAAGTTTATTCAAATTCCCATAGGCAGTGGCCTCGGTATCTTTATTTAACAAAAAGGCTTGTTCAGGTGGAAAAGGTGACTTAACCGTTTCCCCTATCTTAGTATTCCAAGTCCTTTGAATTACCAAAATTTCATTATTTATTTCATCTATATGATAATTTAAAAACCATTTTACAAAGTATGTAAGTTTCTGATTTTTCTCTAAATACTCATAATATTTATTTTTGAATTCCATTAATTCTCCGTGTGAGTATTTATTAAAATACCAGTCACGAAACCATTTATTGTCTTCTTCTTGAAATTCTCTATTAAGAATTCCTCTTATATGACTTCCTGAAGAATAATCCATTAAATATGAAAACTCATCTCTGATTGAGTAGGAGATTGCCTACTCTGTTTTTCAACTTTATTATAAATTCTCTTTCTAGTAATACAAATTGATCACCTAAACAAATCAAATAAGTATTAGTATAATTTTGAGACTTAACTAAAGTATTTAATTCTCTAATTGTTAATTGAATATTTTCAAGTTTATTCAAATTTCCATAGGCAGTGGCCTCGGTATCTTTATTTAACAAAAAGGCTTGTTCAGGTGGAAAAGGTGACTTAACTGTTTCCCCTATCTTAGTATTCCACGTCCTTTGAATTACCAAAATTTCATTATTTATTTCATCTATATGATAATTTAAAAACCATTTTACAAAGTATGTAAGTTTCTGATTTTTCTCTAAATACTCATAATATTTATTTTTGAATTCCATTAATTCTTCGTGTGAGTATTTATTAAAATACCAGTCACGAAACCATTTATTGTCTTCTTCTTGAAATTCTATATTAAGAATTCCTCTTATATGACTTCCTGGAGAATAATCCATTAAATATGAAAACTCATTTCTGATTGAGTAGGAGATTGCCTACTCTGTTTTTCATATTTAATGGATTATTCTCCAGGAGGATACAATTGAGAAACAAATGGATCAACAAAGAATAATAATTGACCAATTAAATCAATTAAATAAAGTAAATCAAGAAGAGTCATGTTCATCTGCTCAAACAGATGTTCCTATGATTCAGCCTCTTATCCCGGTGCAAGGATTTAAAATGGAGGATAATACTAATGAGTTTGTTAAAATTTTAGAACAAAAATTAAGAGACTTAAATCTCAGTGTTCTTTCTAAAGAAGGAACATCAAATCAGAATGAGTCTTCTGAAAATGATGAAACTGGGATTGAGATTCACTCTGAATCCTCAGAAGAGAATGAGGAGATTAATCAATTAAATAATATGTTTGCTGATTTAAACACTAATAATAATATTAGTGAATTAAATCCAATTTATGCTCCTAAGCCTCTTGATAAATATTACTATCAAAGACCCTCACCTCAAGATCTTCTTTTTGAAGAACCTGAGCCGTTTCAGAATTCTTATTCTGGAAAAGCCATTTATGAATGGAATATTGATGGCTTAAATGATAAACAAATATTAGATGTAATACATAGAATAATGATGTATTCTACTCTTTGTAAGCAGCATGTCAATAGTGATACTGCCATAGCAAATTTCGTTATAACAGGTTTTGTAGGTCAATTAAGAGGTTGGTGGGATCGTTATCTTACCGAACCACAAAAAATAGAAATAAGAAACCATAAAAAAGTGGTTAAAACTGAACCAGGTAGTACAATGGTTACTACTGAAGAAGATGCAGTGTATACATTGTGTCTTGCTATCCTACAACATTTTGTATGAAATACTATTCCAATCGCTGAGAATTTGCATACACTTCTTCAAAACCTAAGATGTCCATCTTTAACCCATTTTAGATGGTATAAAGATACATTTTTATCTAGGGTTTATCAATTAACAAACCCTAATTCAACCCATTGGAAATCTAAATTTATAGATGGCCTTCCTCATTTTTTTGCTGAAAAAGTTCGGCAATCTTTAAGGATGAAAAATGATGGTATAAATATTAATTATGCTGAATTAACCTATGGAAAACTAATAAGTAGTTGTATAAATGAAGGATTAGCTTTATGTAATGATATTAAGTTAAAAAATCAATTGAAAAAGCAAAAGTTATCAGAAAAGCACCAATTGGGTGAATTCTGTGAACAATTTGCTTTTGACTTAGGAAAATCCTTAATTCCTGAGAAAAAATTTAAAGTAAATAAAAAACATAAGATAGTTTATAAGAAAAACAAATCTTTTAAAAATAAAGAAAATTATTACGAAAATCCGTATAAAAAGAATTATAAAAGACGTCATTATAAGGCTAAGCCTAAGCAAAAAGGAAAAGCTTTTATGCCTAAAAATGGAAAAAGAAAAGCTAAAAAGCTTGAAATAAGTTGCCATAAATATGGTAAGATTGGTCATTATGCTAACCAATGTTGGACTAAAAAAGCCCTAAATGAAATAGAAGATGAACAATTACGTTTACAATTAAAAAAGATAATGCTTGTCAATTCTGAAGATGAAGTAGAATCTTCTAATAATAATGAAAATTTCGAAATAATTGAAGAAACTTCTTCGGGGGAAGAAGAGTTAGAGAAGCTTAATAGTAATTGTCAATGTAACGAATTAAGTAATGAATTAAGTTATTGGAAATCTATAGTTGATATGCATGGATTAAATGTTCTAAATACTGATCAAGAAAATGAATTAAAAATGATAGACACAATTAAGGATCCTAACATAAAAGAAAAAATCCTTAAAATCTTAATTAAAGAGGAATCACCTTGGATAGTAGAAGCCCCCTACCAATTAAGTGAGGTTTTACATAGATTTCAACAGTCTAATGTTAAAGAAACACCTGTTTCTATTAATGATTTAAAAAGAGAAATAAACTTATTAAAATCTGAGATATTTCAGATTGAACAAAATAATGAATCCTTATCAACAAGAATGACCTTGTTAGAAACAAAATCTCTTAAATTAAAATAAATTCAAGACGTTGCTTCTTCTAGCAATAATGAAAAAGATCTTAATTCTATCAGTAATACTGATTTAAAGGGATATTTAAATCTTTTTCACCAAGTTACATCACAAAAATGGTTTGTGAAAATAACTCTTGTAATTATTAGAGATTTTATATTAGAAAATGAAATAGCACTTATTGATAGTGGTGCTGATTTAAATTGCTTACAAAAAGGAATAATTTCTACTAAATATTTTTCAAAAACAACTCAATCTCTTACTCAAGCAGGAGGAGATAAATTAAGAGTTAAATACAATTTATCTGATGCTTATATTTGTAATCAAAATATTTGTTTACCCACTTCTTTTATAATGGTAAAAGGTCTTACCCATAGAATTATTTTGGGAACTCCTTTTCTTCATAAAATTATGCCAATAATTAATGTTGACCCCTCAGGAATATCTACCATAATAGATGGTAAAGAAATTAGATTTGAATTTATCACAGATCCTCAGACCCGTATGCTTAATGAAGTTAGGGATATTCTTTTAAATAAAGAAAAACAATTATGTTTTCTTAAGGAAGAAATTGGAATTATGAATATTAATGAACAACTCAAAAAGAGTAATATTCAAAATCAAATTAAATTGATTGAGCAACAATTTAATAATGAAATTTGTAATAGTTTACCCAATGCTTTTTGGGATAGAAAGAAACACTTTGTTTCTCTACCTTATGTAGATAATTTTGATGAAAAGCAAATTCCTACTAAGGCTAGATCGGCTCAAATGAACCGAGAATATTTAGAATTATGTAAAAATGAAATTAATTCTCTATTAGAGAAAAAATTAATTAGAAAATCTAAATCTCCTTGGAGTTGAACTGCTTTCTATGTGAATAAATTGTGGTGGCTGGCCGGAGATGTAGACTAAGCTAAGTATGTAAAAAAAAAAAAAAGTAAAAATGGAAATATTTTTAGTGTTTTCTTGAAGGTTCATCTTTTATATCGTACATGCCGAGGATGGCGAAAGGCTATTTGTTGGATGAACAAGAAAAATAAAATTTTTGCTAAAAATATTCCGTCCATCTTTGATTTTGAAATTTATTCCGTCTATCCCTTTGGGTTGATAGTTAAATGAGCAATTCGTTCGTTGGATTTCTTCCTTCTATCCCTTCGGGTTGATAGTTGAACGAAGAACTTGTTTGCAAAGATGACCAAAAAGATTGTAATTTTTTGTCATTTACTTTTCAAAGTTAATAAGTCATACTTAGCAAGAAATCTATTATTCGGCCAACCACATTAAGTTTGTGATGAATATGGATGATAATGATCATCATGATGAATTAATTAAGAATGCAGAATTAGTAGAATATCCTAAAAATTTGGATAAATTGAACAAATGGGTAATCCCCTCAGTTACTTCAAATCAAATTTACAATATTGGATTGTTTGATATGAGATCTAGGTTTGCTATTAAAACCCTAGAGCAAACAATTAGAATTTCTGGAAATAAGCCTTCTCTAGCAGCTTTAATTGAAACTAGTCTATGACATGAACCAGTTTATTTTGATGTATCTCCTAATTTGACTCTATCTTTATCTGATAGTAATTTATTTGATGCTATGCAATCAACCATTCATACTAGTGGTTATAATTTCAAACAAGGAAGTGAAATAATAGCAATATGCTATAGGATTTACTATAAGGTTTTACACACTTTAAATCCAAAAGTAAAACAAATATCATTTGCAGGAACTACTACGGTAGTCCAAACTAATTTATTAACTTCAAATATAGCCACTAATAGGTTAATTAAATGGAATGAAATAAATTTCCCCACGACTTGGTCCCTTCCTCAGGAAATAGAACCTGAATCAAAATTAAATAACTAGATAGATCAAATAATTCAAACATCCGAAGGAGATGTAGAAATTAAATTTAGTTCTCAAAGGACTATAAAATTACCTAGGTCAATGTCGGCTAGGTATTCCACCCCTAGTGAATTCTATACTCTCCCTAAGGAGACTTTTAGAGCTTCCACCTCTCAAGAGAGAGAAGAAATAGAATCTTCTGTAGAAGAAATAAGAATAAGTCAAAATAATATTCCAGAAGGAATTTATAATAAAGCTGAAAAACAGATTAGGCAATCTCCTACTCAATTAGAGATGAGTTTTCATATTTAATGGATTATTCTCCAAGAAGTCATATAAGAGGAATTCTTAATAGAGAATTTCAAGAAGATGACAATAAATGGTTTCGTGAATGGTATTTTAATAAATACTCACATGAAGAATTTATGGAATTCAAAAATAAATATTATGAGTATTTAGAGAAAAACCATAAACTTACATACTTTGTAAAATGGTTTTTAAATTATCGTATAGATGAAATAAATAATGAAATTTTGGTAATTCAAAGGACTTGGAATACTAAGAAAGGGGAAACGGTTAAGTCACCTTATTTATATATATATATATATATATATATATATATATATATATATATACACACACATACAATCATTGGATAAAAGACAAATCAGTGGTTTATATTAGAAATTACTTGGATATAAAGGTGATATTTTTGCAATTAATAGGATAAACGAGGACAAAGCTGTGGAATGTCATTTGATATTTCAAATTCAAAATATTCCTCTTCATCATCTAAATTTCACTCAAATTTCAAAATTAAATATCTCAATATCTATCGGTCAAAAAAAATATATGAGAATACTGTTTTTATCGTATCGACGAGATGAATCAAACTACATCATGAAGATAAAGTTTTGAAACAAATGTTGAACAACAATGAAATTCATAAAATACAATTGGATTCATTAACTACTTAGCTACTGAATACATGAATATTTTTGAATATTTCATTTGGATTCAGTAAATAATTAGCTAATAAATTCATGTGTATTTTTGATCATTGCATTTGGACTTAGAAGCTAACTAGATACTGAATTCATGTGTAATTTTGAACATTGCACATGGATTCAGTTACTAGTTAGCTACTGAATTCTTATGTATTTTTGAACATTACATTTGTATTCAGTAGCTAGTTAGCTACTGAATCAATGTGTATTTTAAACACTAAACATGGATTCAGTAGCTAGTTAGCTACTGAACACATGGGTATTTTTTAACATTGCACTTAGATTTATTAGCTGCTTAGCTGCTTAGCTACTGAATCTATGTGTAATATTAAACATGAATTCAGTAGCTAGTTAGATACTGAATCCAAGTGTATTTGGAACATTGCACATGTATTCAGTAGCTAGTTTGCTACTGAATTCATGTGTATATTTCAACATTGTACCTGTATTAAATAGCTAGTTAGCTACTGAATTCATGAGTATCTTTGAACATTACACTTGGATTCAGTAGCTAATTAGATACTGAATCCATGTGAATATTGAACATTTCACATGGATTTAATAGCTAGTTAGCTACTGAATTCATGTATATTTTGAACATTACACATGGATTCAATAGCTAGTTATCTACTGAATCCATGTGTTTTTTAACATTGTACTTGGATTCAGTAGCTAGTTAGCTACTGAATCCATGTGCTTTTTAACATTGCACTAGAATTCAGTAGCTTGTTCAACATTTTTTTTCAAAACCCTATATTCAGGGATGTTGTTTGATTCGCCTCGTCGATACGAATAAAACACGATTTTTTTCTCAAATAATTATTTTTTAAAAATCTATTTTCCAAAATAACTCACATTTCAAACTATTTCCCATAATGACCACTTTTTGGGAACTCGCTACACGGTTTAGCGAGTTTGACTGTGACCGGTCAAACTCGCTACACGGTGTAGCGAGTTTGGTGTAATTAGGGGTTAATCTCATCGGTGTTTAATTGGTAAATACAAGTAACCTAAATCGCTACATTGTGTAGTGATTTCATCTTGTCATGAAACTCGCTACACGGTGTAGCGAGTTCTAAAAAAAATGGGCATACAGAGCAACGGCGACTTACAGTCCGCAAACCAAGAAAGAAAAAAAACCTAAGTGTCAATCGTTAATGGAGAAGGGAGAAGGGAGAGGAAGAAAAAGGTTGCCATTGTTGCCATCATCAAATCCAATGTTTTTATCATCTATATTCGGCATTGTAAGTTTACATCAAAATTTATTCTTCTTCATTGTTGTTGATTTTGATTTGATTTTGATACTTGTTGAAATAGAGTATTTGCTTTGATTTGGGTATATTTTTTGATTTGATTTTGGTACTTGTTGAAATATGGTATATGCTTTGATGATTTTTGCATTGAATTTGATACTTGTTGAAGTATTCTCTCAAATTAGGTTTTTGCTTTGATTTTATATATTGAAATTATTGGGACTTTCTTGAATATTAGTGTTGTTATTGAACTTAATTGTTGGTATATATAAACTCCATTTTTGGTATATTTGAACTTAATAGTTGGTATATTTGATATCTATTGTGGTATATTTGAAAATTTGGGGTTTTGAACTCAATTTGTGACCTAATTTTGGAGAAGTAGAAGTATTTGCTATTGATGTTTCAAAGTCTCTATGTTTATATATGTATTTATTTAATATTAAAATTGGGTTTCTTTTGTTGAAACAGATGGATTCCTTCATTGATACAGGGCCTATCGATAACTCTGTTCTGACCGAGCATGAGAACCACATAGCTCATTTTATTTGGGCCGGAGTGGAGGTTGCTAGTTCGCTCTCATTTCTTCATGGTGCCACATTGCCGGATAGATTAGCACCTAGGATTTTGTTAAGATTATCCGATTGTGGCTTTTTCTGGAGTTTACTACATTGGGAGAGTTCAGTACGATTTTGGGTTGCTGGAGGCCTTGATCGAGTGGTGGCGTTTGGAGAACCATTCATTTCACCTCCCGGTTGGTGAAATGACGATCACCCTAGAGGATATCGGCATGATTTTCGGGTTGCTGATTGATGGGGATGCTATTACTGATGCTGACATCCAGCACTTGTAGACTGGCGGGATGTATGTCAGGAGCTTTTAGGGGCTGTCCCTAATACCGGAGATATGGATTGGAGTAGTCTAAAGCTACGGTGGATCATGAGCCAATTTCCTCACTTCCATGACCTAGCTGATGATTCCCCCAGGACCTTGTTAATATGTACGTACGGGCATATATCATGCTCGCTTGGGTTCTACGGTGATGACTGATCGTACGAACAACAAGGTTAAGTTGTGTTATTTCCCTCTGCTTGGGGAGGTTTTGAGGGTCTGCTAGTACAGTAGGGGAAGTGCGTAGCTCGCTTTTCTATATCGAGAGCTGAGTAGTGCGCCTAACCCTGTGACGAAACAGTGCGGAGGATTTCTCTACATTCTACAGGTATGTTTATCTCATTTTAATGGTCATTATGTTCTTGCTTTTAAGTTTGATTTCAAATTATCGACATTATTTATAGTATTTGATATAGATTTTATTGATATAGATTTGGGCTTGGGAGCGGTTGCTATGTGTGCAACCAGGAATTCGTAGGCGAAACTGAGATCCGGAATATGAGCACATGCCCCTGGGATGCAGGTATACATATATCATACGTTTTTTTGCTCGTTGTTATAGTTTTATTTTTTTTATTTTTTTAATTTTTCTTATAATTATTCGGTTTATGAAATTTCAGGTGACCCATTCATCATTGTATCTCAAGGAGGTTACTAACCATAACCTGCGAGGCTATCATGATCAGCTAGCCAAGCTAACCGATGATCAGGTTGTGTGGCAGCCTTATATAGATAGATATGCTCCGACCTAGTGCACTCAGGGACAGGCCGTATGGTTGGCACAGGTCCCTCTTATATGCTTTGAGAGGATCGAGTGGCATTTGCCGGATCGTGTTATGAGGTAGTTTGGCTTGCTGTAGGGGTCCCAGTACCGTGCAACACTCGTCCGGACTTGCATAGAGTTGATAGGCGTGGAAACAATCATGTGATTTGGAGCGACCGCCATCGACAATACATTGCACTCTAGGGACAACTGCGACAATTTCTGGTTTCGGGGTGTCCCAGGCTTTCACCATATGCATTACACCTATCCATATATGATGTGGTATGGGAGCATAACGTGCATGTTTGTACAGAACCCCATTCATATAGAGGATGCTGATACCGGTCGGTTGCCCCTTGCCTAGAGTTTGTGGTAAGTATTTACATTTCTGAAGTTATTATTTCTAGTTTTTTTTTTAAAACAAAACTTCAATTTATTAACTTATGTCTCATACTTCTTTTTTATATAAAAACAGGTGCAGAACCTTCAGCGTTTGCATGTCGATAATGAGGGGGAAGAGCATGCCAGACAAGCTTCAATGTGGAGGATTATTAGACACACGCTCACGGGAGTTAGGGAGAAACAACGCCTTGAGGCTGCTGGAACACCTCCCCCATCGGTAGATCGCTCACAGGGGGTAGAATCTCGACAGCGTCGGGTTAAACATCGTGCACAGCCACAACCATAACCAAAAATGGACTTGCACGATGAGCCAGAGCCTGAGCCTCAAGCCCCGAACTAGGATGATGGACAATTTGAATGGACATCACAGTGGACTCAGAGTCAATTTTGTGGTAGTAGGACTGGGGGTGGGAGTGGGTGGGGGGATGGGAGTGTGGGAGAGTGGGAGTGGGTGGAGTGCCCAGCCAGACCCTCCCCCTGGGCACCCACTATGTGTTTCGGAGTATATTCGGGGAGTGGAAGTGTCTTTAGGCTTCTTCTATCTACATCACAAGTAGGGATCCGACCCTTCTCCGATCCGAGTTCGACTTCTTCTGGCGGGACTCACTTTGAGGGAACTACACCGTTCTCTTATTCGGCTGAAACTTCATCTAGTGGGGTACGACTTACCCCTACTCAACGGGCAGAGTTGATTAGAAGAAGGTCTCGGCAGGGGCAACCGACGAGGAAGTTCACCCCGGCTGACTATAAGAGGAGAAATATGTGAAACTATTATTTTACTTAGATGTAATAAAACTTTGTAGTATTAGTTGTTATTTGGATGTTTTTATTTGTAATAACTGAAAATAGGATTTTTTTAGTTTTTATTTGGATATTTGTATATATTTTTTACACTTTAGTACATGTATGTAGATGTGTAGGTGTGTGTATGGTATATTGTACAGGTTTTATAGTTTGATATATTGGATATGGGAATTTCTATGTGCAGGTGGGATGACTGAAGTTTGCTGTTGCTGTTGAAACTTGTTCATGTGAACTCGCTACACGATGTAGCGAGTTTAGTGAAATCGCTACACCGTGTAGCGAGTTCACATGAACAGGGTTTTTTTGGCAGAAACTTTATAAGTTTTCATTCAAGTTTGCCATGGACAGAGAATATAACTCAAAACAGAAACAAAATGTTATTTTGCCAAACATAAACTTTTATATTACATATAGTTTGAAAAAATTCAACTCAAATAGAAATTACATTCAAGTTTTCAAGTTTAATGAAAATTACATAAACCGAAACTGAATTCAATTCAAACAAAATATAAATTACGTGGAAAACATTCTTCTACTCCCTAATGTTTGGGCATCTATGATGATTAAGGCCTTCTTGTTTGCATGATGAACACAGACTCTTCCGTTTATCTGCTTGAAAGTCCATACAATTACGGAAGAGTCTTGATCTCGGCCGTCCGGACTTCGCAGAACGTCGAAGGTGGTGATTATGGAAAAAACGTGGCACCAAACCATCCACACCCCATATAGTCCTCATGGTGAAATGGTTCAAATGTCCCCTTCCATGTCTTGTAGTATTCTCTAATGGTATAAAATCGAGAAATGAAATCTCGACTATCAAGATGTTGTGCATGGAAACATGCAAGAAGATGGGAACAAGGCATGTGATAGGCAACCCATTTACCACATGTGCAGGTACGCTCATTAAGCCGGACAATCTGAATATTTCCCCCCTTTATCATCCTGATGTGCGATTGTCACTTGATACACCCCCATTTTATGATTGTTGAACCTCCTTACCTGATATGTTGCCCCTTTCTCGCTATTCTTCAAGTATCGGTAATGAACTTTCTGGCTGAATTGGTGTAGGGGATTGATGTTAGGTTATTAGGATTACCTCCTAAGGCATTAAGTGAAAATGCCTTACTTGAAAGTACTCCACACAACGATAGAAGGCAATTTCAACAATTGCTGTGATTGGCATCCCACTGGCTCCCTTCATGACACCATTGAAAACCTCAGACATGTTAGTAGTCATAAATCCATATCTGTAACCACCATCGTGAGTCAATGTCCATTTTCTGGCATCCAAATTCAGAAACTATGTAATTGCCTCGGGGTTAATTCCATGGATACTCTCTAAGGTAGATTTCAATTTCTATCTTGAGTTTCTTTACCCGGTCTCCAAAACAGATACTTCAAACCTTCCCGTCTATTCTTATCCATGAAATTTGCTCGCATATGTATCAAGCAATATCAATGATGCACATTTGGCCACCACGTATCTTCAGCTATACTCTTCAAAATGCCGGGATGACAGTCAGATATCAAGCATACTAAACGACTCTTTATAATATGTTTGCATAGAAGATATAAGAACCAACGCTAGTTCGTCCAGTTCTCTTTTTCAACAACAACAAATGCAAGAGGATGTATACTATCTTGGACATGGCAATCAGTATTACCCCTTTATATCTACCATGCAGGAATGTTCCATCAACAGAAGTGACAGACTGACAATGAGAGAAAGCTTCAATGCAAGGCCCAAATGCCCAGAACACCTGTTGAAACATGTGTAATTCAACGACATGAGGAGGAAAATGAGTATACTAAAAAATTATGTTGGGGTTGTATTTTTGGATGGCTGCTAGGACACGGGGAAACCTTATATAAGATTCCTCCCAATATCAAAAAACCTCTGCAATGCCCTTCTGATTTCCACACCATGCCTTCTTATAGGTAATTTCCTTTCTAAACCTATTACTGATGTGTGCAATAATAACTTCAACCTTAACATCTGAATGGACCTTAATAAGATCAACTATTTCCCGACCAATAAACTTGGCATCTAGGTTGGGGTGATCTCGACTTTCTCTAGAATATAACCAGCAATTAGGAGCCTTATACTTGGTCACTTCCCAATATCCAAATTCCTCCTACTCACACGAACATAAAAATTGCATGGAAAATTTTTCAATAGACATTCAATTACCTATGTGTGAGGTGTGCTCTTTCTTACCCTGAACCGGCGATTGGTGTGAATATGGTACCTTTTTATATCAAATTGTGCCTCATTCTTGCTAGAAAAGCGTATTCCTTTAGCAATTTCATGGTTATCCGGATCCCAAACTGGAAAACTAGGTGCATTATGGTAATCAATGAAGCCTTCTTCTTGTCGAGCAGAACTTCCAATATCACTGTAAAAGGGATAATCCACTCACTCATACCTTTGATTTTCTGGCACTTTATAATGAACAAAAGGTGTTTCCACGTCATCATCACACGGCCCATTATCACCCTCTCCCAAATCGACATCATAATCACTACTACCCTCCTCATATTCATCATCATCATCATCATCTAGCATTGCATCTACATCAGTGTGTACTTCTTCTTCATAATCTACATCATCTTCAGAATTATCGTCATTAATAGGATCATTTTGGCATGCCCCATCATCACAATTTGGTGTTTAGGTTGATACAAGTGTTTGGGAACTTAGACCAACCCCTGCATCACGGTTACCACTTGGTGAATACCCATAAATGGTCTCTGTGTGCACTGTTTCAAACTCTGGATTGGGTCTATTTTCAATCAATTTTACAACCACATACAACTGCAAATTACCCATCCCCCCTAAATTTAGCTAAATGATCGAACATTATATCCATACACGCATCATCTTCAATACGAAAAGAAAAGTACTCACCAATCCCGCTATCAAAAGTATGAGGACATCTGTAAATGACTTCCAAATCATATTGAGACCGATCTAAGCCCACCTTTTTATATAATTCATCAATCAACTCATTGTATCTCCATCGGCAATTAGCCCTAATTGAACATTTTGGCCCTTTTTTGAAATGAAGACCATCAAATGGTTGTTCATCATCACCTTCCCAATAACCCATGAAAATGATTGGACTCCCGTTCATCTTTAACCCTACATTACGAAATCAAAGTGTTAAAACCTATATAACAAAACCCTAACATTTATATCTACAATATGCTAAAACATAGTTAAATAGTTAAATTTTATATCTAAACACAAGTGAAAACAATGATTAAGATGATGTTAATTTACCTTGATTTTTGATCTTCAACGATTCTAACGAAATAAAATGATACGGAGATTTGAGTTTTTTTTAAGAGTAAGTATGAGGGATGCGAGAGACTGATAAATGACTATTTTATAGACTTTATAGTGTTTTTATTACATTATTTACTTTAATTTTATTTCCATTTAGTCTTAATTTAGCTTATTTTACTTTATATTTTCGATTTTAAGCTTGTTTGGTATTTTTTGTAAATATACAGGCTTTTAAATTCATATGTCAAAATATAAGGGTTTTAAAGTAAAGCTAGTATAAGGGCCTTAAAGTAAAGCTATGAAAATGGAGGGATCAAAGTGGAAATTTCAGAAATCAGCCAAGAGCAGCTGCTGCTCGGCCGAGCAGTCCCTTGACTCGGCCGAGCAAAAGGAAGACAAATTGAAGAGTTGCTGGAAAGCTGCTGCTCGGTCGAGCACTTTCTTGCTCGGCCGAGCACCTCCTAATCAACCAAAAGATGCCTTTTCTGAAGAGATACAACCCTCAGCCAAAATGCCTATATAAAGACACCATTGTAACCTGTTTTTGACATCCGGATGGATCCGGAATCATCCATAAATGGATCAAAAAACACCTAGAATAGATAGCAAAATACTCTAGCATTATTATACACAATACTCAAAGATTCATCAATTGTTCTTGTACTATTTTGAAGATTTGAAGTACAATACAACATTGATGTTTTATTTCCTGCCTTGGTCTTCTACAATTACAAGCATAAGTTTCTCTATTCTTATTTATATTTCTACATTATTTTATCATTCCTTCATGCTTACAATAATCATGGCTAGTGAGTAATCTTCCAAGTTAATGGGGTGTCGAAAACTCGACAATTATGTGCTCATCTTTATAATTCATGCTTCTTCTCCATGTCAAATCAATTCTATTCATATCATTCTTAGTGCTTTCAATAGGGAGACGTCCTTGGTTGTATGATCTCAGTTAATCAAGAGAAGAATCTTGATTAGCGGAATCCTATGAATTGAACTAGGCTTTATTAATCGCAAGTGTAGTTTAATGACTTAGGGATGATCATTTAGTGGAGAATACGTGAGAATAACTTGAACTTAATGGATTTTGACTTATACGAAACCCTCGAGGGATAAGGCGGGTTACCCACGTGATAGGCAGGAGTACCTAAAACGGAATCACGAGAGATAGGTCGTGTTAGTGTTAAAATACATGTGCTATGCCTTCACCCATAAGTAGTTAGCACAACTGACGTAGCGGAAGACTTGATAGTTGATCGATTACTGTTGTAATCGATCGGGATAGATATCAATTACTGTTGTAATTGAATCTGCACACAACACTAGTAGAATTTAATCAATACCAAGAGTTGGCAGAAACAAATAGCCAGTTAACGATCTTCAATTCTCGTAGAATTTAATCGATACAAGGAATTGGCATCCAAAAGGAATTTAATCCGACTCTCGGGAAACAAAGGGTAAACACCCAATATCAATTTTCATTCATCATCAGAGCTCTCCTTTTACAATGACCTAACACTACTATAAATACTACTAAAACCCTAAAACAACTTATAAATGAAAAGACCAAAATACCCTAAATAATTATTTCATAAAAACCCTAAAACCCTAAAATACTTTGAAGCCCAATTGTAGAAGCCGCCGCCTTGCACGGCCGCTCCTCAACTAGCTGCACGGCCGCTCCCCACGTTGTCCTGCATCATTCTCGCCTCCTTTGAAAGACTCGTCCACGAGTCTATGCCCACGATAGGGCACCACGGGTTGATCCCTCTGAGTTTGATGATTGAACAAGTCGGTTTTGCCCGTTGTTGTTCCATGAACAAGTCGGTTCTGCCCGTTAACTGCTCCATGAACAAGTCGGTTCTGCCCGTTAACGACTCCTTCACCAATTCCGGAAGGCTCTGATACCAACTGACGTAGCGGAAGACTTGATAGTTGATCGATTACTGTTGTAATTGATCGGGATAGATATCAATTACTGTTGTAATTGAATCTGCACACAACACTAGTAGAATTTAATCAATACCAAGAGTCGGCAGAAACAAATAGCCAGTTAACGATCTTCAATTCTCGTAGAATTTAATCGATACAAGGAATTGGCATCCAAAAGGAATTTAATCCGACTCTTGGGAAACAAAGGGTAAACACCCAATATCAATTTTCATTCATCATCCGAGCTCTCCTTTTACAATGACCTAACACTACTATAAATACTACTAAAACCCTAAAACAACTTATAAATGAAAAGACCAAAATACCCTAACTAATTATTTCATAAAAACCCTAAAACCCTAAAATACGTTAAAACCAGGCTTTGATACCAACTGACGTAGCAGAAGACTTGATAGTTGATCGATTACTGTTGTAATCGATCGGGATAGATATCAATTACTGTTGTAATTGAATCTGCACACAACACTAGTAGAATTTAATCAATACCAACAGTCGGTAGAAACAAATAGCCAGTTAACGATCTTCAATTCTCGTAGAATTTAATCGATACAAGGAATTGGCATCCAAAAGGAATTTAATCCGACTCTTGGGAAACAAAGGGTAAACACCCAATATCAATTTTCATTCATCATCAGAGCTCTCCTTTTACAATGACCTAACACTACTTTAAATACTACTAAAACCCTAAAACAACTTATAAATGAAAAGACCAAAATACCCTAACTAATTATTTCATAAAAACCCTAAAACCCTAAAATACGTTGAAGCCCAATTGCAGAAGCCGCCGCCTTGCACGGCCGCTCCTCAACTAGCTGCACGGTCGCTCCCCACGTTGTCCTGCATCAACAACTTTGCGTATCATCCTTGATTTATGACATTTTCATCTTAAAACAATTTCTTCATATCATTCTTAAACATAAAAACGTCCATATTTGTACGAACCCTATTTAATTGAGAGAAGTACCCAGGCGGATAATCTCGGTTAGCGGAACCATATGAATTAAACTAGGTTTCATTAATCACGAGAGTAGTTTAATGGCCTAGGGATTTTCTTTGAATGGAAAGTACGTAGATTTTATAAGATTAATGGATTTTTAGTAACTTATGGGCCATCGAGAGATAAAGCATAATTAGTGAAGAATACATGTGCAAAGCCTTTGATTGACAAGTAACGCACAATTTAGCGTACCATCCTTGTTATTTTGATGAAAACTTTGATATAAAGCATGATTACTTGAACAATGTATATTGATCAAACATAATCCCAAGAATACTTTTATTATAAGAATTTAACCTATGTTAGAGTAGTTTGTGTATGTTTCTAGTATATTCATAACCAAAATAAATCTTTCCCAGTCATATTTTATTTATATATTTAAAAAAAACAAGTATCATACAAAGTAAACTCTGTCACTGTGGGATCGACCCATACTTGCACTTGCGACACTATATATAACCCGTGCATTTGCGGCATACAAAGAACCGTTAGGTTCTGAAACGAACAAGTTTTTGACACCGTTGTCGGGGACAACGATTTACTTTTTGATATTTGTATTTATTATTTATATTTTTTATTTATATATATTATCTTTATTATTATTATGTACTAATTATGTTTTTTAGGTATACAAAAAAAAAAATAGGAAGTGCTCGGCCAAGCACCTTATATGACTCGACCTAGCAAGACAGAACAACAGATATATCAAACTGGAGCCTTGTGCTCGGCCGAGTCAAGGCTCATGCTCGGCCGAGTAAAAGGCATCAAAAGAAATTTTTTTCAGTCAAAAGATAAGTTCTTTTCTTTTCCGAATTTTTAATTCATCTTCTTCATCCTCTCTCCCAAACCCCTCTCTAACCACCATCTTTGTAAACTCATCTTTCTTTCCCCCTACTCCATCATTTTCTTGTTTTTCATATTGTCCTTGAAACATTGAGGACAATGTTGATTTCAAGTGTGGGGGAGGATTTTTCATATCCATTTTTTGTTTCATATTAGTTTAGTTTCAGTAAAAAAAGAAAAAACTTCCCTATGATGATGAAGTGTTCTAGGCATTAAAAGCTTATTTAATTACCTTTAAAACCAATTTCTATTCCTTGATTCATATTTTTTCAAAAATTTGAAAACATTTCCTAGAAATTGAGTTTAGGGAATATTTGGAGATAGATAAAATAATTATAAATTAATATAGTATAAATAAAATTGCTCTAAAAAGCATTATTTTGTGAAAAATTTGAAGCATTGGTACTATCATTATTTTCAAAAAGATTATTTTTGCGCTTCGTGACTTTCATCTTTGAAATTCATTTTTCGAAGGGCATTCATCTCTTTATGCACCAATTTTGGATCACTTTTTACCTCAATTCCATCTTCAAGGCTAGTTAAGCATAAAAAATGAGCACACCTTGCTTCAATAAACCTCTCCACTCGAAAATCAAAATGAATAAATCATTATTAGAGTGAGATAATAAAAAGCAGGATGTGGCGACATTTCAAAGACTTAAAACCTCTTTTAAGAATGTTACTTGAAATGCTAGCCTTGACCCCTTCCATTAACACGTCCATCAAATGTGATTCAAAAATGTTGTACTAAAATCTTTAAAATGTCTTTCTAAAGTGAAATCATCATTTTAAGTCCTTAAAGCGCATAACAAATCTCTTCTCATTTAAAAATATTTTTCAATCCAAGTATCTTCATTTCCAAAATTTTGCTTCGGAAAGCATTTATTTATGCAAACTTAATTTTTAGTTCTTTTATCTAGACTTCAATATGCTTTAAAGATCTTTTGTTTTAGAAAATACTTTCAAATTTTGGATGATATGAATCAATGTTGAAAATCATTTTAAGGCAATGTCTTTGACAACACAGGGAGCCACTTATTTATTTTTATCGTTTTAATCTTTCTTTTTAGTCGTTTATTTCTCTCTTTCTTCTATTTTTAATTCAAGACATGCTTGGGAACAAGCAAGGTTTAAGTGTGGGGGGCTGATAAATGGCTATTTTATAGACTTTTATAGTGTTTTTATTACATTGTTTACTTTAATTTTATTTCCATTTAGTCTTAATTTAGCTTATTTTACTTTATATTTTTTATTTTAAGCTTGTTTGGTATTTTTTTTTTTTGTAAATTTATAGGCTTTTAGGTTCATATGTCGAAGTATAAGGGCCTTAAAGTAAAGCTATGAAAATGGAGGGATAAAAGTGGAAAATTTCATAAATCAGCCAAGAGCAGCTGCTGCTCGACCGAGCAGTCCCTTGACTCGGCCGAGAAAAAGGACAGATTGAAAAGTTGCTGCAAAGCTGCTGCTCTGCCGAGCACTTTCTTGCTCGACCGAGCACCCTCCTGATCAGCCAAAAGATGCCTTTTCTGAAGAGATACAACCCTCAGCCAAAATGCATATATAAAGACACCATTGTAACCAGTTTTTGACATCCCGATGGATCTGAAATTATACAAAAACGGATGAGAAAACACCTAGAATAGATAAAAAATACTATAGCATTATGATACACAATAATCAAAGATTCATCAATTGTTCTTGTACGATTTTGAAGATTTGAAGTACAATACAACATTGAAGTTTTATTTTCAGCCTTGGTCTTCTACAATTGCAAGCATAAGTTTCTCTATTCTTATTTATATTTCTATATTATTTTATCATTCCTTCATGCTTACAATAATCATGGCTAGTGAGTAATCCTTCAAGTTCCTGGGGTCAGAACTCGACAATTATGTACTCAACTTTATAATTCATACTTCTTCTCCATGTCAAATCTATTCTCTTCATATCATTCTTAATGCTTAAAATAGGGAGACGTCCTTGATTATATAATCTCAGTTAATATAGGGAAGAATCTTGATTAGCGGAAGCCTATGAATTAAACTAGGCTTCATTAATCACAAGTGTAGTTTAATGACTTAGGGATGATCCTTTAGTGGAGAATACGTGAGAATAACTTGAACTTAACGGATTTTTACTTATACAGAACCCTCGAGGGATAAGGCGGGTTACTCGCGTGATAGGCGGGAATACCTAAAATGGAATCACGAGAGATAGGACGTGTTAGTCTTAAAATATATTTGCTAAGCCTTCACCAATAGTAGTTAGCACAACTTAGCGTATCATCCTTAATTTATGACATTTTCATCTTAAAACAATTTCTTCATATCATTCTTAAACATAAAAACGTCCATATTTGTACGAACCCTAGTTAATTGAGAGAAGTACCCCAGCGGAAAATCTCGGTTAGTGGAATCATATGAAGTAAACTAGGCTTCATTAATCACGAGAATAGTTTAATTTCCTAGGAATGTTCTTTGAATGGAAAGTATGTAGATTTTATAAGCTTAATGGATTTTTACTAACTTATGGGCCATGGAGAGATAGGGCATAATTAGTGAAGAATACATGTGCAAAGCCTTCTATTGACAAGTAATGCATAATTTAGCGTACCATCCTTATTATTTTGATGAAAACTTTGATATAAAGCATGCTTACTTGATGAATGTATGTTGTTCGAACTCCAATTCCAAGAATACTTTTATTGTAAGAATTTAACCTATGTTAGAGTAGTTTGTGTATGTTTCTAGTATTTTCATAACCAAAATAAACTCCCCTAATCATATTTTATTTATATATTTTTATAAAAACAAGTATCATACAAAGTAAACACTGTCTCTGTGGGATCGACCCATACTTGCACTTGCTATACTATATATAACCGTGCACTTACGGCATAAAAATAATCATTAGGTTCTGAAACGAATAGAGACTTAGAATGAATCTGATGAATCTCAATCTGCTGTGGAAACCTTATCTACTGAAAATGCCAGCTTAAACTCGCTACACCATGTAGCGAGTTTCATGGTGAAATCGCTACATGGTGTAGCGATTTATGTTAGGGTGAAATTTCTACATGGTGTAGTGATTTAGGTCAGAATTTGAATAGCCTCTGTCCCACTTTAAGGATCTTTTCTTTTTTGATGTTAGCATGAAGGTATTTTGAGCAATAAATATTTGTTAATTTAGTTATCCTAATGAATATCTAAAAATTGTTATTTGTAGTACATATTATGATGTATCAATAACAAGTTTTAAATTTTCATTTGGATAATTAAATTGACTTCAAATTTTTGTTCAAAATACCTTCGTGCTAACATAAAAAAGATATAGGACCCTTGAAGTAAGGACGGATGTAGTAATATATTCAACTCTTCTTCATGAATTATGTTTTTTTTTACAAATTTTTTTTGACATATGTTAAAAAAATGATGACGAGAAATTTTGCAACAAAACCAGACACAAACTAAACCAAATAATTTTTAAAAACTTAAATAACATTAAAATATATATTATCATGTTAGTAACCACATCTCGGTCACATAGGAAATCTTACATTAATTCATTCAAACATTTAGGAAATTCATGTAAACCAATGAGCTTAGCATTCACTTAAGTTTATTATTCTTAAGAAATACCTGCAAACCAAATGAACTTAACATAATTTACTATATGATTTCGACAATTCAACAAAATTAAGAAAATTTGTACGTTGAAGACATTGTTGAGTGTGATGTTAAGATAACGTGCTGATCGTGTGGGGGCAAAAACAACAACCTAAAAATTTCAAAACAAACAATTAGATGGAAGTATTAGATGATTTCAAAGTGTACTGACTTTCACTATTTAATATATCATACCTTCTGAAGCATCAGAACAGAACTGACAGATATATCACTTGCAAATTCACTTTCAATTGGCACTTTTCGATGATTGGAAGCATCTATGGTATCCGTAGGATCCTAATAATTTTATTCCAATTAGTAACTCAAAACACATTTCACCCATGCTAGAAAGTATACTAAGCTCATATCCTAACCTTTAAAGTCACCATAAGATCACCAAGACCATTTAGTGTGCAGGATTTGATAACAGCAACAACCTAATAGAACATACAGAAATGTAAAAAATCATTTATCTTTACACACATTTAACTATAATTAATCTTGATATTATACCTGATCCACCGTGTCAATATTATGACATTTCTTCTTGAAGAGCTCAATGAATATATAATATTTATCGGCTTCAGTGATAAATTCCATTGCAGAGAGCCAAGGACTGTCTTGGAAATTTTCATCCTTCACCGGATCTTTAATCGCTCTCCGTTTATACTCTTGTGTTGCGATCAAGGATTCCTGCGAAGATAAGCTCTGACGGTCGAGGATTTTTCGGCGTATGGCAGACTGTACGACACCAGCGGGACCAGGAATAAGAGGCGATGAAGAGGAGGATTGAGAGAGATGGGATTGAGAAGATTGAGGGGTGGAGGATTGGCCGGAGGAATTGGGACGACGGTTCATATAACGAAGGAGAGATGGATCCATTTTTAGGGTTTAATTGAATTTGGATTGAGAATATTGAGGGGTGAAGGCTGAAAATTCAGTTTGGAGGAGGGATACCAGAGAATGAATGAATCTGATGTTGTAAAACCGTATCTACTTGAAAAAGAGAAACTCACTACACGGTATAGCGATTTTGACTGTGACCGGTCAAACTCGCTACATGGTGTAGCGAGTTCTTCTTTACTTAATTACAGTGATTAATTACATAATGTCAAACCCTAATTACACCAAACTCGCTACACCGTGTAGCGAGTTCCCAAAAAGTGGTCATTTTGGAAAATAGTTTGAAATGTGAGTTATTTTGGGAAATAGATATTTAAAAAAGAATTATTTGAGAAAAAAATCAATAAAACACTGTTATCTAATTTTTTTTAACTTATAGATTTTGAGATATTTAATTTTCAAAATTGAGTGAAATTTGGATGATGATATGACAGATTTTGAAAAATGATGATCAAATGACATTTTACTTTCCAACTTTTACAAAAACTACAAAAATAATACCCTTTTATATATATATATATATATATATATATATATATATATATATATATATATATATATATATATATATATATATATATATATATATATATATATATATATATATATATTCATATATATATATATATATTCTCCCTCCGCCCCGCCCGAAAGGGCATAAATTTTCTTTTTGGACATCCCATTTGAAAGGGCACAACCCAAAAATGGAAAAAATTTTATTACTTCTTTATTTGTGGGACCCACTTGTCATACTCTTACAATAAATATTCACTTACTTTTTCCTATCCCACTTTATCTTTCCTACATCACCTTTCACTCACAACATTTATTCCACTATACACTTTTTCTCTTTCCTACATTACTTTTCTTAATTCCCGTGCAAGACACAAACTTTGCCCTTTCGGACGGGACAGAGAGAATATATATCATTGACTAAATACAAGGAAGGAGAGGCTCATCTAGAGTCTTGGGAAATCAGTCACAGTATCCATAATTAATGTCGTATTTTTCATTTATATTTAGAATAAATAATATATTTTCAAATAAGTAAAGTGAATTAGTGCATTTTTATCAGCAGACTATTTTTATCAGTGTTCATCTTTCTTAAAAACGTTAAGAAGTCAACTGTGATATTTATTCAGGGGCGAAGCGAGTATATCTTTTATAATTTCATAAAAATACTTAAATTTTGGTAAATTATTGATCAAAGCTTAAGTAACCACCAAAATCAAAGTAAGACTATTTTTTTTTTTTTTGAATTTTCTTTTGTCCCTAAAAAAATATCCTAATTAAAGATTTTTTTTTCATAAAAAACTTTGTCGGCCCTAAACGTTTTTCTACCAATTTTTTTTTCGCTATTCATTTTATGATCATAAAACTAAATGTTTAGAATGCGGATAACAAAAATATTTATAGATCTTTGTCATTAAAATATATAAAAAAACACGCATTTCAGAATATCCGTAAAAAATGAAATTTGGACATTCAATTAAAAACCTTGAAAAAAAGTACATTATCAATGTTACATGTAAAACTAAATAAATTATACTCCGTGCATAGCACAAGGCTTCTGTTAGTTGTCTTCTAAATGATGATTTTGGGGAAGACATTCAATTAGGGACATAGGGAGTACATTATTAATGTTGCATTTGGCCCAAATGTAATCTTTGCACTCCACTTTATAAAGTATACGCACTTTCAACTTTCTTAATAAAATAATTTCTTTATAAAAATCCCATGAATTCATATATACTCATGATTCGGAGTGCGTCTGCTGAGAAACGCGTTTCTCCATAACTATGGAGAAACGTGTTTTTCATAGCCAGAAGCTTTACATTTGATAACCGTAAAAAACCCAAGGCCAAGACCAAAAGCTTCGGATATCCAAGCTTTGCATTTGATAGCCGAAGCTTTGCGTTGATATCCGTAAGCTTTGTATTTGATAGCCAGAAGGATGTGAAATGTATATCCAGAAAAAAAAAAACCCAAGGCCAAGACCAAAAAGCTTCTGGATATCCAGAAGTTTTGCATTTGATAGAAGCTTTGCGGCTTGATATCCGAAGCTTTGTATTTGATAGCCAGAGGATGTGAAATGTATATCCGAAACTGTTAGGTGCATATCCGTAAAAGCTGTTAGGTGCATATCCGTAAATGTGTTAGGGCATATCCAAAATTGCTATTGAAGGTTTTCGATATCCGAGAACCTTCAATGTATATCCAGAAACATTTTGAAGGTTTCTGGATATTCATTTGAAGGTTTCTGGATATCACTTTCATAGGTTTCTGGCTATCTAGCTCATTGTCGCGCGACATGTCGGGACCCGTTTCTCCATAACTTATGGAGAAACGCGTTTCTCCCTAGATTTTGTGCATGATTCGTGACACATAAAAGATTTGTTTTTCAAGCAATTTTATATTGTTTTTTGAGGGGCATGATTTCATAGATTTTATTACCACTATTTTTTTTTAAGTAACATGGATCATTTTAAAAGAAAAAGGTACTACTCCTTATTATCCTATTATATACTCTTTTCTTCTCATAATACATGTTACTAAAATAGAATGTGCGAGATTTTTTTTAAAAACATAACTCACTACAAGAAAAACCTAAAACAAAGGCCCTCAATAGTGCCATTCTTGCTAATATCAGTGGCATATTTTGGCTATTGACACTACATAATCAATGCCACTTCTAGTGGTGCCATGCTAGATACAAGTGCCACTATGCTAATATTTTAGTGTCATTTTATAATGTTACTATATGTGAAAGGCCCTGTTTACTTGATTAACTAAAAGAAGATCAGGCAGTTAATCTTTGACAGCTAAGGTTGATTCTTAGCTGTCAGATATTAAATGATTAGATAACAAGAGTATAATGTGCAGCGGAATAAATAAAGTGAAATAATGTAAAGACAAGTTGATTGGTGTAAGTGTGAAGGTGTGTGTATGTGTGTGTGTGTGATAAATACCAGAAGACACAAGAATTTTAAGGTGGTTCAGATTTCACTCCTTCTACGTCCATCCTCACTGTCAATCTTGACAAGTGAGCTCAATCAACTATAATCTAGGTCGCTTTAAGAATCACAATGATTGAGAAGGCAAGTTCCTTGAACTTTCTCTTCCTAATTAGTACGGTCAATTAGGGATTTGCTTCTTACCAAGCAAATACAGAGTATACACTTAAAGTACAGTCTTAAGTGTTTACAAGTTGAATTATACACTTGAAGTACTGTCTCAAGTATCTGTAGTTTTTGACTAACAGGTTTGGTATTATTTCATAGATTTGCAGGTATGCAGGGGTTTGAGAAGGGTTACAAAAGGTTGTTTAAAGAGGTGTGAAATCCAGTCAGTGAGTCTTCCTTTTATAGACTGAGAAAGAGTAGTTGGAGGAGACAAGGCAATAAATGGTGTGGTTGGAATAGTGCTGTATTTAGTGCAGCTTTGACTGGATATATAACAGTTGGATTTTGCAACCCAAGTTAAGAAGATCTCCAAGAAGGGATGACATGGCAACGTTGTTGAGATATTTAAAGATAGCACATCCTTATCATCAATGGATTTGTACATTGCTGTTGGTACTGAAGATCTTCGCTGTCAGGATGATGAATCTCTGTTGTTGAGTCTTAGATGTTGGATCAAGCAGTCTTCACTATTAGATCTAGATTTGAGTAGATGACATGGTTTGTATCTAGTGTTATGAATGATCTCTTTGTGGATGAATGTAATGGAATAACACATGATTATTTCTCTAATGATGTTTGATCATTACTGTCAGTAGTTTGATCATTACTGTCAGATCAAGATGTCTTTGATAATAATCTAGGTAGATGAATTTGGCTAGATTATTTCACTTGAGTAATGATAAGAGATGCATTTCTTGTTTTAGAAACATTTGTCCAGTGGTGATCAGGTTTGAGGTTTATGGAGTTGATCTTGATCATTGCTGTCTGATAGTTCTTTGCTGTCTGAGGTCTTTTATTTATTAAACATATTTTAGATATGTTCCTTTGTCAAAACTAAACTTAACTATGTTGGGACATAGTTAGGTTGTAACAATTTCCCCCTTTTTGGTAAAGGAATATATCTATGAAGATAGGACCATCAAGAATACTTATGATTTGAATGCACAAATGAAGAGAAGTTACATCTTCTTGATTCAATCAAAAGTACTTAAACAAAAAAACATTATCCAGACAGAAAACTGTTTAAACAGAGAAATTTCAGGAAAGTAAAACAAAAGACTTATCCATAAGACTTAGTCAGAATCTTTCTCTCTTTCCTTTCTTGCATCTAGGAGTTGCTTTCTTTCAAATTCCAGCTCCTTTCTTATCTTTGGTTCTACACCTCTGAAGTACATTTCATTATTCCATTCCCAGCTCATTTCATCATCATAACTGAAGGTATCATCCTCCCTTGCTTTGAGCTCATCCTTGGTTAGAGGTTCCTGGTCATCAAGAAGCCTTAAATTTCCCCATTTGGATGCTTTCTTTCCATTTGAGATTTGGCCTTTTCTTCCTGAAAAAAGGTTAGAGAAGAAGGGGTTTGATTGGATAGTGGAGGATGGTTGAGATGGATGGTGGGGGATCACAGTTGTGACAAAGTGGATAGTTGAGGTGGTGGATGGTGGCACTTGCTTCTCAGTTTGATCATCTTCTTTATCACTTGAAACTATGGCATTTGCAGCAGGTTTAGAGCCTCTTTTACCAAATTTGATTGCCTCCTCATCTGACTCTGTGAACTTTCCTTTGGCAATTCTTTCATTTGACTTTGCAAGAGCTGAAACTTCCATCATGTGCCTCATTTTGGTAATCACCGTTCTTGTGAATTTTTGCATATCAGTGATGGTTACATAGTAGGGAGGGACATATTCTGAAGGGTTAAAATTGGATGGAAAGTTGAGTTGTTCAGATCTTGAGTTGGAGGGAATAATGGGAGGAGGTCCAGGATTTGTTGTGGAAAACATCACTGTCTGGTGAGTTTTGGCAATTATAGCCATGATTCTTGCCTTGTTAATGCACATTCTCCAATACATCTCTTTGGATAGGTCTAGACATAAGGCATACACAAGTGTTTAGGGCATGTAGATACACTCATTAATATTGCTGGATAGGAATTGTGAGAACAGAACTTCCCAATCAATGATGGTGGATAGATCCATGAAACTAGGCAGTCTGGGAGCAGTATAGAAGAAGGATGAAGGGAGAGCTGCTCTATATTTCTTCCATTCTTCATACCCAAACATGATTAAGCCAGCCAAATTTCTTGCATGAATGATCATTGCATTTTTTGTCAACAACCAAGATTTTTCTATGAGGTGGGGGTTGGCAATCTCAGGGAAATGAGAGATCCCTTTGAATCTTAAGTGGGCATTCATGACTGATTGAAAAGAATAATCAATATCGCAGTCAAGAATCCATCCAAGGCTGGGAGAGGATCACTGTCAGGAGTAGAATCAGTGTCCAATTGAGGTTCATCTATCTCAATATTTTTCAGGAATAGAAGGAGGAGGGTTGTATTTTTGGAACACGTCATCAGTGTCCATTGATGCAGGGTCTGGTGCTTCACTGACAGACTTACTTAGTTTCCTAGCATTATCTTTGGTCTTAATCACATCTTAGGCTTGGAGAGCATCTTCTTCTGATAGAACTTGCATTAGATACAGAAGGGCGGCAAGAAGTAGAACACTAGATCCTTCTAGAGTCAATCCTTCAGCAGCTTTGAGGATGTGTGAAGGGATAGGTGGTGATTGAGAGGGACTTGGGAGAGCTGAGGATTGGGAGAGGGTGATCTTAGCTGTCAGATAAGGGGATAGGTCTGCACTATTCCCCCTTATCTGTAGGTTATCTCCTTCAGACTCTGAAGAGTTCCCCCTTTCTTTTTCAATAATAGGCTCATTTGAACTTGGTTTAGAAGGGTTTAGGTTTAATATTTCTTCAGTTATGGAGATTGGTGAAGAGCTGGATTGTTCTTTGGGTGGTGAAGGGAGAGGTGTGTTTGGTTTTTGCTTTTTGGAGAGGGGAGCATTTTTATTTTTTTTTCTTTTCCTAGTAAAAGTTTTTACTAAGAGAGTGGGATCAGAGTGTACCTTGGTTGATTTTTCAACAGGCTGTAAATTCTTAGCTGTCAGATCTTGATGAATCTCAGCTGTCCCAGATGCTTGCCCTTTTTTTGCTGTCAGAGATGAACTTCCAGTTTTTCTTTCTGCAGCCTTAGCCAAGGATTCAACAATGACTCTTTTAACCTGTTCTTCTTCCTCATCAGCTTCCTTCAATTCCTCATGGCTTGCTTCCTCTTCTTCTCTTCCATCAAAATCATCAATTTCTTTAAAGATATGGTCAGAGCTGGTTTCTTCACTATCAGCTAACTCTTCCATATCAATCCCTTTTCCTTTATCTTTCATAGTGTCAATTTCATCTTGACCTTTTTCTTCCTCTGAGATTTTCTTCTCTTTGCCAGTCTTCTTCTTTTTAGCTTTGGCAATCCTTTTTCCTACTTTGATGGCCTTGTTTCCTTGGACATATTCCTTTATGACAATGCCTTTGCCATGCTTTCTCTTGCACCTCTTGTCATTGACCATATTTACTAGCTTTTCCCACATCTTCATTTCTTTCTTTTTCTTTTCTTGTGACTTTCTTGTAGTCTCTTCTAGTGTTCCAGTTGATTCAACTTCAAAATCCACTCCTTTCTTTCCCTTTAACCTGAATGTGCTTAGACTAAAGCTCCTTGTTTTCATCAGGTTGGTGGTGTCAAGCCACTGATCATTAAGGGGAGGGTTAAGCTGAGGGATCAAGTGGTGAAGAATACCACTCATGAATCAGAAATTATTCATCTTTGGTGTTTGTTTCTTGAATTTCCAAGGAGAGATGAAGGAGGCTAGTTGGAAATTATGAAGAAGAGCTACACTCCAGTTCACATCCTTAGCTATCAGACTTAGAGCTTATTTCCATTCATTTGGACAAATTTGATCAAAAGATGATTGCTTCCCATCAAATCCTTTGATAATAACATCCATCAGTGTAGATTTAAACAGGTCAAGAGTAACTTTATCAATAGGTTTGTCCTGCACCACGCTATAGTCATAGTTGGGCTTGTTGAAGAACTTTTTGTAGAATTGCTCAAGTCTATTGCTCTTCCTATCCCAAAGATTGCTAAAGCTTCCAGCTTTCATTGGAATGTTATAGACTTTAGAGACGATTTTAGGGGACATAAGTATTTCAGTTCCTTCAATGTTGACCCTGATAGATCCATTAGCCAATCTTTCACCTGTCAAGTATATCTCTCTGCAGAGATTTTCGTAAATGGGGGGTTGTGCATCCCTCATTTTGCAAAGGTTATTAGATTCAAGAAGGGTTTTGATAAGAGCTCCAACTTCCTGTTCATAGAACTCAGGTTTGATGAAGTAGCCATGAGCATCTCTGTAAGCCATTACTGTCAAAGAGGAGTTAGGGTTTAGATAGAACAGAGTGTTTGCGAAAGGATTTTTGGGAGGTAGAAATGAGGTTTCAGTAATTTAATCAAGATTCGACTGATTAAGGATAGAGGGAATGGAAACTGTTTTTGATTAAAACGGCTAATACATGGGGAGGATAATGGTTGTAAAATGCATTTAAGAGGATAACTGTTCATGAACAGTCATTTTTGCCCCCCACTATCACTACTAGAAAAATATGTTTTAGCCACAACTAAATTAGTGGCTAATCTTCAAAATCAGATGCTAAATTTAACTTAGCCACTAAAATATTCAGTTTCAAATAAGTGGCAAAATGCAAGTAGCAAATTTAGTAACAGAGTATTTAGTGGCAAAAAGTGCAACTGAAAATCAGTGGCAATTTTTATCATCAGACGGTTGCCAATTTTAATATATGAAATTCAACAACAATCAGTTGCTAAATTTTTGCAACCTTTCACCAACCAAAATTTTGTGGCTAAGTAATATTATGAATTTTCTCAAATTATTATATTTTTTTACTAAATTATATAATTAATACTTTATATTTCATATTAGAATGCTAAATTTGGTGGCTAAGAAGTGACTACAAGATTGTATTAGACAAAAAAAATTAGTTGATAATATGTACCTAAATTATCGATCGAATATATATATATATATATATATATATATATATATATATATATATATATATATATATATATATATATATATATATATATATATATATATATATATAGAAAAAAAATTAGTTGATAATATGTACCTAAATTATCGACCGAATATATATATATATATATATATATATATATATATATATATATATATATATATATATATATATATATATATATATATATATATATATATATATATATATATATATATATAGAGAGAGAGAGAGAGAGAGAGAGAGAGAGAGAGAAAGTAGCATTCATGATTCAAATAAAACATTATAAAATACTAAATAAATAGTTTAAGATGACTTCTCAACTCCTCTTAATTCAAATAAAACATAACACATAGTACTAATCATTATAAGATGGGATCATCCATAAAGTGGCATGGAAGGTTAAAGTACTAAGACCCGCGAGAGCGAGGATGATTCGTTTTGGAGTAAGATAACACTCGCGCCAGTTGGGCTGGCATGTCAATTTGAGTTTGATGCATTATTTTCTGTGTTTCCATCATTTCCTCCATCCTAGTGTGCATCTCTTGCTCGCGACGCACTGCCTCATCTTCTCTACGGTGAGCCTCATCTTCTCTGCGGCGAGCCTCGTCCACAAGTTGTTGTAACTCTTGATGTGATGTTGAGTCATGAGAGGGTCTTATCCTAGTAGATTGAGAAGCCTGTCCATTGTTTCCTTGACCCAAAAGAGCCATTTCTGCAGCAGATATTAAAATAAAATAGCTGTCTCAAATATCTTCTTCCATTTCGTTTCTGCAATTCTGATAAAATAACTACATAATCTTCAAAAAGAAGTCCCCTAACCTCATATATGCAAGACCATGTTCCCAGGCCCCTACACACTCAATATTAGCAGAACAAGTAGAACATAGAGCAATTGGTAAAGAAAGGATGAAGTAAACTAAATCAACACCACAGTTCAACTACTGAAGTATAACCAGAGTATACTTTCTCAACATGATTAGAAGCAGAACATACAGTAGAGAAAGAAGTCAAAATATTCCTAACCTTAGAA